>JBAMBO010004447.1:0-199836 GCA_037044535.1 Lordiphosa magnipectinata
TAACGAACCTTTGCAGCCGGGCGTCGCTCAGTGTGCTCGGGGATCGCTCCAACAAATTTATATTGTGGAGAATTGCCAGAAATAAGAAGACAACGGTTAAAATGTACTTAAGTCTGTATTTGGGTTGGGTTTCAATCACTTAGATGTTAGATTTATCCTAGGTTCACAATTCAGCGTTACACTTCAGGTTTTTATGACTAACGTTTCCCGCTCGCGCTCGCTCTCGTACCACACCGTGGACTCGCCAAGTTACCTAGTGCTCGTCGCGCTGCTTTCGTCGTGCTGTTCGCTCCGACCTTTCGCAGGATGCTTTCGCACTTTTCCCACTTGCTACCGCTGACCTCCTTGCAACTTATCGTCGAGCAGTATCGCTTCGACTACTCGCAATCCTCGGTCACTTTGCCGTCTCGGTTTCACGTTTACCTCTACTCGCTCTTGAGTTTACAATTATGACTTCCGTTCGCGCACGCGTATCTCACCGACTGTCCCCTCCTCTGGGCAGCCGCTCCTTTTATAGCCGCCGCGCAGGCCCCATTCCATTGCTTCCAGCAGGGCCTGTGTGATCGCAGGCCCCGTTTCACTTCTCAAGCGGGGCCTGTCTCGCCTCTGTCGCTGTACCGGGGCCTTGATCCCGTTCCAATTGGCCGTTGGCACCAATCACCGCTCGCCACCGTCATCCAGTTCGCTGCTCCGCTGCAGCAGGGCCTTTGCCTCTCTGGCCATGGCCCTTCCTCTCCAACTCTCCACTTATCATCTCTCTCGCTCCCTCTCGTCGCTCTCAGTGAGAGAGCTTTCCTCAATTCGCCGCCATTAACCCTACCTTGCCCCCTTGTGAGGAATAACTCCTCACACTCCCCCCTTTCTTCGGCCATTTTTGTTCCCTACAGGCTACAAAAACTTCACTCCCCTCCCCGTTTCACCGGTTCCCTCCCGTTGACGATATTTGAATTTCCCGCCCAATTGCAATTCCTGCCCAACCCTCTACCGCTCCCCGTTCCTTTTTCCCCTTATCCAACTCTGGGCACACCGAACCGTCCTTCTCTTCCGCCCCCATTTATCGATCCGTCTATCGACACCCTCCATTCGATAGTTGGATTTTTGGGGTGACCTTAATTTTCGGAAATCTTGGCATTTTTGCACCTGCGCTCCCCTATCGATCTCGATTTCGATACCGATTATAGACCATGCTGTTTCCCCAGGTAAGCTTTGTTATTATTTTTTTTCCTCCTCTTACTTCTGCTTATTTAACACTTCCCCTTCTCCAGGTGACTCCGCTTCCGGTTTCAAGCACGCACAGGTGAGTACCCGATGCCCCCCCCCCCTTGATCCTCCTATTGATACGCTTTCTTTCTTTTTCCAGCTCGCGCTGCCGGCCTGCTACGCTTTGATGCTACCCGCCCTGTCCCTTAAGCTACCGATCTGCTGCCCATGCTGCTCCCCCTCACTTACAGCATATGCATATGCATTTTATTGTGTTAAAATATTTTTTTTATGTTATTTTTTTTTTTTTTGTGTGAACCTTCTGTGTTGGTGGCTCCCGCTCACCTAGTTTTCCCCGTGTCTCTCGGCCTCGCGTCTATGCCCCCCGTTTTTCCCTTGATGTTTGTGGGACTCCGCGTCCACCCGGCCGCCCGTGTCCACCGTTCGACCACCCCGTGGTCACTCTGGGCTACCACCCGGCGCCCGCCCAGTTCCTCCATGTGTGTGTGTGCTCTGTGTACTCGTGCCTGTGTGTGCAAAGCCAATAAAACCTGTTTGTTTGTTTTATGTTGACTTTTATTGATTATTATTTTTTTTTTAGGTTTTTTTTTTTTTCTTCCCCCTTCTTTCCTCACGCACTTCGGGACTCCTCCGCGCTCACCTCCTTGAAAACTCTTGGGCCACCGCGCCCCCATCTTACCCGATGTCGGCTCGTCCCGACCCACAGCAGCTGCGCGCCTCTTAGACGGTTTCCTCGCCCTCCTTTGTCTCGGAGCTCCTGCCAAATCTCCTGCGGCCACTCCTCCACCTCCAGCTCCCTCCATCTATAGGCTTTTGCCGCCTTTTCTAGCGGCACCTCCGGCGCCGGGCACGAGCGCTGCCTCTTCAGCGTTGGACGCCCGCCTCCCACTGGGGATGGCCACTGCCATGGCCCTCTCTCCACCGTCTCCTGCAGCGGCGTCTGCCCCACCTTCTCTGGCTCGAGGGCTACCTCCTCCTCCGCCTGCAGCTCCTCCTCTGGCTCCGCCGGTTCAGACCTTTTGGGCTGCCCGCGCGGATCCCTTGGGTTGGACGCCCTGGCTACCTCCTCCTCATCCGACACCTCCTCTATCACCGGGCCCGTTCTCGCCTCCTCCTCTTCCTTTTCCTCCTCCTCCTTTCGTACCGGCTCGCTCCACCGGTGCACCGTGGTGAGCTCGTGGTACCACCGCCCACCTATTAAGCTCGACCGCCTGGATTGGTTTACGGTCGGTGGTGCGTGCCAACCCGGTTCCTCCTCTTGGTGCTGCTGCCACCCAGTCTCCCGTGGGTCCTCCCACCCGGGCTCCTGTGCTCCCGACCAGCACGGCTCCTGCGGCTGCTCCCACCCTTGCGGCTCTTCCTCCTCCTCGTCGCTGATCACAATGACCGGCATCGGAGTGGGCGGCCGTGCGGGTCTCCACGCCGTTTCTTCTTCCGGTGCCTTCGCCCAGCTCATCGCCCGTAAGCGAGCCCTAGCCGCACCGAATTCCTCGGCTGATCCCTCCACCTCCTGGGGGTTTTCCGCGGCTTCGTCTGCCGCCTGCGATACCTCGCTTGCGCTTGACGCCTCGGAGGCACGGCTAGTCGCCGACTCACCCTCCCACTCCCACGACTCCGCGTGCGACCGCTCCGTCACCGACGGTGAGCCCGGTGTCGACCTGATTGGCGATGTGTCCAAGATCAGGACATCCACCGGTTTGCGGACACGCGTACGCCTCTGAGGGATTCTGCTCCCCTTCCGACCCACGGCCATGAAGGGCAATCGCCGCTTCATGCCGCCGCCTCTTTTAGTGGTCGACCGACCATTTAAACTTGCTGCGTTCTCCATCTTCGTTCTCTGACCAAATAGACAGAGTTTCGGGCTTTCATGTTCCAAGAAGCCTCGGTCTCCACGCGGCTGCGCAGCCATCGTGGCCAGATTACCGCTTATTTGCGAGCTTTCCTGAGAGGGATCCGCGCAACGGTAAACGCTAATGCCGCTATCCCTTTCTCTCTTATGGTCTTAGTTGCACGCCCTCTCTTCGCCGTGTTTCTCCCATTTGTGCTTCTAATTTCAGGGTCCGCCTCATTTATACCCTATACATCTTCATCCATTTGACTATATACATCTCCCTTCTTGTTTTTATTTTACACAACGATCCTTTCTAATCTCCTTCACCTTTTCCCACTTCTTCCTCCTGATTTGCTGGTTTTAATCCGCTAATATGTGCGGTTCTTATTTTCAGTTTTCCCTTCTCCCGTATTTTACATATCACTGGGGATATGAAACTTACAATCTGATAAGGACCTTCATACCTGGGCGCTAATTTTGCTGCGAATCCTTCCGATGCCTTAGAGAGGTGGTGTGTTTTGGCGTACACCTCGTCCCCGACCACTGGTTTCCAGGCGCGTCTTCTCAAGTTATAATGACGTGCTTGATCCTGTGCTGCCTTCTCCATGTTCCTTCTTGCCACTTCAAAGATTTCTTGTAGCTTCTCTGCGTTTTCTCCCGCATCTCTTCTCCCGTGTCCTGTTCCCAGATTGTTCTCATCGTACAAGGTATTCGGCAACCGGGGCTCCCTTCCTTGTACGAGAAACGCTGGTGTGTATCCTGTGGATTCCGCAACACTGGAATTGACTGCTAACGTTAGCTCCGGTAGTAGCTCATCCCAACTCCTTTGATCACAGCCTGCAAACTGGGCTATCATCGTCTTCACTGTTCTGTTTGCCCTCTCCGTTGGGTTCTCCTGAGGCGTATAAGGTGCTGTAAATTGATGGGATACCCCCATCTCCTCCAAGAATCGATTAAACGCCTTGCTCGTGAACTGAGCTCCATTGTCCGTTATAAGTACTTTTGGTACTCCGAACCGAGCCAAGATTCGTTCCCTGAATGCTTTCTGCAAGGCCGCCGCCGTTGCTTTTCTTAGCGCTACCATTTCTGTCCATTTTGAAAACCGATCAATCAGTACCAATAACACCGAATTCCCATGTTTCGATCGCGGCAATGGCCCTACGAAATCTGCACAAACCGTTGCCCACGGCTCTTCAGGAATCTGCGTAAGCATCTTTCCGGCCGTTTGTAGTTGGTGCGATTTGTATTTTTGGCATTTTTCGCATCTCCCTACATATTTCCGAATATCTCTTTGCATTCCGGGCCAGTAATATCTCGCGGCTACTCTCGCTATTGTTCGCCTCGTGCCTGTGTGACCTGCTGTTGCTGCATCGTGATTTTCGTGCAGTACCCTTTTCTGCTCGCTTTCTGGCACACACAATTTCCACGCAACCACTTCTTCATGTCCCGCTCGATGAGGTATGTGCCTATATAATTGTCCCGACTCTTTTAAGTAATCGGGAAATTTTTGTGGATTCTTTCGAATCTTTTCCTCTATTCGTTGGATCCACCCGATCCTCTCCCCTTCATCGGCTAACATTACTCTTTCGCACTTTTCGGCCTCCATTGGTTGTCGTGAGAGTGCATCTGCTACCACATTGAGCTTGCCTTTCCTGTACACTACCTCGAAATCATATTGCTGCAATTCTAAAGCCCATCGTGCAACCCGCCCTGATGGACTCTCAATAGAATTCAGCCATTTTAGTGCCATGTGGTCCGTTATGACCTTGAAGCGATATCCTTCTATGTATTGTCGCAGTTTCCGTATTGCCCAAACTATCGCCAGGCACTCTTTCTCGGTTGCAGAGTAATTTTGCTCTGCTGCGTTAAGAGTTCTACTGGCATAAGAGATAACCCTCTCTCCTTCCTCTGACGACTGGGTCAATATAGCTCCCAAACCGTAATTGCTCGCATCCGTTTGCAATACAAATTCTTTTCCAAAATCAGGACACGCTAGTACGGGTGCAGACGTAAGTCTTGCTCGAACTTCTTCGAATGCATTCCGTCTTTCCTCCGTCCACTCCCACTTAACTCCCTTTTTCAGTAGAGCGTTCAACGGTTGGACCGTAGACGCGAAGTCTGGGACGAATCGCCTATACCACGACGCTACCCCTAGATACTGTCTTAATTCTCTGACATTTGTGGGTGGCTTGAGTTCGGCTATGGCCGCAACTTTGTCTGGGTCCGTTTTAATACCTTCTTCCGTCACCATATGTCCCAAGTATCTTAACTCCTTCTTGAAAAACTCGCACTTATCGACATTTATCTTCAGATTTGCCGCCTTCAATCTGCGAAACACCTCTGCCAAGTTTTTCATATGCTCCTCAAGCGTCCGCCCTATCACAATGATGTCGTCTAAATATGCGAAGGCGTGAGGCATCATTTCTGGACCAATGACCTGGTCCAGTGCCCTTTGGAATGTGGCTGGAGCTGATGCGAGGCCGAAC
Organism: Lordiphosa magnipectinata; assembly: GCA_037044535.1. NCBI lineage: Eukaryota > Metazoa > Arthropoda > Insecta > Diptera > Drosophilidae > Lordiphosa > Lordiphosa magnipectinata. The sequence goes on from JBAMBO010004447.1 coordinate 5,539, forward strand.
GGCATTACTCGCCACTGGAACAGCCCCCTTCCTGGAACCGTAAAAGCTGTAAAGGGTCTGCTTTCCGGCTCCAACGGGATTTGCCAGTAGCCATCCTTCAAGTCGAGGCTACTAATATACTTTGCTTCCCTCAATTGTTCCAGAATATGGTTAACCCTAGGCAATGGATATGCGTCTTTTTCCGACCGTGCGTTCATGTCCCGAAAATCGACACAGAACCTCCATTTGCCCGTCTTCTTTTTCACCATTACCACCGGTGCACTATGAGGACTTTTCGACGGTTCAATGCAACCCTTTTCCAGCAATTCATCCACTTTGCTGTTTATCTCGGCCTGCATTTTCGGATTCTTTGGGAAGTATCGCTGCTTCACTGGCCTGTCGTCCTTCATTGTTATCCTATGTTGGGTAATGTTTGACGGACCCTTCATGTTCGCAAATTCAGACAATTCCTTTTGTAAAAATTTTTCCACGCGCATTTCCAGACTTTCCGTCTCGCTTTTTGCGTTTTGCTCTTCAGGACTGTTCTCCTCGATACCCACAACTGCCACTGATATCTTCTCCTCCAACCAGCCGTTTCTCCTTCCTCTCGGTGGGATCTTAATTTTCATCCCTGCACACTCTACTTTCAGACCAGCCTTTACTAGGAAATCCCATCCCAGCACCAATCCATCAATAACTCCTGGCAGGACCAGTAACTCCATCCCTAATTCCTTGTTTCCGAATCTTATCTTTGTGTCGAACTGCTCGCATACATTGTTACTTCTGCCATCTGCTAGTCTCACTTGTCTCTTCACCCGACTTAGCGATCCTTCCCCGCGCATCCTTTGCAACATTTCTTCGCTCACAAAGCTACTGGTAGCACCAGTGTCAACTGTGGCCTTGTACGCTGTCCTTCCGATCAGCACTGTTGCAGACAAGTGCGCTCCCTCGTCTTTTAGATTTCCTATTAATTCTGAGGGGCTGGTCCTAACGACTCCCGCACGTCCCTCGCAGGCCGGGGTCGACGATCGTTTCCCGACCGCCTGCAGCATTCCCAAGTCTTCACCCCTATCCGCCCGCACTGCCAACAATACTCTCTCCACACCCCTTGGCACTCTCGCGCAAAGTGTCCTACTTGCCCACACCGCCGGCATGCTTGTGAGGGGCTTTCTATGAAACCTTCCCCGCGCGGTTGAGCAACCGCCTGCGCATGTCCTTGGGGTGCTATTCTTGCACATCTGTGACACCCGTCATTCTGTCCGTGGTATTCTGTGCCGGCTGTACTCGGAGCGCTGACTGCCATGAATCGCGACCTATTCGGTCTGCTTTCCTGTCTCAAATTATATCTGTCCCGCTCCAATTCTTCAAATTCGTCCGCCAGCTTCATTAATTCCACCAGATTTCCACACACAAACGGCCGTACGAACGACCTTAAATCGGGTAAGCTGTTATTTATTATCATATTAAGCTGCCGGTCCGGTTCATATCGCAGTGGACGCATCAATGTCTGCATTTCGACCATGTATACCTTAAACTTTTCGGACAACCCTTGTTTCCTTCTATGTACTTCGTTCTCCACCTTTGTGACGTAATCCCTTGGCAGAAAATACTCTTGGAAGCTCTCCAAAAACTCTGCCCATGTGGTCCATTGCTTGTTATTTGCCACATACCACTTTAAAGCTATCCCTTTTAATAACTCAGGCATTGTCCTGGGTAATAGATCTGGGTTTATTCCGTATGTGTCCGCGGACCACTCCACTTGTTCAATGAACTCTAGTGGTTTGCCTTGTCCATCGAAACTTATTCCCCATTCTCTCACCTGTTTGGCTACTTTTGCATATTCGCTCCTTGGTGGTTGCTCCGTCGCCGTCTGTCCTTCCTGTTTCCTCGTACTTGCTGCCGCAGCTGCCATTCTTTGTATGGACAACTCTTCCAGTTCGAGGTCTAGATCATGTGTCTGTAAATGTTCCTTAGCCGGGCTGCTTCTGGCATGAAGTCTGGCCAATTCGTTGATTCTCAGACCCACTTTCATATCCGTCTCCATATTTTGAGCCCATTCACCGAACTGTTTCCTCATGTTTTCCACTGTTCCACTCACTTCCAACCCAAATTCGTTGGCATAATTCACCAATTCCTCCTTCTTGAGGGTATATACCCATGCTCGTACCATTTTTGTGCTGTTTTAAACTTCTTATTCTTGCAATACCACGTTGGGCGCCAGTTGTAACGAACCTTTGCAGCCGGGCGTCGCTCAGTGTGCTCGGGGATCGCTCCAACAAATTTATATTGTGGAGAATTGCCAGAAATAAGAAGACAACGGTTAAAATGTACTTAAGTCTGTATTTGGGTTGGGTTTCAATCACTTAGATGTTAGATTTATCCTAGGTTCACAATTCAGCGTTACACTTCAGGTTTTTATGACTAACGTTTCCCGCTCGCGCTCGCTCTCGTACCACACCGTGGACTCGCCAAGTTACCTAGTGCTCGTCGCGCTGCTTTCGTCGTGCTGTTCGCTCCGACCTTTCGCAGGATGCTTTCGCACTTTTCCCACTTGCTACCGCTGACCTCCTTGCAACTTATCGTCGAGCAGTATCGCTTCGACTACTCGCAATCCTCGGTCACTTTGCCGTCTCGGTTTCACGTTTACCTCTACTCGCTCTTGAGTTTACAATTATGACTTCCGTTCGCGCACGCGTATCTCACCGACTGTCCCCTCCTCTGGGCAGCCGCTCCTTTTATAGCCGCCGCGCAGGCCCCATTCCATTGCTTCCAGCAGGGCCTGTGTGATCGCAGGCCCCGTTTCACTTCTCAAGCGGGGCCTGTCTCGCCTCTGTCGCTGTACCGGGGCCTTGATCCCGTTCCAATTGGCCGTTGGCACCAATCACCGCTCGCCACCGTCATCCAGTTCGCTGCTCCGCTGCAGCAGGGCCTTTGCCTCTCTGGCCATGGCCCTTCCTCTCCAACTCTCCACTTATCATCTCTCTCGCTCCCTCTCGTCGCTCTCAGTGAGAGAGCTTTCCTCAATTCGCCGCCATTAACCCTACCTTGCCCCCTTGTGAGGAATAACGTGAAACCGTCAAAGAATGCATCTTTGGGTTGGTATTTTAGCATGGGTTTTTGTTGTTGCCTTCAACTTCGTGAATCGTTCGGTTTTCCCTTGCAATTTCTCTTTCCCAAAGAACAGTTCCAGAAGTCCATCCGTCGGAAGGGAATATTCCATGCATGCGGCGTTCGCTGCGCAAAGAATGTACGATTAACACGTTCTTTTGGAACCCATTTTGAATGGCATGAAAAAGAGCATACTAGGGATGTGACTTTGGAACGGGGCAAAAAAAAAAATTAGAAAAATGTTTTTTTTTTAGTTTCAATTGAAGTTGTACATTTTTATTCCATTTTGCTTCATCCAAATCTCGAACAAAAATTAAAAAAAAAAACATTTAAAATGCCATTAGTTTTTAAAAGTAATATTTGATTGTGGTCATTGTTATGATCGCTGTTTCCTGTTTTTTTTTGCATCTGTAGCCGCTTTGTGTATTTTGTTATTGGTTCTTTGAAACGCCTTTCTGTAATCTTCAAACGAATTTTTAAATTTTAGATAATTATATTTTAGAGGATTTATATTCATTTTGACTCATATATTGCTGAGTTGAGTCAGTGGAAACTACTATATTATATTATTATTCATATAATTCACACATCGGTTTAATTTCCAATATAAGTAAACTTTGATTTTTTAAACTTTTAAGGCGCGCAATTGCTACTGTTGCTGTTGACACCAACTTTGAAGTCAAAGAAAATTAAAGAATACGACGCAAAAATGTTCATGTCCCGTTTGTCCTCTTTATTTTGCCTTCTTTCCCGGGGCTTCCTTCGTTTGTCTTTGCATTCCGCATTTCTTCTTCCCATTAATAGGTGCCAAAAGCACTGCCTACAGAAGGGAACGTCTCATGTTATGGTGACTTTTAGCCTTCCTAACACATAAAAAAGAACGTGTTCGAAAAAAAACAGCGTTCGGAAACTGTTTGGGTTTTTCCTTTGCGTTCTTTCTTGTTATGTACGTACGCAGAACCTAAAGAGAGGGCGGTTTCATGTTATAATGAACATAAGCCTTCCAAGCACATGAGGAAAGAATGTAGATACAATTTCAAACTGAACTAAAAAAATATGTAGCGATTTCCGTGTAAAAATGAGTATGAAAATTGGCATTCCTTTGGGAACCACGTTCTGCAAAGTCCGACTGGGAAGTTAAACTGAAAAGCTTACAGATGTTCGTAAAAGATTGAACTTGTCGTCCTTTATTGCGATAATACACACCAGAGGCTGAGCAATCGGATATACGCACTATCCCCCAAATTCGACAGATTTACACCACTGCGACTAATGGGCATTCTAAAAACTTAAAAGAATTGGATCAAACTATAGAAGGATATAGTTAATACCGTAATGTTTGCGAAAGCAATAATGGGAGCATGGCTGTATATCAAAATTTAAGGAAACGTGTTTTTAGCAACCAATAGGTAGATGGTCCTAGGTCACTTTCACTCTGCTTTGCAAAATGTTATAACTTAAATTATAAATTGACGACTCCTATTGAATTTGCTTAGCTTCTGTGCAAAATTTCTATAGTTTGTAATAAATGCTTAAATGTTTACTTATTTAAAAGAAAAGATTCTCCCTAATGATCACTGTTTAATATCTAGTATTTTTGTCTCCCTTTGAAATTTGGTCACACTGCGTTAAATTTAAAGATGCAGATTTATTGTTACGTGCGTTTTGTCTCACAATTTGGAATTTAGCCCAAAATCCTCAGTCCAACCGCCACAGCTAGGCGTCACCCCCACCCAAACATTTCCCATTTTGTATGCCAAAGTGTTCTCGATCGCTGGACGAGAGCACATGATTCGGCAGATAGCGCAACACCGAGGCTGGAACATTGCCCAACATCTGGAGACGCTCCCGTTGAATGCGCTGCTGTAGCTCAGCATCTGCCTTGGCCTTCATATCGAAGAATTGTACATTCTCGGCTGTGGCCTGAGCACGCTTGCGATGATTCGCCTCAATCATGGAGAGCAATATGGCTCCATGATCCTTGCGTCGTCGATGATCGGCCATTTCTTGTTCCCTTTCCAGTTCCTCTGGCTTCTGCAGCGCTTCAAGTTGTCGCGCAGCAATTTCTTCCCGCTTTAGTTGCATCTCTTCCATGTTGCGGGCCATTACCTCGAGACGATAACGCTCCAGTTCTTGTTTGGTGCGTTGGCGCACCATTTCATCTTGCTGCAGCTGGTGACGGAAGCGTTCATCACCTTTGGCCTTGTACTCGGCTTGGAGCAGATCCAGAAGCAGGTTGTCGCGTTCACGTTTTTGATTCTGGCAAGGATTAGACATACTTAAAGGTTTCAATTAGGGGTGCATACTAAAAACTCACCTCGATTTCGAAGACTTGATGGCCCAAACGTACACTAATCTCTTGGTGCTTGCGTCGAGCCTCCAGGCGCTCTTCCAGCAGCTTCTGCTTCCTCTCTTCTATTTCCGTTTGGGTTTGAAGCAATCTTTCTAACTCGTGCTTCTCCTGCTGGCTTTGCTCTTCCAAGTGTTCATTTTTCTCCTCCATAAACTGAATCATTTCTTTACGCTTGCGCACCTTCTCCAGCTCCAACTGCATTTGCTCGGCTCGGTCCTCGGCTTCGATTTGCTGTTGCATGGCCATGCGAAGTTCCCTTTCGGCCTGCGTTTGGCTGCACTCCTCCTGGCGACGTTTACGATTCTCCTCGATTTGCAAGGCGAGAGATTCACGCAGTTTCCTCTGCTGCTCTTTGTGAACCAGCTCCTTCTCATGCTCTTTGGCCAGGTAAGCCAGGCGTTCCTGTTCAGCTCTCTGATGACCCAAGGCTTTGGCCTTCTGGGCCAGGTGGCGACTGCGGTACACCTCACTCATATGCTCCGACAGATCCTTGGAAATGGCGGCCAGTCTGAGATGCTCGGCAAGTTGACGCAGTTCCTCGCACTCGCTGCGCAGTTGCTGGCGTTGTTTTTTCTCTACAAACTCAGCATGTTTTATGGATTTGAGCTCCTCTGAAATGGCCGTTGTTTGTCTGGTATCTCGCTGCAGAGGGTTCTCCCTGGATAGCTTCAGCCCGCGGTTGAACTCGTCTCGGTCGTTTAACATATCTCGCGCAAATTTGGAGCTGCCGTGATTACAATTTCCTGATAAATAAATCGCCGGAAAGGCGTCGTCAACCTTCATTTGAAGTTTCAAATCCAAATTCGTCGTCATGGTAACGGCTAATTAAGCAACTTAACAAAAATGGAGTTTTTAGTTCTGGGAAAGAGTAAAATAAACAATAATTGGCTCAAATAAAGAAATCACAAAATATAAACAAAAAGCAGATAACAACAAAATCATTTCAAGAAACCGACTCAGTTGGAAGTAAAGTGCTATCGATAAGTAGTCGATAGGCTCAATTCAGGGCTACATAAGTTGGGCTAAGATTAGTGGGACCATAATACGCAGTTGGGGATATATATGTGGCGGCAATTTTAAATTTAAAATGCTGACGAAGTAGGCTATAGTTATAGCTCCATTACAACGAGAATTGTTTTTATTATACCCGCTACTCGTGGAGTACAAAGTGTTTACTTAGTTTGTGCAAATGTACTTGGTTTGTGAACATCAAAAACAGAATTGGAAAAACTCTTTGCGATTTTAAATAAGATTTTTTTTAAAAAAAGGTTCAAAAAACAGCCTCGACATGTAGAATCCCCCCTTAATTTTAAATTTGGCGCGACAGGGCCTTTAAGTTTTGAAAAAAATTAATCATACGACACCAAATACAAACTTTTACATGGAAGTTATTAGTTCATTTCAATGGCTGTCACCTTTTGAAATTCAAAAAGGCAACCACATTTGTGGAAATATGGTAGAAGAGACTGCTGTTCTTTTGGTCGGCTGCGCCCATTTTTTGATAAACCGCATTTTTGAAGGCAGGGTTCCCCAAGAAGAGAGCGCGAAAATGTTACTGTGTCTCTCGCTAACACACAATAGGCGTGTTCAGCAGAATAATTGATCCCTGAGCAGGTATCAGAAAAACATCGAAAATCGAATTGTTTCTGCTGTTGGAGGGAGCAGTATCACTTTAGAGTAGCGTACTTTTTCTTTGATACATGCTCCTGTATCATGATACCTCAAATTGGCTATTATGATGCCGCATATATCGAGTTCAGTATTAAGATAATTGCAAATTTATACTTGATCAGGGAGCAAGTTGTTCTGCTGAACACGGCCAATGATGCATGACTTTAGCAAGTATTCGGTGTGAATTATCGAGTATGTTCGTCCCCCAGAGGCTATGGCCGGGGAACTCTACCTTATGGCTCTTCTGTTGATGCTGTTAAAGAATAAGAGGATAAAAAATAATTTACTATATTGACATACTCCGTTGTGGTGAGGGGCCATAATTTTTATACTCTGTACCGAAGGTACATAGAGTATATTAAGTTGGTGCAAAAGTATGTAACAGCCAGAAGGAATCATCGTCAACCCTATAATGCCGAGTCGATATAGCCATGTCCGTCTGTCCGTCCGTCCGTATGAACGAAGAGATCTCAGTGATGGTAAGAGATAGAGGTTTGACACGCCTCCTTCCGCCCCCGCAATTTGGAAAAAACGTCATATCTCCCACAGTTTTCATGATAGACTGTTCGTACCTTGTAGAGATATCTAGATGTCAAAATTATTTATCGAATTGCTTAATGAATGATACGGAACGAACGGAGGAACGATACACAAGTTATGAGCAAAAAAAAGTAAACCGTCAACCCCCACCCCCCACAATTTTTGGGAGTGCGAGAGAGAGAGAGAGAGAGAGAACCTTAGAGATGAGCGTATAATAAAAATATTGCACGATAACCGCGTGACTTCATGGATATATTATAATAATATAGTCGGGAGCAAATGAACTAGTAAAGAGTATGTTATAGTCGGGCGTGACCGACTATCTCACTTGTTTTCAACTCGCTCTCTGAGAAAGATGACAGCTGCTCTGAGAGGCAAATGCCAGAAAAAGATAGCAAACATTTTACGTTCTGCACTTTTCCGACATTGGAAAATTACATTTCAAATTATTTCGTCTTAAATAAGGCCCCTCAAAAGAGAGCAGCTGTGTTGAGTACGTCACCTTCAGTAAATTAACATAGTGCTCTCTTTATGTTTTTGGAATTCGAAAAATTTATAATTTAAATCAACGCCGACCATTTATAAATGAAACAATTATGTGCAACACTGCGTATGAGTTAATCACAAACACTTTAGAACCTATTCGCGTCCGTTAAAACTCGATTTTTTTACTTTTGCTTTTGTTTACGCATACTATACAGCAAATAGCATCAGATAGTGGGTTGAGACCATGACCTTAGAAATTTCATATTCAGGAGGTCCGATCTAGTGTGCATATATGTGTGAGAGAAAAATGGATCTGGCACGCCGTCATCTTGACAGCTTGTTAGCTTAGCGCCGGTAACTTGACAAGTTGCGCTGTGATGTTGACAGTGGATGGAAGAGAGGAATGAACAATTTTTAATTCGAGTTTTGATTTTGATAAGTTTGCTTGTGGACACTACTGTTGGCACACACTATTCGGGAATTGATTTCTTTTGATATAGAAATAAATGATGAGCAATGTGGAAAAAAATGAGTTACTACATACATATGTGGAAAACATGGAATGATTTGTTTGTGAAATAAAATAGATGTGTACTGGCTGTGTGTTGTTGGGATTTTCTTAGCATGCAAACATTACCTTTGTGTTTCATTTAGAGACGGGCATTTTTCACTCCCCTATCACATGTGCATAGGCCAGTGCCAGTTGTTGTGGCTTTTCCGTATCAGTCTGTCTCACTTTGTCGTATGCTTGCTTAGCTGAACATTGATGTAAATCGAATACATCCATATTTGTGTGTAACAACAAATTAAACAAACTTATTTTTTTATATTAAAAATTTTTACTTACTCTGCGCTGGGATTCGAACTCGAGGGCCCTGAAGAAACATTTTGGAACGACGTCTTAGACGACTGAGCCACGCCGCGCGTCTAATAGCCTATTTCCACTGGCTTCATTTCTTATCATTTTCATTTCTAAAAATGATGCTGTTTCCATTGACAAATCTTCATCATTTTGATATTCGCAATGCCACGTTGACAAAAACAGCTGAATGGTTTGATTTAAGCAACAGGCGTCACTTTCAAACTCACGGGGAGTTTTTGCTATATTTACCCAAAAAAAGACATACCCGGCAGGAAAGCAATTACCCTGGGCGAACGCATTGTTAACGCTGTTGTATAATCAGCAGAAAGCTAAATACACAACTTATTTTGACTAAATTATATTATAAACAAAATTGCGCCTTATTTTTAAATTCAAATCAATAGTTTATTGGTGATGACACTTTCTATTTCCAGAGAGTAACGAGTAGTGCCAGAGAGTAGCAAATACTTTTTAAAAAAATACCAAATTCCTTCGTGGGGAATGCCATCATTTTTGAGAAATGAAGGAAATGAAGGGCAAAATGCAACAACAATTTGTATGGAAGAAATGATATCATTTTCTTCATTTCTTGTCATTTCAAGAAATGAAGCTTCATTTCTTTGGTGGAAATAGGCTATAAGGCAACGCATCCAATGTGTTATTTGTATTGAATAAGATGTACATACTTGTATTGAAAACATACACCAATTTTTGCTTGCTTGTAATTCTCAAGAGCGAATTCCTTACTCAGCACCATTGCACTATTTATAGTGCAATTAAAATTTGCGGCGAGTCGCCAATGCCCAAATTGAATGATGAAAATGCGGGACCCTCTTAAAAAGAATCGGATTCATGTCTTTAAGGCGATTTTTTTAGGGATATATCGCCAATTTACCGATTGGATGAAAAAAAAGCGATACCATATATCGCTAATCTATCCCTTGTATGTTAAAAATGCGATACCATATGTATTTTGTTGGTACATATAATCGCCAAAATATCACCGAACTCTCCCCTTAAACTCTCGCCAAATTTCTTTTTTTGACGAGAGAGATAAGAAACACTACAAAATATTTGCAGGGTGTCTTAGTTTAAAAATGTATTTAATTTATACCGGTACGTACCGGTACACCGAAATAATAATCCAGGTACCAATACGGAACCGAATACCGAAATAATGTTAGAGCCAAAACAGAAACGAAATACGATTCGGTTTGATTCCCTGCTTTTTAATGATAATAGCCAATCGCAAATGGTAAGACTGGAACACAAAGAAGACTCCTTATTTTCGATGGGTAACTTATCTGCGGCTTGAACCCTTTCCACCCGATCCCAATTCAATCAAAACACAATCGCTACAGAATTTATGAAACAATTTCGTTATAATTCATTAAATATTAAGTATAAATACGCAGTTAACTAATAATAAGTATTATATACACAATTACAATAAAAATATTCAGTCACTATAATGCTTCGTCTATGTACAAAATATACCAGATACAAATATATTCAATAATTTGAACTCACTTCCTCGTTGTTAATAAATATGCGAATTAAAAATGGTTTATAAAATATACAACAGTCGTCTAGGGGCCAGAAGTTAGTTGGGGTTTGTTTTTGTTTTGGATTGATGTATTTGCGCCAAGGATTGCCTACTTACAGCTAGGATGTGGGTTAACAAAAAGTCAAGGTTTCTTTTTTGCTCGTTTTGTCTGTGTGTGCGTGTGTGTGTGTGTGTGTGTTAAATAAATAGTATCGATTCAACATTGAAATACAGTTATTTTAGGGCATTTACATAACTACAAAATATAATACAATTAGCGTTCCCATGGAATGGATCCTCCTCCTTCTTAGTCATGGCGCCAACTCTGAGGCAGTACATAATCCTTCACCTTGTACAGGGCATTGGCATACCAATGGATGCCATTCTGTTGCTCCGCCCTCGACACGCCCAACTCATTCGTTGACTCTGAGCGCAGCTGCCCCTTGGCCGGCATTAAAGTCTGCAGCGTGTACCAAAGTCGCATGGGGGCTAAACTCCAATGCGCCAGCGATTGACTATTGACGACCGCATAGCAGGAGGCAGCCACCGAGTTGACCACAATGGTACCCTCACGAGTAAGGGGAGCCACCACACCCTTGCTGCTCACACTGCTAACTCTGATAACCCGCTGTGGACGCAGTTCACCCGCTGCAGCATCATGCACCAGCACATAGTTAAGCTCTTCCACACGATCGGCAAAGACATAGACGAGTTCCTGCTGCTCCGGCTGCCACACACTGATCAAATGAGCCGGAGTCACGGTTAAGATGGCTCCGCCATCTGTGTGCAACTGCACAAAGGTCTGCAGCTGCTCCAGATTTCGGTCCATGAATAGTACGATATCGCTGTAGACAGGTTGGCCATTGCTGCCCATGCTCAGTACACGATCTCCAATGGAGAGCTGGCTGAGCGGTTTCATAACACCATTTTCCAGTTGGGCTGTGCTCTCGGGGGTGAAGCAGCCATGCATATGGGAAATGGTAGAGGAATCTATAATTAGAGAGAGAGAGCGGCAGGGGGGTTAGTTACAGTGTGAGAAAATGGTGGAGTCCCCAATTAATATAAGTTAAGAAAATATTCTATAATGGCAAATATTCAACAATATTCTCGAGTGTGAATGTTACGGTTACACGCGAATGGAGAAAGTGCTGTCGGATGGAGAATGTTGTAACAGTGACTTCCACATTCGTCACTAAAGTTGATCCGAATGTACATTCATCTCTTATCAGAAAACATCCAGAACGAGTTTTTAAAGTTCTCAAGAATGTGGAAGTGGAACAAGGCTATATTCAGTTTTCAATGCTAGGAACCAGAAAATTACATTTCCAAAGCATACAGATATTTATCAAAATAATTATCCAGCGAAGTTCATGAAGTAGTAGGCCTTGTCTTATTAAAATTTATGGCACTTCTCTAAGAATATATAAAAGATGGTGCAATGAGTGAAAATTTTGATATCTTCTAGAGCAGCGGTGGGCACGAACTTTGAGTTTGGGATCAGCCCAACAACAATAACAGAAGAAACAACCGTTTTCAGCTAGTCTCGATCGATCAAAATGCACCTGTTGCGCCCTCTGTGTTTGCGCCCTATTTGCATGAACTTTGATTGTTGTTCACACTTCGAAGCGAGTTAATTGCAACGCATTTTATTGTGAGATTGTCTGACGCCAATTGCCGTACAAATATCTCGGAGCAATGAGAGCAAGCGCGTGCCCACCGCTGTTCTAGAGTGATATACTTTTGCTCATTCCGTCGCAGACATCACTTCTTAATTTAAGTTGGGAATTAAAAGATGTAGCAAAACTTCATAAAGTTAAGTAAAGAACTGTGAATTGAGTAAACTTCATAAAGTTGGCTTTCTTGGGTAAATCCTTACTACTAGGAGACTATACTCGCTGGGTGCTTTATTAAATGAAATTTGTCTTGTCCATAGAAGGAGGCGTCTTCGAACCCAAAAACACATTGAGTAGCCCAGACACTTTGTCTCCAAAGCGTTTCAGTTGCGAAACATTACCATTGATGGGGTTTAATTTCGGCCGTCTTTCTTCACTCCGGAGAACAACTCAGGCATAAAGTGTTTTGACTGGATTGAAGAAAGACGGCCGAAATTAAATCCCAAACAAACAAACAAATACACAACGAAATCGGCCCAACAACACATCAACATTACCATTGATGTTTTGCAATTAATACTCAAACCTACACTCAGAGAACAAAAGAAAATTTCATACTTGGATTAAGAAAATTCAATATCAAAAGTACGGTAAGAATGAAATTCCTAATTTTAGTACAAATTTCTTGATTTAAGAATGAAATTTTTACACCGAATTTAATCCCAGTGATTTATACCTACACTAAAGAAAAAAAATTCTATCCATACGGTATCAAATCAATCCCAAACGGTTATGAAAACAGAGTAATCCCGGATATTCTGAGCCGATCAGAAAAATGAATGAGTTGATCCGACTTTTACAATTCTAAAAAAGATTACATTTATTCCGGGGTAAACTTATGAAGATTGAATTCAGCAAAACACAGCTTAATCCCAAAACTGAATCATTTTAAGCATGTTACAAATTCGATATGTAATATTGATTTGATCCATATTTCACAGAACCACCTAGTACACTTTAATACTCACTAGTTTGACCTTATTTAAAACTTCTGAAAAACAAAGAAATGTAAAAATTTTTGCGCTCAACTGGTGGCATCTCAATGCACACCACCATCGCCCTCGATTGTTGCTACATGTCTAAAATGCTACTTTTATTTTTATGCTCTCGCTCCCTAAATTATGAACATGTAATCTCGAAAGGGATTGAAGTAAGCACATTTCGAAAGGCTTGGGTCAATCCTTAAAAGCTTAAATTGTGTAGAATATTCTGTTAGTCGAGATTGGATTTTCAAGCTCCTGCTTAGAGTAAGCCCTCTAAGATTAAAAAGATTGAAAATATTCCGACTTTTTTAAATCTGTGCCTCCTGCTAATCCTCACACCTCTCGCATATAAAAATCAAATAAAAAACGAATTAAACTCGATTTTAAGAACAAGTTTCTTAAAAATTTAAGTTCGTTCTTAAATTACACAGGCCAACAAAATTACCAACTTTGTGATTTGCAGCCCTGTTGATTTGAAAGTATGATAAGTTTATATTCACTGATGCCAAAACTGGTTTCGTTTTAGCTCCATAAGCACTTGTTTCCAAAATATGTTGGGAAAAACGAAAATGTTGAGTTTTGGCACTCTAGGATTTGTGGAGTCAAAACCCACTTCCGTTTTATGTAACGTCACGCCAGCAAATATCATTGCTTATATCTTAAACTCCTTATGATCGATTGATGTCATTGTTTTTGCTGATTATACTGCTACTAAATTGCTACCCAAATATAGAGAAATCTTTTTAAAAATCCAAGATTTTCATATTTTTCAAAAAGATCTTTTCGTACGAACGTAACGTCACGTCAGTTTGGAAATGCCCATATCAATGTATCTTTAAACGAGAAGGCTAAGTTAACTTCGTCTGTGCCGAAGTTTTTATACCCTTGCAAATGCTGCAAGTTTAAGAACGCTTACATAATAATCCAACATTTTTGTAATTAAAATCCATTTTCCGATAGATAAACATCTGATATCGACAAAATTTCACGAATCTTTTTGAAAACATATCAAATAGACAATCGCCGAGATTAAGAAAGATAAAATTTAAAATAAAAAAGTTTATCTCACTAAGACACATTTTCCGACCGAACGGTCCTACGGCAGCCTTAAGATATAGTCATCCGATTTCGACCAATTTCTTCGAATATATTTGAAAGCATATAGAATTAGTTATCAGTGAGTTTAAGGACACTTAAATTTAAAATCAAAAAAATTTCTTACTAAGAACCATTTTCGAACGATCGGTCCTATGGTAACCATAGTCACCCGATGTCGATCAACTTTTTCAAATTACTTCGAAAGCGTTTAATATTAAGAATCACCGACCTTAAGAACGATTTACTTGAAAACAAAAAAGTTTTTCTCACTAAGACTCATTTTCCGACAGATCAGTCCTATGGCAGCTATAAGATATAGTCATCCGATCTTGACCAAAATTTGCAAATCTGTTTGAAAGCATTTAATATTAATAATGGTCGAGTTTATAGACGCTAACATTGAAAACAAAAAAGTTTTTCTCACTAAGACCCTTTTTTTGACCGTTGGTTCCTATGGCAGCTATAAGATATAGTCATTCAATCCGGTCGGTTCCGACATATTAGCAGCGTGCAGTAAAAAAAAGACTCTGTGCAAAATTTCAGCCCGATAGCTTTGAAACTGAGAAACTAGTTTGCGTAGAAACAGACAGACGGACAGGCAGACAGACCCCATAAACTATAAATATTCTTGATCAGGGCGACGAGCTGAGTCGATTAAGCTTTGTCCGTCCGTCTGTCTGTCTGTCTGTCCGTCTGTCTGTCCGTCTGTTTCTACGCAAACTAGTCTCTCAGTTTTAAAGCTATCGAGCTGAAATTTTGCACAGAGTCTTCTTTTTACTGCACGCTGCTAATACGTCGGAACCGACCGGATCGGATGACTATATCTTATAGTTGCCATAGGAGCCATCGGTCAAAAAATGGGTCTTAGTGAGAAAAACTTTTTTGTTCTTAATGTTAGCGTTCCCAAACACGGTCATTATTAATATTATATGCTTTCAAAGAGATTTGCAAACTTTGGTCTAAATCGGATGACCATATCTTATAGCTGCCATAGGACCGATCGGTCGGAAAATGGGTCTTAGTGAAAAAAAAATTTTTTTTTTCAAGTAAATCGTTCTTAAGGTCGGTGTTATTAATATTAAACGCTTTCAAACTAATTTGAAAAATTTGGTCGAAATCAGATGACTATATCTTCAGGCTGCCATTGGACTTATCGGTCGGAAAATGAGTCTTAGTGAGAAAAACTTTTTTTTTTTAATTTTGTTCTTTAACTTGGCGATTGTTAATTTGATATGTTTTCAAAAAGATTCGCGAAATTTGGTCGAAATCAGACGTTCATCTGACGGAAAATGGATTTTAGTTACAAAAGTTTTTGATTTTTATCTAAGCGTTCTAAACTCGGTCATTTCAAAAACAGCTTTTGCAAGGGTATAAAAACTTCGGCACAGACGAAGTTAGCTTGGCCTTCTCGTTTCATAATAAATCATGCCGTTTTAGCTGGCGGGGTTATTGGATAAATATTTTTGCTATTTAAGCATATAGCCAAATATACGATCTAATTATGTGAATTTAGTGGCATTTATATCAGTTAATTTGAAAAAGTTACAGACTGTTTAAGACGAAATTACATATTTCACTTTACAGGAGAAGAACTAGGAATCCCTCTGAAAGTTTGTATGGGAACTTTGAAAAGTCTATTTGATTCAATGTAGAATCTATCATCTACATGTAAACATATATAAATTTATGCTGAATCAAGTAGCCTCTTTACAGTTCCTGTACAGATTTAAGCCTAGTACTGAGGGCGTTCGAATTTTCCTTTCGTCACAGTATTTCATATAATTAGAAACACCTTGGCTTTGCTTTGATGCTCATGTGCTTTTAGAATGTGTTTCTAATTATGTGAAATACTGTGCAAAAGGAAAGGAAAATTCGAATGCCGTCAGTACTAGGCTTTATCGTGACAATCTAGTTTTCCTCCCATAAATTTAAATATGCCAAACAAGCTGATATAAATGCAAAAAAATTCTTATAATTCGAGCATTTGTTGTTCTATATGCCTAGGTTGTTCCAATAAAAATTCGATAACCACACTAGCTACACACAAAAAAATCTGGTGGGTAAAATTAACTAACGCTGACAGTAACTTTTTTCGAAATTTTTTATGCATGTGGTTTTGTTGTTGCTTGGTAACTGTGCTAACAGTAAAATCTATAGAAGAAATTGTAAAGTTCACGTATTTATTTTAGCTCGCATTTTGTTGTTGCATTTAACAACTGTACGCTGAGTAAATTCGACCACAAATATTTTTTCACATATTTTGTTGTTTTAATAAGTTACTGCTAACTACAGTAACTTTACCATAGAAATAGTTACTCTGACGTGATTTTTTCATCTCATACTTTGTTTTTGCAGCAATTTACTGTACCCACAAGTAAATCTTACCGCACAAATAGTATAACTTTTTCAATGAATTTTGTTGCTTCACGGATTAACTCTACCGACAGTAAATCTAACCGCGAAAATTGTTGATTGAGAAAATTTCAGTTTGGCCCTTATATTTATATTGTACTTTCACTGAATTTGAACTTGAGAATTACTAGTGGTCTCATTTATGCGACATTTAAGAAATTTTTCGTGCATGTGGTTAGGCAGATTCAATACAAGTAATATGTTAGACGCGTCTCTATTAACGCGCGCCGTAGCGTAACCTGGTAAAGACGTCCGTCCAATCGTGTTCAGTCCAAGGGCCCAGAGTTCGAATCCCCCCTCAAGTAAGTAAAAATTTTTCAAATAAAATAAAAATGTGTTTAATTCAAACAATTGTTTCAGAACCAAAATTGGTGGGTGGGGGTATTAAGGTGTTGCCTCTTCTGGTCTGGGATGATGATGAGCTCTGCTGCTAAATTACTATTTTTATGGTAAAATTACTTTACACACAGTAAGAAAATTTACTTACTGTACGCATCGGTTAATATGACTAATATTGTGGGTTGGCGCATTTCTAAACGATATTTTCAGTTAGATTTACTATTGCAATAGTTCTCTTTGCGTAAAGGTTTACGTGACAGTTACTGTCAAATTTTGTGAATTTTACCGACTTTTTGGGTTGGCGCATTTCTAACCCAAAATATCGGTTAAATTTAACCACAGATTTTTTTGTGTGTAAGAGATGGTGTTTTATTTTGACAAAAATTGCCATAAAACTAGAATTGTCTGACTTTAGAGTCCAATTAAGGACCTTTTCTGCTTTACTTATATAGCGAGCGACATTGTTTTTTTAAGATGCATTGATATGTAAGTAAAAGTCAAATTGGCTCAAACAGCACCTCCAGGAGGGCTAGGGCCAAGCTTCTCTTAATCTCTTGGCGTGTGTGCTTATAATTTTTCGCACAAGAGAAAGGGACCTACAGTTTAACGCCGAATCCGAACGGCAATAGTTAGAGAATTTTGCTTTTTCATGGCTAGTTATAACCTTCACAGCTGGCGCCAGCCAGTAGCTGCTGGTGAAGGTGATCGGGTGTGTAAAAGCTTTTTTCTAAAGAAAGAAAAAACTTTTCCTATTAGGTGGTCCGAGGCGGGATCGAACCCACAACCTCCCGCACGCACCAGCAGTCTCACATACAACTGATACGCCACGCCCGACCATTGATATGTGCTCTGTCGTAAATAGCTCATAAATGTAGATATTTATTGCATCCTAGAGTGCCAAAAATTCAACAAATTCGTTGTTCGCTATATTTTGGAAACAATAGCTAATATAACAAAACCAATGCTGCCGCTTTGTATAGTGCAATCCTTATTCACATAATCAAATTCGTTCTACTATGCAATATTTTGATCTAGTTCTTAACTATTTGTCTCTACAAAAATGGTTTAAGAGTTGGTCTAAAAACAACCATTTTCTAGTTAAAGTGTTCATTTCCACACACACCCGACATACACACAGATTATGTTCTTGAAAATAATTTTCCCACACAGCAGCACAGACATCACAATATTTTGACTTTTGTGCGGTTGAAAGTGTCCTTGCTCATTGACTCTAATTGCTAATGAAAGGGGCCGACACCGCCGCAGTCGTAGGAGAGTCCTCCTAGATCCTGCTGTCATTTGGTGTCCTTTTTTTTTGTGTTGTATAATATCAAAAAGGTCAGCCGACAAACAACAAATGCCGAAACTAGTGGCAAACGGACAACAGGCTGGTCTAGGCGGTGTGTGTGTGTGTGTGTGTGTCTGTGCGCTTGTGTGTGGTCCTGTTGCAGTGTCAAATGGCCAGCCCCTAGGGGCCATGTGTTGCGTCTTGGCCAAGCTATCAATAAATTACATGGCGATTGATTGCTGATAGGCCACGGCACATAAACCACGGCGCTTATGACAGTTTTGGCACAGCGAACGAGTTCGTTGCCTAAGTCTTTTGTTTGTGGCCTAAACGGCAGCGACGAAGAGTAATGGCTGTAAACCTTTTTGTCGACACTAATTTTTTTTTTTAACTCTCCACGTAGCTGCTGCTGCTGTTGCTGTTGTTGTTGCTGGTGTGTGGCAGATAGCGCGCGCGCGCGCTCGCGCATTAAGACCCCAAGCGTGTGTTCATGTTAATGCTGTCCAAACGATCAGTCACCAAGCAGCTAGCTGGCAGGCTGGCAGGCAGGCAGGCAGGCAGGCGGCTGTCCTCTGTTTTGTAATAATTTATCAGTTTAGTCTTCACAACACAAAGATAAAATAACGATAATTTTAACCACTTTAATGGTTTATTAATTTATGACCCTTCAAGTTCTTCACTTTCCACTCACCGACGACGGCGACGACGCTTGAGATTTTTCTCGTTTTCTTGTTTCTCTACCGTTGTTGTTGTTGTTGCTGTAGGCAGGTTTCACACCAATTTTTGTTGTTACTACCGCGTTTCCTCCACCCATTAAACATGGTTTAAAAGGGTATCAAAGAGTATATTAAGCTCTTCTCAGCAAAAGGGGGAAGCAAAAGAGTTGTGCGTTTTGTGTACAGGGCATTTGGCAGTCGTTGCATTCGATTGTCTGGTTGTCTTCTTGTCTACTTAGTGTTCTTTCGTGCTGCCGTCCCCATCGATTATAGACAGCGCACTGGCCATATGCTTTTAATCCGATTTTTATTGTTTCTACACTTTTCAATGGGGTCCCAAAAGAGTAGGTGCATTTTCATTGGAATTTCGTGGCCACAACAACAGCAACAAAGCCACATTTAATGGCCACTCATTATAATAAAGCGCACGGTTAGTGGTCGCTGGAATTTTTAATTTGAATTTTTAAGGCAGCGGCGGCGCTTCGGGTGTGAAATATGGTGTGGGAAAATAGAAAGTTCTACAAAATGGCCGTCCTAGTTGGGTGGCCCACCGTGTGAGCTCCCTAAAATGTAATCCAATAGCTATTAATGATGATGATTAATGTTGGGTTGCAACATGTTTGGTAATTGCAAACAGGTTGGTTTTATTTTTATACAAAGGTTCAGCCTGCTACCTGTTCCCCTTCATATCCTTTGGAAGAGAAAAAAAAAACGCTAAGCTGCTTTGGCTCGAGCTCGAGCTGTGTGAGGCTGATCCCCTGGTCTGCTAATCTGGTAGGACAAACAAGATCACAATTTTGTACAACTCGAAACAAAAACCGAGCTGCTGCTGCTGTTGGATGTGTGTTGTTATTGATATGCCTGGTTTATCAGTTGGCCAAATCTGCTGAGGCCAGCAAAAGATTTCAAAAGCCGCAAAGGCATACCTTTTGGGCCATTGTGATTATGGCTGTTGCCTGGGTTAGCCCTGGATCTGTGAAAACCTTTTTGACTTGTTGGGTTTGGCAATTGGATGCTTTAACGCCAAATTAGATTAGACCAACTAATGCCATTACCTGAGCGTGCGCGTTGCCAAAGTGTCTTCTCATCTCTTGTTATATAACTCACTCTAGGGAGAATACAAAATTTTCTAATTCAATTTTTAGTTGAAAACTTGCTAAACATAAGTTTTTACAAATTAATTCAAGAGCACAGTTTTAATTTATAGTTTCAATACACGCCTACACGAAAAATAGATTTTTTTCAGAGAGAAATCTAGCACGAATAGACAAGACTGAAAGCGGCTTCAATTTAGATTACTTTTTTTTTTAGTTTTTTAGCACGAAAAGTGCTTGAAGACATGAAGACAATTGATCTTGACCTCGAATTTTTACACTTAGAACCAAAATTAATCTAAAACCAAAACTATAGTCTCGAAAACAAGACGAATAGGTGTCAAAAGTTTCAACCTAAGAATATATATACGCTGACAATAAAAAAATCAATCTAAAATCTTGATAGAGATTCTAATTCAAAAATCTTGCAATCTTATAAAAACAAGATTGAACGAGAAGGCCAAGCTAACTTCGTCTGTGCCGAAGTTTTTATACCCTTGCAAAAGCTGGTTTTTTAAATGTCAGAGTTTAAGAACGCTTACACAAAAATCAAACATTTTTCTAACTAAAACCCATTTTCCAACAGATACACATCTGAAAATATCAAGTTAACAATCGCCAAATTTAAAAACGATAAAAAAAAGAACGCCAGAACAAAGTATCTCTGACCCAGACTATGTCTGGCTTGACCGACTTTCCGTATTGTTATATTTCTAATTGCCGACTCTGCTGTTACGTACATAGAAGGGTATCCAAATAAATTTTAATGTGTATAATATTTTTTTTTGAACCGAACCAAAAGCTTGGGCTCGAAACGGGTTCATCTATTTTCGTCCTCGTGGTTCGGTTCAGGGTAAAAAAAAGCCGGAATTCCGGGCTCGAACCGGTTCGGTTCAAACCCGGTTTGCAGCCCTGCGTTTTGCACTTAAAATTTCAAGTATATTTTGTTCTTGGATGTACTTAAATTAAGTATGAAACTTTTCAGAATCGAAAAACGAGTGTTAATGGTATTATAACGAGAACAAACGTTCTTGAATCAAAAACTTTTCCTACTTACAGTATGCTGAAATCTTTAAGAAAAGCGCGTTCTTAGAACTGTTTTAAATGGAATCTGTTCTTTAAATTTTCTCCTGGTTCTAGCACTTTGGTTATGGAGTAAGGGTAGATTACTGACGTACAGTAGAACCATCTTGGTTTTTTTCGAGAACAAATAAAGAATTGCTTAAGAACTAAATGGGCTTAAACCAAGAACATTTTGTACCTTTTTTATGAACTTTTGTTTTGTTTCAAGAATGTATTGGGGTTCACTTTAGAATGTATTACACTTAAATTAAGAATATTTTGCATTAGTTTAAAAGTAAATCGGTTTGTACTTAAGACCATTACAACCTAAAAGTATGATCAAAAATATTTTTTTAAATAGAGTGACTTTTTAAATATCAGACATAGATCTTTTAGCAGGCTCCAGGTCAATAAGTTATGTGTTCATAGCTCACAACACAAAGGAGGCTAGTTAACTATGTAGCTATTTCATAATGCACCACAATTCAATCATCAGCAGTCTTTGCCTGTTTTCTGCGGGTCTGCAGAAACTGCCTCATGCCAGCATTGCTATAACCGCTTGCGAATCCCAAAGATAGGCTAATAGCAAAATTGAGTTTATTATCGATTTTTGTCCCCAAATTGATTTTATCTGCACAATCTTTTTAGCTAGAGCTTTACAGAGGACTGTAAGAGGGTTAATAAGTTGAGAGTTGATAAATTTTGTTTTGTTCTTGTCTTGTTTTTTTCCATTTTGCAAAGCTTCTTGAAAAAGATTTTTAGTGTTAATTTTTTCTTAAATGAAAACTATACCCTCTTTTGCTTTCTTTTTTAATCCAAGAAGATTTATTCTTGACTTCGATAATTTCTCATGCTGACAAACAAGCAGATTTATTCTTGGATCCCAGGCAAGTTTCATGAAGTTTTTGCAAAGTGCTTGCTTGAGAAAATGATGTCAAGAGTCAAGAGACAAGCTACACCACTACACCTCAAGCAACACCGACAAGCAAAAGCTTTTTCAAACACTTCACGAAGTTTGCTTTATCGTTGGTTTTCCTACTAGGGGTATTCAGTTTCATTGATAAACTCTTAAGTTATATAATTTTATTTCGAAAAGACGTTTATAATATATCATTCTATCACAAAAAGGGTTAGCTAGGCGACTAACAAGGTTGTGCGTTTGTGTAAGTGGGAAATTTAAGCCCCCTGCTTCACCCAAAGGCGACGCTCCTGGTACAAAAAAGCCGAGTCAATCTTTGGCTAGAAAACATAATTATTTTGCCCGTTTTGGTTGGCTGCCTTAAACTAAGACACAGAGTCAGCGCCAGACTTGAGCATTTTCTTTCGTTACGTTTTGGGGAAAACTGGTTGCGCTCTGGCCATAATGGCAGCACACACACACAGAGGCAGAGACACAGGCAAACAGGAGGAGATGAGGCTAACTTGTTGTTGGCCAGCTCAGTTTTTCAATTAGGCCCGCGCTCAGGTTTTTAGCTCGGCGTTTAATTCATCTTTGCCTGTTGCCTGTTGGCCGTTGCCTGAGAAACGCTTTGGGTGTCGTATCATCAATTCGTTTAATTTGACAGGCGCAAACCTAAACATGTCAAAACAACAACAGGCACAACATGCGGTTAGTCCAAGTTGCCGCCTCTGGACCTGGACCCCAGTCCGAGTCTGAGACCGAGTCCGGTTTTCAACTTTGTTGCCGCTGCTGCTGCTGGTGCTGCTTTTTGTCTCTGTGGTTTTGTGTTCTTTCGAGAAGAGCCTCTGCAGCCGTGGCTAATTTGGTGGCTGCAGCAAAGCAGAAAAAAAATTTGCCAACGCCTGTCAGCTTAGCGGACAGTTGTAAGTTCAGGGCGCAACATGCGAAATTACGCTTGTTAGTGTCACTTCTGGCTAACTGCCGTTCCCCCAATTCCAATCCAATCCCAATTCCATGGATGACAAATCTTACCTGACTTAACCGAGCAGTAGATGTGACGTCGACTGACATACGACACCCAATCAAAGCCCGCCTCGACGGCCAGACGTGCCAGCATTCCATATTTGGATTGATCCCGATCCGAGGTGGCTATGGTAACCGCACGACCTTCGTAGTGTAGCGATTCCGGTCCATGAATATGATCCTCATCCCAGCTTTCGAGCACCAGTAGACGCACACTGGGCCATTCGTTCATCACGGAATAGGCCAAGAAATTTAGCTTCTCTTTGCAGCGCTAAAAAAAGGCATAAAAGAAAACGAAACTCAATTAGGTATTATACTTATTATTAACGGAGGGGGTGAGTTATGAGTTGTGTTTGACAACGTTTGACAGCTGAATTGTATTACCCTAAGTAATGCCCGAAATTATCAGTGAAATGAAATACGATGAAATAAAAACATAAATTTATTAAGACTGCTGTTCAAAACTGTTCAAAAGTTTTTCTATTCATATGAAGTATTGTGCCCATGATGTAATAACTACAAGGTAGCGCAACCGGAAGTACCAAAAACCAGGGACACTCAGTTGTTACTTCCATTTTTTGACAGCTTTCGATAGAAGAATTTGCTTTCTTAATATCAGCAGACTTTAAAATGAGTCGCTTTTATATTTTATCTTTTTATAACACTCAGAAACAAATTCATTCCAAAACGACCGAAATCAGGCACATTATTTAACATAAGAAGGGGATTTCTGTTTTTACTTAATCCTTGAAACAATGGTGTCATTTCAAGAAGCTAATTTTTCAGTAGGCTACATTTGGACTGGATAGTTGAAACATCGTAATAATCTCCATTTAATGTAAAATTGATCTTAGAATTTTCATCCAATGTATCTAAAAATTGTCCAAGGGATATGAAAAAGCTATCCATCAAAAAAATGGATCTTAATTTTTTTTTTTGCGTACATTTTGGGCTCATGTTGGTAACATTTTTGATTTCGAAACATTTCAAATTTGTATTCGGAACATTTTGAGATAATCTATTTTTGAAATTAGAGAACATTTTGGTACTGTTTTTCAAACTTTTCTAGATCGTTTTATTACACATTAGGCGCAGCATTGTCGAAGCTGCGAAAATCTGCAGCATGCGTTCACACCAAACCCGCAGCTTTAAAATAAGATGGCAGCTACTGGTACCTAGTATGGTTGCAAAGAATCGCCAAAAGCACACGAAACCATAGCCATATACGAGTTATATGGTTCCACCAATGAAAGTTGTGCTGGAGCTTGAATTTTGCGACTTTTGAGTGACTACCCAGTCTAAGTGTTTCCTATGAAAACAAAATCTCGCAGCTTCGACTTTGACAGTTTTTTCGAAGCAGCGGCCGGTGTGAATAGACTATTTGGAACATTTTGGGCGCATTTTGGGAGCAGTTTGATTTTATTTTGTAAACATTTCGGGCTTCTTTTAGAAACATTTTTAGTTCATTATGGAAAATTTTGGGTTACAATTTAGAAGAGTTTTTTCATTGTCGTTGTATATCAGAGTTGCCTTTATTAACGAAATCTCTTTTCGTTTCAAGAACAGTTGCAGAAATCCGTATGTACGAACAGATCTCAGACATGGTAAGAGATGGTAAGATAGATGTTTGACATGTATGGGACATATATTTCTTATACTTGCAGGCAGATCAAGTTTGTTTTCAATTTTTGCCACGCCCCCTCCAGCCCCTGCAATTCGGAAAAAACATCAAATCTTCCACTGTTTTATAGATAGATGGTAAGTGACTTCTAGAGATATTGAGTAATCAAAATTATTTATCGATTTGGCAAAGGAATGATAAAGATCGGATGAACCATAATCAAGTTATGAACATAAGCTTGCTGCCGCAGCGCTGGAAGTAGTGGCGTCATCTATTGGTCTATTTTGAAAATTCTTTATTGTGCAAAGCAAGTAGTGGCGCCATATATTGTTCAGCTGCTTTCAGCGGCTACTCCAGCTAAAGAGTATATTACAGTCGGGCTTGACCGACTTTCTTACTTGTTATAACCTTGCAAAGGGTATTATAATTTTGCCCAGAAGTTTGCAACGCATAGAAATATTCATTTCCGACCCCATAAACTATATATATTCTTGATCAACATGACGAGCTCAGTCGATTGAGTCTTGTCCGTTTGTCGGTCCGTTTGTCTGTTTCTACGCAAACTAGTATCTCAGTTTTACAGCTATCAAGCTGAAATTTTGCACAGAGTCTTCTTTTTACTGCCCGCTGCTAATATGTCGGAACCGACCGGATCGGATGACTCTATCTTATAGCAGCCATAGGGACTTAAATCAAAACAATAAGTGCACCAAATTCAATGATTTTTTTTTAAATGTTACAAAAATATCAAATTTTTATGAAAATAAACAAAAATCACAGTGAAATATCATTAACAGCTATAAAATAGTCATTAAACAGGCCACACTGCAACGCTTGAAAAATTCGATTTGACAGCTCGCATCAGGCACAAAATAAAACTGATTAATATTTAGTCGTGAGTGTCTTGTTTCCAAGAAGAGCTATTTATTTCTTATTCTTGAATAGTGGAACTACAACATTTTCAATACCGGGTTTTAATAGTTTCACTGGAACATTTTATGTAATTTTTATTATAATCACCTAAAAAATAGGCAAATTGGAAAAATCTTGTTGCTTTTATGGACTCCAACTTGTAAGTTCTATCGAGTTCGGTGATGCGACCACATGGAGGACAAGCGGATAGATTCCCAGAACATATTTAAGTTTAGCCATTTTAAGTTTTTCATTTTATTGTAAGACCAATTTTCAAACAAAATCAAGCGTAATTCGCCCTATTTTTTGCTACCTACGCCGTCAGTTTCAAAGCTATCTTTACAAAACTTTGCACGAAGTCTTGAAATATATGTAGGCTATATATTTGTCGTAACCGGACTGATCGGATGAGTAGAGCATATAGCTGCCATAGGACCGATCGGTCGGAAAACTAGTTTTTGTGAGAAAAACTTCGGTGTTTTCAAAAATAGCGTCTCCTTACTTTGTATTTATTAAGATGATATGCTTTCACATAATTCTACAAAGTCTTATCAAAATCAGACGACTATATACCTGCCATAGGAACGTTTGAGCCAAGAACTGGTTCTAGTGAGAAAAGTTTTTTGTTTTAGTGATAGCGTCACCAAACATGGAATTTATTAATTTTAAATGCTATCACACAATTCTACAAAATTTGATCAAAATCGGTTGATTATATCGTATAGCCCCCATATAAAAATCGTGTTCTGGCTATAACTAAAAAATGCGATGTTGTATTGGAGGGGAGAGTAGTTTTAGTCCGATGTTGTTCATCTTAGAAACACTTCCGTATGGTCATAAAACTCTTTCATTTCAAATTTCATGCCGATATCTCTTAAAGTACGGCCGCAATTGATTTAAGTCCCCCTAGAAAGACAAAATCTTACACTGTGCATCGTTCGGAAAATGGGTCTTAGTGAGAAAAACTTTTTTGTTTTCAATGTTAGCGTCCCCAAACTTGGCTTCACACAGATTTGCAAATTTTGGTCAAAATCGGATGACAATATCTTATAGCTGCCATAGGACCGATCGGTCGGAAAATGAGTTTTAGTGGGAAAAAGATTTTTGTTTTCAAGTAAATCGTTCTTAAGCTCGGTGGTTATTAATATTAAATGCTTTCAAACTAATATGAAAAAGTTGATCGACATCGGGTGACTATATCTTATATCTTAATGATATTCGATAAATGATTGAAAACGTCCTTAAAATCAGCTACGATAATATATTCTCTAAATATTCGCCAATGTGCTAAGAATCGAGCGCTCTATGAATTTACACAAGCTTAACATAAATACGAAAGGATTCTTTTGCCATTTTACAACTTGACTTTACCTTCTCATAGCTGAATATCCCGAGATTTGAAATGATTTTCAAAAGGAATCATCATTAGACAATGCACCGATGCAGTACTATTAGGAAATTTTTAATAAAAGTGACTAACAGTTTGAATGATCCTAAAATTAAAAGGTTCGGTTGGTGGGACCCTAAACACTGGAACCGAACTGGTTCTGCAAGGTTCGGTAATGAACACAAAACACTTTTAAACTCCAACCATTCCTGTTTTGAAATTAAGCCAGACTCTTACATTGTGAATTGCAGAAATCATGAATTTCATTGAATAAACGAAGTATCTGTTTGTGTGTTTAGTTGCAACCTGTTATTTGATGCCTCAACTAGAAGCCTTAAAAATTTCACCTAAATAAGAAAAGTTTTATTTGGACTTGTTAAAATGCCCTCGTATTAAAGAGCCGCCATGTTTAAAACAAGCACTTACGAGCAAGCGA
Source organism: Lordiphosa magnipectinata (assembly GCA_037044535.1). Taxonomy (NCBI): domain Eukaryota; kingdom Metazoa; phylum Arthropoda; class Insecta; order Diptera; family Drosophilidae; genus Lordiphosa; species Lordiphosa magnipectinata. The sequence continues at coordinate 33,029 of JBAMBO010004447.1, forward strand.
GCTGGAGAGAGAAAGAGAGATGAAGAGCTGAGTGTGTGTGTGTGCGTGTGCGTGTGCTGATGCTCACGCAAGCATTTGAGGCGTGGTATTTGGGCATTCATTCTTTGGCCCTAGAGTTCATTTCTCTCCTCATTATTATTATTATTCTCTTTCTTTTTTTTTTTTTTTTGGGCTACAAAAGACTGAAGCAACAAACCTGCCCAAGCGCATCCTTTGAACGACCTCAACAAATACAAGATGCATTTTTTTCTCTTTCTCCGTTTGCCAAAGGCTTATTTGCCCACTAGTCAGTTCAAACATTGACCCTTCAACCTGACCCTAGGTAAGTAAATATATGAAGAGAGAATATACCTTTTTTTCTTCTTTTTTTTTTGGATAATACGAACTTTGTCGGCTTTTTTTTTAAGAAAGGATTTCAAACACTATGCAAATATTGAGAAGAAAAAAAAATAACAAGAGGGACAGGGCGAACAAACGTAGAACACGAACGATTGCCAGCCACAAAATCAATTATCAACGGACTACGGGACTCTGAGGCAGGCAAAGGCACAAATATGTGTCCTTTTGTTGTGTGCAAACAATATTGGTGGCGTAAAATCAATTTCGAGTAGATCCTTCTTTTTTTCAAAATAAACCACAACATTCAGCATTTTGTTTTGATTTCAAATTTTCGGGGCGAGACGAGCTCTTGTTTGTTTGCAAAAAAAAGAAAGAAAGAAAAGAAATCGACTTTTAATTTGTCACACAGACAACTGTGGCGAATTGGATGTAGCTGGCATTCCAAGAAGAGTTCAATGCTATTTGCTTGGCCGGGGCCAAGCTGCAGCTTTGCTTTATTAAAAGGCTTAACCAAGTCGAGAGCCTCGCCAAGCTGAAGAAGCTGCTAATGAGCACAAAAGCGTAACGCCAACGAGCAAACACAATCTTTGTGTTTTTTGTCTTAAGGCCGGGCCAACGATGTTTACCCAACATGCTAATGCATATGAGAGTCCCAAGCTGAATTCGAATCCGATTGATGCACAAACAAGACATCCCGACACCCTAACCCCGACCCCACACCCCGTCAATTTAAGTAAATGCCGACGGGTGCGTAAGGTAAACATTTAGGAAGCGGCGTCGTCGTCGGCGGCCCAAAAAGATGGCTAAATAATGTGTTTGCATTGCAAGTGGCATGGCCTTTCAGACAACACACACACACACAGCATGTAAGATAGAGGGGGAGTGCAGCGGAGTAATAGCGTCAAGTGTAAATAAGCCAGTGCATCCCATTCTCCCTACGCCTACTTCACCCTAATGAAAGCTGCTGCATTAATTAGACATTCAACAAGGTGTGAACTTTGCCCAAAAAATACCACGGCCACGCCCCATTATGTTTACATGCTGCATTTGATTATTGTTCGTTTCCCACTCAAGTGTTTAACCTTTTTTTTTTGTACACTCGAAAAAATTTAAGAAAATTTTTTATACAAATTGTTAATATATTTGGGGGAAGTCCCGGAAATTTCGAAATTTAATTCAGATTTTAAGAACCTTCCCGTTCTATCATCAGTAGACTTTGCTTTAGAGTGTATAGACTGCAGATCAGCAATTGTCTTTACATGTATGGAAGAGCTTTACACTCCGCTGCTAAAAAGATACTGAAAACCGTTCAGTTTTAATCCCTGATTTTCAGCTCAGCTTGATTATTTTTCAACAGCTACAAAGTAAAGGCCGATCTGTCTACACTTTTTAGACCTGCAAACCGGTTTGATGTTTGTTGACTCAAAGCGACTTTTAGAAGATTTCGTATATATATCAAGAAGTATTAGTTTCCTGGCAGTTCAACGCCTCAGTACTGAATTTGTCAATGCTGATTCAGACCTGAGAAGTAGGAATTGCTCCAATTCATGACTGATTTCAGTACGGTTTTCACTGAAACTAACCCATGAGTTCAGTACTGAAATCATGACTGAAAAAAGAGAATGTCGTGACGTAGTAGGCCCTATCTGTGTTAAATTCATGGGTGAAATGCATGTAAAGGCAGCCATGATTTCAGTACCATCCCTTCCAAATCAGCACTGTTTCAACACAATTGAGTTAAATTTAGTTTGAATTAGTTCGAATTAGTTTGTGTTAAACCACTTTCGGTTTCTAGTTATCTTTGAAAGTCCCCCATTCCGATAGCTAAGCTAAGTTTCGCTCGTCAGGGAAATCCTTGACATTTTTATTAAGGTTTGCTTTACATCTCTAGCTTAAATGGACTTTCTAATATTAATCAGAATACATTTTCTTTGACTTATAATTATACTCTGTACCAAAGGAACAAAAAGTATATTAAGTTTGTGCAAAAGTATGTAACAGGGAGAAGTAGTCTATAAAGTGTATACATTCTTAATCAGCATCAACAGCCGAGTCGATATAGTCATGTCCGTCTGTCTGTCTGCCCCTCTGTATGAGCGCACAGATCTCAGAGATGGTAAGAGATAGAGGTTTGACATGTATGGGACATATATTTCTTTTACTTGCAGGCAGATCAAGTTTATTATCAATTTTTGCCACGCCCCCTCCCGCCCCCGCAATTTGGAAAAAACGTCATATCTCCCACAGTTTCGTATATAGATAATTCGTACCTTCTAGAGATATTTAATAATCAATATTATTTATCGATTCGCTGAAGGAATGATAAAGATCGGATGAACGATACTCAAGCTAGGAGCAAAATACGGACAGTTAACACCCCAACAACTCCCCACCCACCACCTCAGCATTCCATTCAACAAAGGCAATCTTAGTAAAAGAGAGAGAGGAACTTAGAGATGAGCGTATAACAAAAATATTGCACGATAACCGCGTGACTCCTGTATGTATTATAATATTATAGTCCGGAGCAAATGCTAGAGGCATCCTGAAGTGGTACAGAGTATATTATAGTCGGGCTTGACCGACTTTCTCACTTGTTTTTGTCTTTGACAAAAATAAAAAGTGCACACCATTTGATTTGAAATGGAAAAACTTTTTGGTAAAAATTAAAGAGGCAAATTGGTGAATTTACCAATGAAAAATTTTAACAATATTTTGTTTTTCAGTCAGCTTAAACATGTTGATCCCAGCTTATAACTTTCATTCTGGTCTTAACTCCACTGTCATATATGGAAATATTTTCCTTTCCCTCTTTAAATGGTAAAATTAAAAATACGAAAAAATCGCTCAAAACTCTGAGTTTGTCCGCAACAAAAAAAAAAGAAGGAGACAAAAACTATTTCAGTTCTGTTTCCGCTCTATGTTTTTCACATGTTTTCTGCCAACCATGCCGTTGAGAACCGACTTCCGAAGACTGCATACATAAAAGATGTGTATATGGGCAAATCCTACGTGACGAAGCAAAGCTAGCTTTGTCTGTGCCGAAGTTTTAATACACTTGAAACAGCTCGCTTCAACGCTTACCAATTTCGACCAGACTTTGCAGATCAGCTTGAAATCATATACTATTAAACATGACCGAGTTTAACAGCGCTAATATTGAGAACAAAAAAGTTTTCTCACTAAAACCCATTTTCCGATCTGGTCGGGACCGACCAGTCAAAAGACTCTGTGCAAAATTTCAGCTTGATAGCTTCAAAACTGAGGGACTAGTTCGCATAGAAACAGACAGATAGACGGACGAACGATGTGAACGATAAACGTTCAAATAGGAGTCCGCTTGTGCTGGTTATTCGGTCGTTTTTTTCTTAGTGTGGATACCGATAGCCGAAGTCACTTATGATTTTCCCACAGACACGAGACGAACTTATGAATGTGTGAATCGGTGAGTACAGATGGCAAGTAAATCAGCTAAAGTCTTTCGGTCACACTAACACAAACTCATTTTTCTGTCCTTTCCATTCAGACTTTGTCCACTCACTCCACTGGCTAGAAAACAGCAATAAAAAAACACAGATGCCTTGCCATCCATGCATATTAGTATTTGAAAAGCGCAGATTTTATGAGCGGTCGATTAACAGGATCCTGTTATTGGGGAAATTAGTGACGTTTGCAACAACTTAGTAGTGAAAGCAATGCCAGCGAACAATTCTGTTGTGGGAAGTCCGATACAGGTTCTACTTAAATTTTTTCGGTCTGTGATGAGTGCAGAGTTGAGTGAAAATATGTCTTGGATATTCTTTAGCTAGTAGCTTTGTGGGGTTTGGAATATCGGAATACTAGGGACCGCTGTTTGAGAACTGATTTATTGCCTTTGGTTCCATTTGGTTTGGTTACCTTTTAAGGCTTTAATTTTTTGTTTTTCTCAGTGTATTAGTTGACCACTGATGCGTTTTTAATTGCCCCCCGCAACTGCAGTTTTATTGATTTAAATCGTCTGCTGCGGCTGCCAATTTGACGCTTTTAATGGCCACCGCGAGCAGGCGAAATGATTATTAGGTGCTCATCATCATTAGCTAGCCCTGGGTCCAGGCTATTAATGGACACTCCTCGTACAGCTGTAAGTAAGCCAGGGACAGAGGTTGGGCTTTTGTTTGTTTAATTTTTTGTAGTTTAATTTTTTTTTTTTTAGTTGCCCGTTTCGGATTACCCCCAAAGAAGGCAAACGATTAGGAAACGACACAATTTAACGACATAATTCAAGTGGGCATTAAGTTACGGCAGTAGCCAGGAGTCACCCCTTTTTTTTCTGCACGTGCTCGAGGTGTAAGCAGATATGCCATATCCTTTCTAGCTGCAGTGATTGCCATCAAGAAGGAAGCGAAAACTTACAACTGAGGAAGCGGCACAGGATATACGTCACCCACTCGTATATGTGTCAACAAGAGCCGAGCCCCGGGCCACCACTTGAGCACTGCTTCTTAGCACCGCCTTCCCCTGCGGCAGCCACTTAGGGGCCAACTTAAGAGCTTTGGCTGTTGTCAATCAGCACCCTGAAATCCGTGTGTGTGGCCTGGTACACTCAACAGAGCACAGAGATTTCCTCACTTAATTGGCAAAACGCAACGAAATGAATTCAAGTGCAGGAACGTCGCTAAAAGCCAGGGACAGCGACATTTGTTTATTTATGTTGCCAATCTATTCACAGCTGTGTATTTATTCATTAGAAAATTAAGTTTTCCCATTTGTTTATGATGAGGCATCGATCGGCGATTTGTTTATGCTGCCAGCGTGCAATTATTACAAAAAGAAAAAAAAAAGAAGAATTAATTAAGCAAATGGAAATGGAAATGGAACTTGACTTTGGCTTTTGTTTGTTATTCTTGCCATATAAATTGATACTCATTAATGGCAAAGAAGAAGCTGGCAAACCTTTTGGCTGGGACTTATTGAATTAATGCCAGCGCTTCTGTTGTGTTGCTCATTCGTTTTTCTTTTTCTCATTTTTGGGATCTGCCTGTTGTGGAGATTGCATCTTGTCAGAATGTTGTGCCAACAATTCCTGGGGTTTTAATATTAATCATGATCACACACACACCTACACTCAGAAAAAAGTTTGTCAGACTTGTCATGGTTCTAGCTTCATCGGAATGGAATTAATAACGTTTTATTTTAATTTTGAATTTATCATACTTCTGATTAATTGATGCTCTAGGGCAGAGTTCCCCAGCGACAGCCCCTGGGGCACAAACATACTGGGCATTTCATGCATGTCATGCATCACTGTGCGTAAGAGAGAGACACATTCACATATTCGCGCTCTCTGCTTGGGGAACCCTGGTCTAGGGTGCTCAGGGCCAGCTTACGGCGGCGTAGACAACAATACAAATGAGTAAAATATTTTCACAACAAACACAAGAAATATAAAGAGAAAACCCGTTAATTGTGTAAGAGTGTGTGTGCTCTGATGCGCAACAAAATCCAAGCTAAAGACGACGCATACATATTTGTTGTTGTGCTCGATTTTGCTAGAAGGCAATAAAATATTCAAAGTTCTTATTGCATTATACTTTGGTTTGTGCTATGCGTGAGCGCCTATACGCACGGCTTTTGCTATGCGCAAAACAACATTGCATGCTATGTGTGCACATTAGGGTGTCTTTTTAAAGGTAAAAATGGAAATTCAGAGAGGGCGTCCCCTTAACGTATTCCTTTTGTATCATAGATTACACAATTTCAAACAAAAAAAATTCCAGTTTTAAAGGGCCCGAGAAGGCCACAAAGTATGAACTACAAATTACCCATACGGCTTAAGCTACATCAAAAAAAAATGAAATCTGTGCTACATGAGTCTGGTCGTTAATTTCTAAAATTTGTCAAGTTATTCCAATGTTGAAAGATATTTTTCCCAATTTTGAACAAAAATGGAAAATTTATCGAAAAGTTTGAAGCCTGTTAGCGCCACTTCAAAAATAACTTTTTCAACTTGTTTTTTGTTTTCACGTTAAATATGCACCATAAACTTACGAATACAATAAAAAGGCAGTCTAGTGCGCCTGTGGGCAGCCCTGCTGTTGGTGGCAGGTAAGCAGTTGGGTCTTTGAGTAGCTTGTAACTCCAAAACCAAGTTGTTGGCGGTGTTTACTCCTTCCCATCCGTTTTTCACCATACTCTACTCTCAGTGCTTGTATTTTTGATAGAGTTTTGACAAAATAACAGAATCTGCTCTTCCCTGATTCATACAATTCCCAACAGGCTCTAACGCCTTCCTCAATGACAAAGTCATTGTACATTTCTGACATGAGCTTATGATTCAACTTTTCAAACTGAAATTTAACTCATGATCTAAAATTGATATGACTCAATGAGGTTACTTGTAATTGGTTCGATGATTCAATCTAGTAACCCGATATTTTGTAGCCAGAGGAAAAGGACTTCCGTTTCCAATACCTTAAACACATTTCAGCATGATACATACTGCGTGTATATGTGCATTTATAAGAATTAAATGACGCATAGCCCGTCTTAGCAGCGCAGCCCGGCCACAAAGCAATAGATTTTACAACAAAAATAACAAAAATGTTGCAATAGACCTCCAAAGGTACAGTTTCCTACACCTCCTCTCATATATGGTACAACTTTCCTGCCTACCCCTAAAAATCTGAAGAAGACGCGTGCCAGAGTTTGCGAAAGTGTTTTTAAGTTTAAGGTTCGACAAAGCGGTTTTTAAATAGTATAATCCCAAGGTTTCGGTGCGAATCATAATGTATAAAATTGATTGCAAAGTTGATCAATTTGAGATATTTCCCAATCATTTCACTTCTTATTGAAGTCGTAAAACAAAAATTGGTTTCTACCACAGATAGTGACCCCTTAGGGTGTATAACTGAAAAAGAGATCTCTAAGAAATCCCTAAGTATTTCGGAAGAAAAAGTGTTTCTTGAAGTTGTTATTCAAGAAGAAAGTGACCCCGACTAGTGCTAGAGGAACTAGAGATGGGCAAATTATTTTGCACTAGCTATCGATAAAGTATACAAAATTATACAAATATTCAACATTTTCCAAATTTGCATCTGAAAAACAGTGTTAAAAGTATTTCGAATATTTGTATTATTTTCTAAATTGTATCTTAACGATATCCAAAAACAAAATATATGTAAACCATGATACAATGAATACAAGGTAGTGCAAACACATGCTACATTTCGCATGCAGAGTCTGTGACGTCATTTGACAGACTAGTCTTAGGTTGGAAATTTGAATTTTTTAGTTTTAACTTGATTTAGTTTATTTGTTGATATAATTTCAGTTCATTTTAATTTTGGTTACCGAAGAAAACTTTTTAAAATATGTTAAACACAAAATTGTAAGTCTGTCACATTGGAATTTTTTGTTTGACAAGCAACGCATTGCACTACCTACTGTTTTTTGTATCATCTATGTAAACCATGCCTGCGCACGAAGATATGTAAGTAGAGGCACTCCTCAAGGAGGTGTTCTTTCGCCATTCCTTTGGGTGGTAACAGTCAACGAATTGTTGCGACTAATGGAATTGCGAGGACACACGGTGATAGCGTACGCGGATGACGTTGCCATAATCACAAAAGGCAAATTTCCCCACACTCTCTGCAACCTGATGGAGGATGCACTCTCAACACTTTCAAATTGGACGACACAAAGTGGTCTTGGAGTCAATCCAACCAAGACTGAACTCGTTCTCTTTACCCGCAAGTATAAGATACCAAATTTAACACCCCCACGACTAAACAACACACACCTAAAATTTAGCGATTCTGCAAGATACCTTGGTGTAGTGTTGGACAAAAAATTATATTGGAACGAAAACATAACTGAACGTATCAAAAAAGCTAATACTGCACTTTTCTCGTGCAAACGTGCGATTGGTCGTAAATGGGGATTTTCCCCTGAAATAGTACACTGGCTGTACACAGCCGTTGTACGTCCAATACTACTATACGGAATCATCGTATGGTGGACGGCTCTGGGGAAACCTTCCGTCCTCAGAACCATAACCAAAGTTCAACGTAGTGCTGCATTATGCATGACTGGTGCATTGCGTACAACCCCAACAGATGCACTTAACATAATGTTACACCTTATGCCTCTAGATCTTCTGGGTAGAGAAATCGCCAGTAACGCCGCTCTCAGGCTGAGAGAAAGCGGTACCTGGAAAGATAGTAACTCTGGCCACTCCTCTATACTTCTGCATCAAGTGGCGGTACCGCCAACGCTTGACTACTGCATCCCAACAATAACGTTTACCACCATGTATAAAGTCACCATACCGAGTCGACTGGACTGGAACTCAATACCTCACTGCAAACCGAATGCCATAAACTTTTACACTGATGGCTCCAAACTGGGTGGACAGGTAGGAGGGGGAGTCTTCAGTCCAGAGCTCGGGATCGAAACTTCATTTCGGCTTCCTGACCATTGTAGTGTTTTCCAAGCAGAGGTTGTAGCCATCCAGGAGGCTACCAACCTTCTGGGAACCCTCGCAATCCAAGGAAGTAAAGTATTCATTTCTTCAGATAGTCAAGCTGCATTAAAAGCCCTTGACGGTTATATCAACAATACCAAAACTCTTACGGAGTGCCGCAAATCTCTTAATGAGATGGCTCAGCACTTCGAAATTAATCTCGTTTGGGTGCCTGGACACTGCAACATTGAAGGCAACGAGATGGCCGACCACCTCGCCAGACTTGGCACCACCACTCAGCTCTTACCGGATAAGAGCAACATAGGGGTGCCTCTTGCGACCTTTAAGCTACAAACAAAGGAAACTACTCATCGAATAACCATGAATCGATGGCAAACAATACACACATGTGAAGTATCCTAGGCTTACATGGCCTACTCTTAGTATTAAAAAATCTAGGGCGTTACTCCGTCTAGAAAGACTGCATATTTCCCTACTAGTAGGGGCCCTTACTGGACATTGCCTAATAGGTAGACACGCCGCTAGGCTAGGCATCAGACACAATGACTTCTGTAGAAGCTGCAATTCAGTGGACGAGGAGGAGAGTGTACAACACCTCTTCTGTCATTGCCCAGCTCTTAGCAGAAGGCGACTCACAGTTTTGGGTCGTCCCTTTCTAAACGATCTGTCAGACATCTCTGAAATAGATCTAGCCTCTTTACTCAAATTTGTGATATTTTCTAAATGGTTTAACGGGAAAGACCCTCCCTCTACGATCGCAGCGTAGAAAGGGTTATATGGTAACACAACGGGCCTTCATTGGCCTAAGTGATGAAATGGGATTCTCACCCATTTCAACCATTGCAACCTAACCTAACCTAACCATGTAAACCATTTCTCTTTTAATGAGATGGTGACCCCGAATATTGATAGAGAAACTAGAGATGGGTGTATTATTTTCCACTTGCTATCTTCCACAGCTTCTTTATCATTAAAGAATATTGGTTAGTTTTTGGCTTCTTTTCGAATGTGAAGACAAAAGTGTAATTAGTAAATTGATTTTTTCTCCGAGTGCACATCAATTCACTTCTATCATTGGATGTCTGCTAGACTCTTAGTCATTTGCTTATCAACTTTGCGCATTTTCACCATTTAGCTCATAAATCTCATGTCAAATAAATGTCCATAAAAAGGCGTCATTTTATTGTTATTAATTAAATGCTATTAATTTGCAGAAATCGTAAATTAAATCTGAGTATACCCCCGCCTTTAATGTCCCCCACACAACACACCAGAGACACCAGAGACAGACACCACAAAAAGTCATTTGGGCAGGTAGCTCCAGGTCAGCTCCAGGTTGCCGGGTCTCGGGGCTTAAATGATAAGCGCCATAATCCCTGATGTGTGATTAACTTTGATGATGAGTTATGAGCCGCACATTGGCACTGATGTGGATGTGGATGTGTGTGTGTGTGTCTGATTCGGAACCCCCGCCCTACCCCAAAGTACTGGGTAACCCATGACTTGCAGGAATCAAGAGCGCAGCATGTGAAATGTGAGTCAGTAATGTGATAGTCGCGACGCGATCCGCGATCTCCGCCTTCTTGCAGTTCATAAAAGTTTTATGCAAATAAAGCAAAAAAAAAAAAACGCAAAACCCAAAGCAAATCCTTGAACATTTGCGCTTGAGTGCCCTCGTAAAAGTATCAAATTGATTAATAATAATATAAAATCTTCAAAACAAAACAAACTATAAAGCCAGCGGGCAGCAAAGTCTGGGCCCTGGAATTTCGGTTGTTTGTCAATTTGTCCACTTTGCCTGACTAATGTTTGTGTGATAAGTTTGATTACTTTTTTTGCGGAATGTTCCCACGAAGTTGCGCAGAAAATTTTCGCTTATCTCAGCATTTGACGTGATTTGATTTGATTTGAAAAATTCTGACATCATCGGCCGCCCAATCTGCGCTCTCTCTAATAGGATCAATTTTTGAGTCATAATGTGTTCTATTACGCTGTGGGCTTACTTTTGATTTTTGGTTGATCGGTTGGATGGTTGATGTGCAGGGGAGAGTGAGACTGGGACTGCATGCCTGACAATAATCATATCAGATTACCATTGGCTTTGCCTCTTTTGCCCCATTGTTGCTACAATTTATGAAATTTTAGAAGTTAATGCTGCGGCTTTTGACGCATTCCTCGTCTGCGTCTGCGTCTGCCTCTGCGGTTTTGCCTGTCTAATCTGTGAGTTGAGGCTTGTTTGAGGGGGGACTTTGTAAATAACTTTAGATGTTTTATATGGAATTTCAGCAAGCATTGAATTTTTACACCGATCGCATCTACCTACTCTGCTGCTGCTGCTGTTGCTTATGCAACCGTTTCCAAAAATACCAAATTGGCGCTTTAATAGCCACAACGAATTGTTTACCAACAGAAATTCACGCACAGCAGTCAAGTCTACATAAAATGCCATTTAGTTGCGCTGCTGTCCTCCAAACCCAAATCCAATCCTCTCAATGTCACTTCGGTAGCCGTGGCAAAGAACAGTTGTAAATATTTGCACTGCTGTTTTATGCCATGACTGTCCTTGGTCATTCAGTTTCAGCCAAATGGGCCTGTGCGCACATGGCCTTGGCTACGCTTTGACCTTCACTTATCCTTTTTGACTATCGAAATGTTGTCAAGAACAACGGCTGCAACTGTTTTGCAACTGTTAATTGTTTGGCAGTTACCTCCAGCTAAATTGCAGTTGGAAGTTTCAAGGTTCGTTTTTGTAAATTCCAATATCCCGCGTGTGGCGCGTGGCAAGTACAAAATTTCATTTGAAGTGACCAACTGACAAATGTTTTTAGCAACAGCTTGAATAAAAACAATTAAAATTAATTGTGGGTTTTAAAGAGAGCGTACAGTAAACATTAGGCAGGTGAACTTAAGTGACTAACTTTGGAAAATAAACAAAACAAGATGAGTATGGGAATTTCAAAGTCAAACCCTGATCGTGTAGTTCCATTTATTCTTACTATCCAGCATGCGACATACATATAATATATAGGTAGGTAAAATGGAGTTTGCAGAAAAACCAAACCAAATATTTCGTACACGAATCCTGCTTTTTAGAATGGATAGTAAGTCATTTCAACTACAACTTCAGCTGTACGATTTACTAATATTAGACGGACCGACCGACTTCGTCATACCCGTTGTCAGACCATTAACATTCATACACTCAAAAGAAGAATCAATCCATACGGGATCAAATCAATCCAAATCGGTAATAAAAACAACGTAATCCCGGATATTCTTGACCTGATGCGAAGAAGGATTGAGTTGATCGGACTGTTTTAATCTTAACAAGAAGGCCAAGCTAACTTCGTCTGTGCCGAAGTTTTTATACTCTTGCAAATGCTGTTTTCGAAATGTCAGAGTTTAAGAACGCTTACATAAAAATCAAAAATTTTTCTAACTAAAATCCATTTTCCGACAGATAAACATCTGATTTCAAACATATAAAATGAACAATCGCCGAGCTTAAGAACAATAAAATGTAAACAAAAAAGTTTTTCTCACTAAGGCTCATTTTCCGACCGATTGGACCTATGGCAGCCTTAAGATATAGTCATCAGTTTTCGACCAAATTTTGCGAATCTACTTGAAAACATATAATGAAAGTAATCAGCGAGTTTAAGGACACAAACATTAAAACCCAACAAAATTCTTACTAAGACCCATTTCGACCGATCGGTCCTATGGCAAGCATAAGATATAGTCACCCGATTTCGATCAACATTTGCAAATTAGTTGGAAAGCGTTTAATATTAATAATCACCGACCTTACTTGAAAACAAAAAAGTTTTTTTCTCACTAAGACCCATTTTCCGACCGGTCGGTCGGTAAGATATAGTCTTCCGATTCTGACCAAAACTTACAAATCTGTTTAAAAGCATATAATATAAATATTGGCCGAGCTTGAGGATGCTAACAGTGGAAACAAAAAAGTTTTTCTCACTAAGACCCATTTTCCGACCGATGGTTCCTATGACAGTTAAAAGATATAGTCATCCGATCTTGACCAAATCGAAGCTCAATCGACTCAGCTCGTCGCCCTGATCAAGTTTATGGGGTCGAATATGCGTTGCAAACTTCTGGGCAAAATTATAATACTCTTTGCAAGGTTATTAAAAGGATTACATTTATCCCGGGGTAATCTTAAGAATGATTGAAATAAGCAATAAACTCGATAACAATTTAATCCCAATACAACATTATAAAAATCATGTTCGAGATTTGCTTTTGAGCTCGATTTTTAATATTGATTTGATCCCAGGAAAAATACCTCACTTTTTCATTTCCTCCGCCATATTCCATAGGACTTCCTTATACACTTCAAGACCCACTCCAGTTTTGGTTTATTTAAAACTTCTAAAAAACAAAGAAATATAAAAATTGTTGGGCTCAACTGGGATTCGAACCCCCGAACATGCGCACTGAACACGAATGGAATGGCATTTCATCGCTCACGACCATCGCCATCGTTTGTTGCCGCATATCAAAAATACTACTTAAATATTGTCGCTCTCGCTCTCTTATTTATGAACATGTGATCTCGAAGGGGAAGTAAGCACATTTTGAATGATACAAGTTGGAAAGGCATGGGCCAATCCCTGAAAGCTTGAATTGTGTAGAATAATACTGTAAGTCGAGATAGAATTTACAAGCTCATGCCGGGCTTACGCCAAGATTAAAAAGATTGAAAGTATTCTGACGTTTTTTTTCTCTGTGTATTAGCAAATTAAAATTATGTTGGCAAACAACTCATGCTGATTCCAAATATATGACAAAAGCTGTGTTTCTTAAGGAAACTCCGAAAAGTATGCAAAGTTTATTTAATTAACTTTTTATTTATTATTTGAACTTTATAAAAAATTTCATTTGTTTTGAATGCTAACAAACTCGGCCATTGTTAACACTAAATGCTTTCAAACTGATTTGCAAAATTTGGTCAAAATCGGTTGACTATATCTCTGGCTGTCATAGGACCGATCAGTCGGAAAATGGGTATAAGTGAGATAAACTTTTTTGTTTTCAAGTTTGATTGTTCTTATACTCGGTGATTGTTAATTTTATATGCTGTCAAACAGATTTGAAAAATTTTGTCGAAATTGGATGACGATAGATCGGAAAATGGGTTTTAGTATGAAAAATGTTTGATTTTAATGTTTATGTGCTTAAACTCTGATATTTCAAAACCAGCATTTGCAAGGGTATCAAAACTTCGGCACAGTCTGGTTTATGGCCTATATAAAGTGGTTCGTGGGTGAATCTAAAAATGGTACTCCATTTCGTGTTTTTTTGGCTGTCGAATAAAATCTCTTAGCTCTTTAAAAGATATTCAAGAATTGAGGTTTGATCTCTTCTGGCAGTACCTTTAACAATTGTACGATTGATAATGCGTTCGCAATGTATTTGCTTAATTTTGTTGATTGAACCATTAAAAAGTAAGTTAAAATTTTTGATCCTTTGTGTTGAAAGTGATGCTTATGGTATCAGAGTTTAAGGGTCTACTACCGGGTTTTTTGAAAAAGTTGGATTTTTGTCGAACTGTGATATACAAATACTTGTATACTATATATTGGAACTGCTCCTTAGAATAAGAGACGAATGGGGAATTTCATTCTGGGATAATGAAAATTCTCGGCTCGAGATCAAATAAGTTATTCTTTCTCATAACTACCCCACAACTGTTTCATTAACCTCCCGTTTCCATCTTCAGTACACAGAGGCAATAAACCGAGAACATTGGACTCAAGATGACCACAAACTTTACCAAAAACAGAGCATGGACGTGTTTTTTCATATATAGTACAATGTTCCCACTTCAAGCACAATTTTTGAGAACGCAAAAACTTAGTTTAAGTTGGTACTGTTCCGTTTTCACAAACATAATAAACTCAACTGAAAATTTGATTGATTTTGGATAAGGTTATTAGCGGATCCTCACATTTTGGGGCTTCGGAGAAAAAGGGAACGGGACCTTCCTCTTTGGATTGGCAGCGAAGGGCTGGATTTGCGCTGCTGCTCCGCCCATATTCCATAAAACTAGAGCATGGGTCGGCAAAAAAAAATCACATTTTGGCATTGCGCATGTGTCACGAAGTTCACTTTGCCAGGCGGCATTGTTTCGAAGCAGAGCAAAGACTAGCTTATACTGTCGGTGTGCCGACAACTCTACCGCTGTCCACTTTTCTATGCACATTAGATAGCTACGTGAATTTAGATGCTATTGTTAAAAAAAAGAATTAAAGTTACTGTTTAAAAAATTTTAATGTTATATACTCAAGTATTTGTGTATGCACTTGAAAAAAAAGCACGGGACCTTGATTACAATATTGTCGATCGAATTCTAAGAAATATGACATTATCTCAAAACACACTTTTGTATATTTAATAAGCTTAATAAAAACACTTGAGCACATAATAAATATGCTTGACCAGGTGTAATCTTAAGCTATATTAGTCACCCCAAACACACAAAGTGGTATTACGTATCATACATATATTATTTATTGCTCTGATTTGGGTGGAGCTATACTAAAGCTGATTAAACTGAAAGTCATCCATTAAACTTAAATAGACCGATTTATAAAGCTTATCAATATTAAATTGTAATCCAGTCAGCACTTAAAATTTCATTAAAATAGCAACAATTGAAAAGATAGCCAACGTAAAATTGTGGTTTGAAGACGGTAGAGAAAAAGACCTTGTTGGCGGAAACGCATTATATAATTGTTAGGTAGAATTAAGCCTGTAGTAATACGAAGGTGGCGCTAAAGTAATCACACTATCGGAAGATAGACTTTGACTGCCGCACTGACGGGCATGGTGGTATGTGTTCATGAGGTGGGTAAGTGATTACCCAAATCACCTTGGAACCTTGGTTCATGAAATAACTAAAAACAAAAAGGTCCCAAAATATACTTTAAAAAATTAGATATTCGGCTTTAATTTCTAGCCTACGCACAGTGCCACGCTGCATTTTCAAAGTGTTTTTTTGCGCCAAAATTGTGTCTCTATCGATTACTAATATCGCACTGAGCTTATCGATAGGTTCTATTTCCATTGGCATGCTCTAGTTGATCAGCTGTGAGCAATCAAACGCAACATATGTTTCAGCAGGTGCATCATTAAGCTTTCCCGCGAAAACTGTTTCCGGAACGTTAGAAGTTGCCATTAGGGTCGATAAATGACTGGCAGAGGTGACAAACTATCGATTTGCTTATAAGATTTGCAATTGATTCGAAAATAAAAATAAAGCTGACAAAGCGGAAATCATTTTTAAACGAGAGCGTAAGTTAAAGTCGGCTCTAACCGACGTCGATATACCCGTTACTCATGGAAAGAAATGTTTAATAATCTTCCTGTTTGCCTGAGGTGGGACAGCCGAAAAGTATGCAACAATTTCTTAACTCGGGTCTTAATCATCCGATCTTGATGAAAATATCAGGGCTTATAGATATTGCGAATATAAATGTGAGTTTGAGATCGCTATCTTTTATTGTGGGGGCGGGGATGGGCGTGGCCAAAATTTTAAATAAACTTTATCTGCGTGCTGACAATATGAGTCTACATTTCAAATTTGGTTGCTCTAGCTCTTCTAGTCTCTGAGATCTAGGTGTTCATACAGACAGACGGACATGGCTATATCGACTCGGCTGTTCATGCTGATCAAGAATATATATACTTTATAGGGTCGGAAATGATTCCTTCTGCCTGTTACATACATTTGCACGACTTTAGTATACCCTTTTACTCTACGAGTAACGGGTATAAAAAGCCAGAAATCCCGCTTAAAGCTGTTCCTAAATTTTTCCCGCAACACGGTTTTAAAAAAAAGCTTGAAATTACGGGAAAAAAGCTGATTTGGCAGCTTAGAAAAAAAGTAGTGGGGTGGGGGAGGGGACCAATAACACGTCGGTCTTGTCTGTTGGGTCGTATCTCTCACTCTTTCTTGTATAAAAAAAACATTCAAATTCTTTATTTAACAGTACAGAGCATACAAATTGTACGAGCTGCAAATGAATGATAAATATCGGCTGAACGATACTCAAACTATGACCCAAAGAGAGTTCGCTGCCGTAGCGCAGCAGCGCTGCTACTGCAGGTACAGTGTATATTACAGTCGGGCTTGACCGACTTTCTTGTTTTAATCGCGAAATTTGAAATCAAAGGGACTAAGGGACTTCAATATGCTTTAGTCACTTTCTTAAAAGGAGCAGAAATTACATTTTCCGCCCTTTCAATGATGTCAATGATAGAGAGAGTCCCTCTTCGAGGGGGCATACTGTAACTGTGCAACGTACTGCGTCGCCAAACTGGCTTAAGGGTAAAGCCACGCGAACTATAGTCGCCTTAGCGGGTGTTTTGGACTTCGTCACCACTAAACCCCCTTCGGCCAATTGTTGGTTGTTTTTTTTTTTGCACTTTCGCTGCGCCGCCGCCCGATAAGATAAATCGCCAGTTAGTCGCACTTATAAGCATGTTTTTGTTTGCCCATACACATGTATAGTAGGCGACAATATCGGTACAAGCTACTTGGCACTCAGCGCTACAGCTGCACTTGCTGACGCCGCACAGGTAAGTCGTTATCAACGGACTACATAACGATAAGCCGCAAATGCTCGCGTGCCTCGTCCCACTGAAGTGGAATAACGTTTATTTGATACGTTTATTTAATTGTGTTTGTTGTTTATGGCGAAATCGAAAACGTTGTTGTCATCGCATCGAGCACACTATTTATGAAGGTTGTTGAACGCTTCGCCGGGAAGGATTGTTTATTTGCAGGCCGTCTGGAAATGCTGGCGCTTTCCAGGTATCGAGCTTCCTGTTAGACATCGGTCGTTAATGATAAGCAGCATAATTAATCATTATAGCCGCTGATTTTCTTGCTTTTATTGCATGCACTCGACGAAGGGTCATAAATAATAAAAATAGCAAGTGGAAACGAATGATATGCAAGTTTTGTTTTTTTTTTTGTATTTTATTTGAAGTGATCCACGTAGTTGATAATAATCAATTGGTGAAGTGTGCTGTGATAACGGGTGGTCGGTTTGGTCGCTAGCCGCAACGATTAACATTTCTAATTTGGCAATTGAGTTTATGGTCCGGAAAGCGGATGGCGGGCAAGCAATGCGCAATAAGCTAGGAATTAGGCTAGCCTGTTATCAGTTCAATGCGCTGCATTTTTTCCATTTGCTGATAAACGTGTACGTGTAAATATATATAACGAGCTCTTGATTGAAGAATGTGCGATCTTTGGTTTTGAATGTTTCATTCTTAGATTAGGGTTAGGAACTCTTGTATTGCAGTATGAAGAAATTAGCTCATAGAACTGAGTAGGATAGTTCTAAATCTGAGGAACAAAATTCTAAGTTCGTTTTTTTTAAACTTGAAATACAATTTCTATTCAGTTAGAGTATTATTATTTATAAATGAATCAGGATTAAGTGCAAAAATACTTGATTCAATTAGAAGTTTGAGTTCGAATTTTGAATACGCCACGCAGAGAAAAAATTAAGAAATTGCATACTTACATCAAGAATGATCGATGAAAAATATATTTTCTTGATCCAAGAGTGAGTTTTTTGATCCATATGATGATCTCCAAGTCGGGATTTACACGGTACAATGAAGTTTGCTTCACCGTGTAAGTCTCGACTAACATTGCTTACTCATTCTTACTTTCCTCGCCTATAAAACTCAATATAAGAATTATTTCTAGCACAAAATTCTTAAAAATTTGACAAGTAAATTTTTGTTTTATTTAAATTTTTTCTAGAGCGTTCATACTCTAATTACTTGTAAATTGTTTTGAAATATTTAAAGTACATTTCAGACTACCTTAAGATATTTAATACCTAACTTTTGAGTCGATATAGTCTTGAATTAGTCCCGGATTTATTCCAGAAACCAATTATAAATGTACCATTACCGTTACTTCTTCAATTAAAAGCGACCGCTCCATAAGCGAAGCGATAAAAACCAGTTGATAAGGCAAATTTTTGTAAGAAAAACTTGCATTTTCCCTTGCCTACTTCAGTGGCATCGCCTATATTCTTATGGCTATATCGTATCTAATCCCAGAAATTGTATACTTGTGTTAAGTATGCAAAATACTTGTTTTAAGAATTTTGGTTTCGAACAGAACAGCCCATTAGTAACTGTGAAACGAACAGCGAAGCGAACCAATATCTTTTTAAATATTATAAGCCTGTTCGTTTCGTTTTAATTCAGGGTCGACTGTTTTAAACTTACTAGCTTGCTAATACAAATAAGTTTGAGTTTTGGAATTGGAATAAGAAAGGTCTGGAAGAAAATTGCGCGAATTTGGAATAATTCTTTTTAAAATGAATTAAAATTAGATCATCCGACTTGAAATTATTCTATATGTTCATAGACTTAAAGTGATTTAACGAAATTACACTTTGAAAGAGAGATATAAACGCTTGCATTTCGATCTTAAACTGCTTGGTCTTATACATAAAGTGCCACAAATATGCCCGGCTGCTAGATTAGACGACAAAAGTTGAGCGATTTGAAGCTGACTGCTCAGGGTCAAGTACATTTAATGCGTACGGTTTAATCGACCTATGATCTAGTACACTCAGAAAAAAAACCAAGAGCTTTGTACTTGAATCAAGTACAAACGGTGTCAATAGTACGGTAAGTACGAAAATACTTGATTCAAGTAAATAAGTTTTATTTCAAGTATGACTTTATCATTCCCAAAATACTTGTTTAAAGACTGTTTCGGGATATTTTAAGTACATTTCGAACTATTATAAAACCTCTTTGGTCATACTAATAATTGGATATGGTCTTAAGTACAGCCCGATTTACTCTCAAAATAAGTGCAAAATGTTCTTCATCGAAGTATTATTAATTCTAAAGTCAACCCCAAAACATTCTTGAAACAAAATAACGCTTCATAAAATAAGTACAAAAAGTTCTTGGCTTAAGGCTATAAAATTCTAGGCTTTTCCCAATTTGTTCTTGAAACTGGTTCTCTGTATTTTATCAAAATCCAAAGGAAATAAATTAACCAAAGACCAAGATGTTTATACTGTAGGTCACTCCATAACACAAGTGTTAGAACCGGGAGGGAATTTTAAGAAGAGATTCGATTTAAAATAATTCGCATTTTCCGTAGCACAGTTTTCGGAGCTTGCATTGTAAGTTTATTTTGTTCTCAATCCAAAAAAGTTTGTACTTGAACTAAGAACGATGCTTTCTTAAATTTGTTCGCTATCTGTAAGTACGAAATGTTCTTGATTCAAGAACGTTTGTTCTTATTTTAATAATATTATCATTATTAGAATGTTCCGTACTTAATTTAAGTACGTCCAAGAACAAAACATACTTGAAATATTAAGTACAAAACGGCATAAAATCCCTCCCGATGGATCTAAAACTCTGCCGGTCATTTTTTTCTGAGTGTAGCCGACCTTATTCTTATCATTTCACATATAAAGTCCTCTTATTTTAGTTCCAAATCACATCGTCTGTACGAAAATCTCTAGAGCTTTCTCGAACACACACCCGATTATTTGGAGCAGGGAGTCAAACCGTAACCAGAACTTCAACAGTATACCGAAAGGAACCGATTAAAACTCAAACCTGTCCGACGCATACCGGTACCGGTATGCGAGAACCGATATTTCTGGAACCCAAAAGAACCAAAACATTGTACCGTTACTGTTTCGAT
Organism: Lordiphosa magnipectinata; assembly: GCA_037044535.1. Taxonomy (NCBI): domain Eukaryota; kingdom Metazoa; phylum Arthropoda; class Insecta; order Diptera; family Drosophilidae; genus Lordiphosa; species Lordiphosa magnipectinata. The sequence continues at coordinate 53,563 of JBAMBO010004447.1, forward strand.
TCTGAGACTACGGATCAAATAGTCTTGGAGTATTTATAATGCCATGCAAACACCCAACAAAAGTATAGTTTTTATGTTACTACTTCACGAATTTCATCCATATCTGTTAAAGTGCAAATAAATGAGGAAAGCAGCTGTAACACAAATACTTTATCTGAGAGAAACTATGTGAAACAGGACAATACAAATAGTATAGAGTCTTTATATGACAGTTCAATGGCATCCGGGGCTTAAGACGTTCACAAAATAAAAAAGGATGTACATAAATGGTGGTCAGAATATTCGACAAAGTTTCCAGAATTGAACTGTTAGCCTTAAGTCTTGGATTTCTTCAAAAAAATTATAATTACACAGGAACCTTTATACCTGTATCAAAAATTGAGACCTGCTTTCTCACAAAGAACACATAACTTCATATGCCCGAGACTTAGAATTAAGTCTCCGAGAGACAGTTCTTTATTAATGCAATTCGTCAGTGGAATGACCGGTAGGTCATTAAACTATTAGAAGCATTCCGCAGTTTCCTGCACAGCTTACTGAATGCAGAATAAAGTCTTAGGACTGATTTCACATCTTCTATCTGTCACATAATCTAACAAATAACAAAGTAAAATCTAAGACTATCTGACACATAGCAGCTATCTGGGAGAGGAGAAATCGGCCCTTAGTAGTAAAAATAAAATTACATTAAATAAACACACACTCACGTACAAATAAATAAAGACTTTCATCGTAAAAACTTGTACAAAATTTGCAATTTTCTATAGTTTTTAAACTTATATTCTTTGTAATAGTATAAGTTAGTTTTTAGTTATTGAATCAAAAAACTATTATTTTTCAACCCCATGTGACAAGCGCTTTAATTATAAGTTAATCTTTTTATTCTTGCAGCGCTGAGCTAAAATAAATTGAAATTGAAAATGAACGCTCGTTGTTTCCATTTTACCGGTACATACCGGTACGTACCAGTATACCGAAATAATAATGCAAGTACCAATTCTGAACCGAATAGCAAAATAAATTAGAACCAAAACATAAGTTTTGGTACGTTCCAGAACCGAATCCGAAATACTATTCGGTTTTATTCCCTGATTTTCAGTTATTGTTAAATCTATAATTATGATAATTTGGTTTTAATATTTTGAATTTAATAATCTATTTAATCTAGTAGTTTTTACAGATATCAAACATAAACACAAAATATAATCGAACTCAAAAACAGGAAGAGGCATGATAATATATTCAGAATAAATCATTGAATCGAAGCTTTTAATCCATGTTGTATAGAATTAGTTCCATTTTACAAACAGTTGGCCAGAATTCATGGCACCATGTCGCAAATTGGATTATTTTTTATTCCCCGCTTTAAAATGATGAAAAAATGAAAAACTGAATAAACGTTTTCTGTGTTCGATTTTAAAAAGCTACATAATAAAAAGAGAATTAGTAAATATGACAAAAAATTAGGTGAATTTTTTCTCAAAATGGTTTATTATACATATTTTTGCTTAAAAATCTCTGGAAAATGAAAAAAAAATATTCTGCTGAGTTAATTGTTAAAAAAATACATTAATTAGACGTTCGTTAAGCCCATCAAACGAAAACCCGGTTTCAGGCTGGAGTTTGGCCATTAATTATGGTACACCCAAACAAAAGTACAAGTACAAGTACAAAAAGCATCAAATATCAGACTATCATTATTTCCATATCAAAGTGCTATTATTTATCTAGGTATTCTTTTCAGATTGATACTAAAAATCGTGATCCCAAATCCCAATCTTTTTCAAATGTTTAGTTTCTTTACTCACTTTGGTCATAAAACGATCGGCTCCGGTGCCCTCCTCGTCTCTAAATATGATATCCCTATTGTAGTTTGGTACTAGATCCTTAAATTTGGGAGAATCACGTGCAATTTCACCCTCAAGTGGACCAGAGGCTCCAGCCTGATGTTCAGATAGATTTGGTACAACTTGTTTTAGCACCAATGGATACAGATTACGCTCCCGGCGACGTCCCAAACCCCGGCCGGGGCCACAGCTGTGCGCAGGCGTAAAGCACAATAGGAGCACCGAAAGTATAACTAATAGCATGGTCAATCTACTGCAGCAACGCTGCGTATACGCAATTTGCCTGGATTTTGCTAAAGCGGGACTGCTGGCTGCATTGCTGGAGCACTCGTTGCTGTGACATTTGACATCCAGGGATAGGCAGGTGGTGGCGGCACTGGCCCAAGGCGCCTCTACGTTAGCTTGGTTATCCATTTTTTGTTTTTTTTTGCTGTGGTTTTTGGTTTAATTAGCACTTCACTGTTTGGCACACTGAGACACACTGGGCAGCCACTGCTGCTGGTTTTTTATATATTTTCCGATTTTCTCTCGGCGGCTGCGGCTGGCATTTAATAACTTTAGTTAAGTTTTTTTTTAGTCACAAAATTTTTGATTATAAATTTTTTTGCACAACTTTCTGTCGACGCTCTCTCTCTCGCAATTCGCAGCTCTCGGACAACCGTAGCGCTCGCAATGTGATTGACAAATGACATTCATTCCATTGCCGAGCGTACAACGAGGGTGCTTTCATACAAGAACCCTAGGCGTCGCAGTCGCTGCCAACGACGCACTCACGCAGACTCACACACACAGAGAGCTCGGTGTTCATTCGGTTGCGCTTGTGTGGGTGCTTCGCTCATATTGGTAAGCAACGATCGTGGATGTGGCTGGCGTTCATTTTTATGCTGTGGTCTGCGCTAATGCGGAGTGAAAGAGATAACCAGAGAGTATATTCACACACACACACACCTATCCACTCATGGAGTTGCTATGTACTTTATGCTAGGGGCAACAGATGTACGTTGAGTGTGTGTGCTGCCAATTGGATTGCACTGGTGTGTGTTACATGGCGCATCTTCAGCTGCAATTTCTCTTAACACTTGCACTATTGACTCTCGGCTCTTGCGGCTTGTTAACTGCTGCTCCTGCTGCCCCCAGCCCCTGGTCCTACGCCGGTTCCTGCCTTCTGCTTTGCTTTTGTTCACCTTTTTTTTTTATTTTTTGCCTTTCTTCGTTTTGTTGTTGCTTCGCTTTATTGCTTGTAAATTAATAATGTTCCGGTTTTTTGTGTATTGTGTGCCTCCTTGGCTGGCTCTTCTTTTTGCTATACATATGCACATACCTACATATGTACACACGCTGCTCACTTTGTCATTACACCATTTTGCTGCCAACTGGCCCTGTTTTTTGTCTCCCTATTACTGCTTGCCCCCCCCCCCCCCCCCTTACTCTTGGCAACACCTTTCCATTTCTCCGGGCCACCAAAAGCCACTTCCGTTTGCAGGCGCTTGAGATTACAAATTTGAGGCACTTCTAGAAACGTACAGCAAATTCCACACTCAAAGAAATCAGGTAAGAAACATGAGATGGGTCCCTCAGTTACTCACAAAGGTCGAGTTTTGACTTCGATTCATAAATTTAGTCGTAGGATCGGTCCATTAATATTAAACTCAGAAAAAGGAACAATCAAAGCATTGGAGTTTATCTGGAGAATTGATACTGAAGAACGCTCAGAAGAGTCTGGTTTCACACCGATGGTAACTTTGTATTACTTTCCGGTATCTTTAGGATGTAATCTTTCATTCAGTGTGTAAGATCGAAAGAACTTGATAAAAGAAAAAAATTCTTAGTTTAAATACGACTTTTTCAATCCTGAAATACTTGATCTAAGACCGTTTTAGGATATGTTAAGTACATTTTAAACTATTGAAAAATCTTTCTGATGATATGTTTGATCGTAAAAGTCTTAAATCAATTCCGATTAACTTTTAAAACAAGAATTGGCAAGTTATTTTGTTCTTGTATTACCAATTTGTTCTACCATCCAGATCTTTGTATTGAATAAAGGCCAAAGGCCATTAAGGGGGGATTCTCCATACGCAAAATGTTTTTTTCGATTTTTTGTTTTTGCATTTTTTTATAGCTTGGATATTTGAGAATATCGCCCTAAAAGCATTTTTTGAAATTCGAAATACTTTAGAAGATATAGCCTTTTTTTTGTCGAACAATGTCTTTGCTAAACCGAGTCATTTTTGAGTAAATAAATTTCGAGTAAATAAAGCTGAGAAATAACGGCTGATTCTTGAATTTAAATGGTAACATGTTGTCGCCTCAGATCGATATCGATTACTAATCGAAAATTATCGAAGGCTATTCTACACAAAGCTCAGGCTGCGAAACTAGAGCTGCGGCCGCATTTACAGTAGGCAGAATGGCACGCAGAGCAGAGAGAGCTGCTGCTGAAAACAGTTTTTTTGAAGATGAGGAAGGTCCGCTGTATGCAGCTGGCTTCGCACAGTGTTTCGTCTAGTACAAGCAAAACAATAATGCAAAATCGTAAACAAATATGTGGAAATAGCAAAACAAAAAAATTTTATGGAAAAGAACCGTTAATTTCTAGAAATAGAATTCCAAAGTGCAAACTTGTTATGTTGCTGAATGCATTTAACATTCAAAATTTGCACGTGTTAAAAAAATCATTATATTCGGACTAAACACAACTAGATGAAATAAATTCAAGTGAATATGGGTGATTCAGTTAAAGGTCAGTGCTTCTCATGGATGTCAAATTTGGGATTAAATATGTGAAGTTTTTTCTTTGCGCCGTTTTAAAGTTGTGTATAATTTTTTATGCAAATTCTTCGTGATTTCAATCTTTGATCGAGTTTAGCTTTTTATGCACTCATATGCACCGAATAAATTTTTGGTATATGTAAGTGCTGTTTGTTGGCATTGTCTGTTATAAATTTGGTGGTGTTCAAAAGTATTCAACTACTTTTTTTGTATTTTTATTTTATCATACTTTCTTTAGACTTCTTGTTTCTGACACGCTGTATTTCTTATGTACAAACAAATTTTTTTCCATTTTTAAGCTGTCACGCCTATAAATCGTCTATAAATAAAATAAAAATTTTTCTCTTCAATACAAAAAATATCATTTGCACACCATCTTTCTACCTGAAGTGGTTCGGTGGCCATTTACTCTTATTTGCCTATTTTTGCATGAAATTACCACAAATTTCAGAAGCCGACTGGGGATGAAGTTAGTGTTTTTCAGGAGGAGGCTTCTAATAAATGTTGATCAGAACACTACAAAGATTCGATTGGAATTATAAAATAGTTTTGTGCAGCTAGCTTGTTCTACACGAAACACGTTTCTTAACTTTTTTAATGACCTAATTGTTTAGCTTTGTATACAAAAATTTTGCAGAATGGACAAAGAAATAAAAGTTGCAATCTTAATTTTAAATTTTTTTTGTTTATATTTTTTAAGAAAAAGTATAATTTGTACAAAAATTGTCTAAAAGTCGTAAATTTTCCTATTTTGGGGGTCGATTATATTTTTGTTCTTCCCAAGGACTTAAAAATCTGCATATTTTATTATTTGGCGTTAATTTCTCTTTTCAGAATGTATTCATTTGAGTTAGTAGCTTTAGTACTTTAGAAGTTATACGTTGAATCATGGAAAGACTTTCTAGTCACCATAAATTAACCCATAACGACGATCCTGACTCTAGAACAATTTTTTGTAGTCTAAAGCCAATTAATGCAAAAAGCCAAAAAAATAATTTTGTCCAGCTAGCTTGTTTTAGACAAAACACTGTGCATCGCCGACTAATATATGTAAGTATATAATATCTGAAGTATTTTTGGTTACTTTCAAAACAACTTTTTCGGACTGCCAAGCCATTTTTCTCCAGTTCTACACAACCGATTTTGATGGAAAAAAATGCAATCGGCGCAGAATTACCATTTTCGAACTGCATTTTTACATTTTTGATTTACTTTTTTTTCTTTAAACGCACTTATCTCGAAACCACGTTTTCGAACTGGCGGCCATGATATCTCCAGTTACACTGAGCCGATTTTGATGAAACTAAGTGAAATCGACGCAGAATTGTCACCATTCTGGTCTGACCCTCAATCATAATTTTAAAACACTTTTTACTATTTTTTTTGTACGCTAAACTACAAAAAAGGGGCCCATAATCGAATTTTCAATGGTCGCCATTTTGTCAAAAAAAAATCACAAAATTTTTTTTCGAGAGTCAGATTAGAATGACATCTATACTGATTATAACCCCGTTTTTACTTTTCATTTCAGATAACCTGGAGACGAGAAATCGTGGCCGCCAACACTACACCTTTTTTTTGACCCCCCACCTTGACGGCCGAGAACTTTTTGAACAGCCCTCGTATCGAAACAGAAAAACTTGTTTGTTTACATTCATCTGTTTGTAACACAATAAAAAAAAAAGAATTGGAAAAACTCTTTGCGTTTTCAAATAAGATTTTTTTTAAAAAAAGGTCAAAACAACAGCCTCGTCATGGAGAATCCCCCCTTAATTTACCAAAAACCAGTAGCTAAAATTGTAGGTCAGAAATCTTCCATCACTCCATAAGCAAAGTGTTAGACCCATTTAGGAATTTTATGGACAGATTTGTGTTAAAATACTTCTCCTTATTGGCTTGACATTGTGAGTCTATTAAAGGTACACTCAGAAAAAAACTGCCGGCAGAGTTCTAGATCGATCGGAATAGAATTTATACCGATGTGTTCATACTTAGGTCAATATTAGAAGTGAGCGAATAGCCAGATCAAAAAAAATATTCCAGAACAGAACAAAAGTTGTGGCAAATGAAAATGTATTTTTAAAAAATCTCAACAATACCACTTTTTTCAGCACTCAATTGCTCACAGCTTCTGTATTTGTTAATAGATTTTGTTCATCGATATCTTATTTTCTTCGTAGAAGTGCGGTTCTTAAGTAGAAAAAATAAAAATAGTTTTTTTTTAAATTTATAAATATTTTTCCTAGGCCGAAATCTATAACGTTTTCGAGCAAAAAATATAATTATTTTGAAATATTTTTGATCATTGTATTCAAACGTTTCATTTTTTGTTTGACTCTATCTGACGATTATGAAGTGAAATCGAAGTGCACCAACCGAAAAAATGGAAAAAATTCATATATAAAAAATGATGCCATGAACAAATTTTTTAAATCGATTTTTCAGATCACCAATCCAAACTATACTTCAAAATATTTCCATTAGAAATGGGTCTTTTTGGCTGTAAACTAGTGTTAGTGCTTGAGTATTTAGCTATGTGAAATAATTAAATGGAAAAAAATTATAATCAGCATTCCCAGCTCTGCTTAAAATGACAACTAAACGATCATAAATATGTTTTTGTATTATTAAGTATGGGGGTTTCCAAATAAGTCATTTAACAAGAAAGCAAAGCTAGCTTCGACTGTGCCGAAGTTTTCATACACTTTAAATGGGTCGCTGCAAAGGTTAGTGAATTCAGGATCTGAATGTTTACTTCTAACTTTAAGACTACCTATGAAACGATACCCATTTAATTTTTTTTAAGTATTACCAACCTCCTCACCCCATGAATCAGCCCTCTTACCACCGATCGGAAAAATATTGCCAGTAATGAAATCGGAGTATCCAAAAACCAATAAAACGATACTCAATTTGTTTTTTTCAGAGCACCCGAAAACACCCGAATACTGATTTAGACATGTCTAAAACCAAAGCCAACGACGCTATTAATTTCTGCCGGTCAGTTTTGGATTGTGTCCAAAATCGATTTGATTCATTAATCTTTTCGACCACTAACATAAATCGCTTTTTTAAAAAACTCTGATTATAATGATGTTGATCTGCCTTACGATTAATAAGAATTTTGTACAATTTTATAGGTTAACAGCTGGTATAATAAAATCCCTTACCCTTGTAAGATTGTGTATATATACATTGACAAACTACTGGCTTAATTTTATATACCCTTGTCGAGTGTATACAAAAAACGTTTACAATAACTCACCGTTGAATAGCCTTACGTTATATTTTGTTGTGCATTTGCCACTAAATATAATTAGTCTCTGGGATTTTTATATATTTTTCAAATCTTATCTCCATTTCCCCTTTCCTCAGTCATAATTTTCCTGACTCATGCTAAGGAAATTCGCAATGTATACTTTGTGTACCGGTGCTTAAATAGCTTATACTTACTCTCAGCTTTGAATCTAGATTAGATATGGGTTACAGGATGTGTGAATGGCATATATATATATATATTGATATATAATTTCCGCTATTATTAACAATTTGGGACAATAACAATTCTTAAGTTCCGATAACGCATTGATAAGCGTAAATAGCTTACTAGATAAAATTAATCACTTAAATTATCTGATAAGATCACACAAACAGATTAAGACAGATGATTGAGCAGATTTCGTGTATATTTGTGTAAATGAATCACATAAAATTCGCAAAAATTATCGCTAACTCAAATATGGACTGAACCCGCCTCCAGCTCGTTGTTGACACCGGCACTTACCGGCTGAACAAAAAGCGCGAGCACGCTTGTCATATTTGTCCAAGAAATTGACACTAGCGATAGCGAAGCGATCATTAAATTGCAAAAAACTTTTGGAAAATCCCAATAGTTAAGTGAGTGCTAAAATATGTATAAAGAAACAAATTAAAATCTATTTATTTATAGACAAAGTGCAGCCAGTCCAGTTGGGTTAAAGTATATCGCAAGTTTTTCTCGATACAAAAATAGAAGTCGAGCTTGTATTGTAATACTGTTGATTAACAATGACTTTAAAATTGGCGGAGTGGAAAGAAATTGTATTCAATTTATCGGGATATTCGTGGAACAAACAGTCAAATAATGCGCTACACCTATCGAGAAAGTCTCCCACATGGCTCAAATTAATTCATAATTTATCCGTATGCTTATTTTGCATAAGTCCAAATCAAATTTCATACAAATTACAAAATAATATGTGGTGCATTGTGATAAATCCTTAAGCTGCCTTTACACTTGTCATATATCTCTAAGTAGTACGTTGTCAAACTTCTCTAAATCTTATCTTACCTTATCAAATATAACCTGTTCTATTTCATCAAAGAAGACAAAATTTTCTAAGTATTTAGATATGTGTGTTTGGTTTGCTATTAGACTATCGTCAGAGATTCTCTTTAAAAATATATGTCAAAAGCTACTTAATTAATTTGTGGAAAACTTTAAAAAATATCTTTAAGCCAATGTTTAAATTGCATTACTTGTGCTGCTAGTCATAGAATTCTGATTAACTGAGCAGTTTGGGTTTTCAAAATTAAAAAGCTGATGCTGCTTAGACTTCTGATTTGAAAAATTTCGTGTTAATCGACCAAAAGATCCAAACGATCCAAAGCGATTCCAAAATAGTTAAATTCAAACCACATCATGCCATTTGCAATGCATCAGTAGATTTCTGTCTATGGTATAATCAACCAATGGTGGCTGTTCACAGTTGAACTATGGACATCAAATAGCGCTTACGAACATATTCTGAACCCTTCACAAATGGGGGTGTTCAACTGTGATCCGTCGTATATGATCGCGGTTTAGTGTTATAAACATCATAGTTATGCAGCTATGAGTGTACATTTTTTGTCTGGAAAATAAATTTACAAAGTATTTCGCGGTTTTTTTTTATCGTGGACAACCTTTAACTGAGAATTCGGCTGATGCGTTTCATCAGGCATGATTTGGTTTGAGTCTATACATGTATATAAAAGTAAAAGTATGTAGGTTTGTATGTATGTTTGTTCCCCATACGCGTCTAAACCGCTGATCCGATATTCACGAAATATTCCCTGTATGTTGATGTCGATCAGAAAAGAGTCATAAGCTATGTCGGAAGTCTGGTTCATTGTCATTTCTCAGAAGTTATTTAAACTATTAACTCGAGATCTGGTCTATAGATTGGTCAGAGCGATATGTCAGAAGTAATTTAAACTATGAACTTGAAATCTAGTCTGTAGTATGGTAATATGGAGTTGGATATTTTACTGAATCGGGACCAGAGCCATATCTCTAAAGTTATATAAGCTAAGAACTTAAAATCTGGTCTATAGGCTTGTATTATTTAGTTTGATATGTTACTGGATCAGGCCCGGCACATAAAAGAAATTATTTAAGCAATGAACTGGAAACTTAATGTATAGGCTGGTACTATGAAGTTAGCCAAACCAGCCAGCTGAACCAGTTTAAAAGTAGTTCAAGTCCACATCTCGGCAGGTGTCAAAAAGTCGACGCACAAGGCATCGATTTAAAACGATTTAAATCAGATAAATAAGGGAGACTACCTTTGGATTTTGGATTACTTGAACTTAAAGTTGCATAAAGTTTTTAGACGCGTTTTGTGGGAAACATTCTTTTGATTTGACAGTCTTTGACATGATCGTTAAGTACTATTTATAAACTTTAAAATAAACTATCTCAGAGATTTTAACGATTTTCTTAATCGAAGATTAAATACATGTGCTAAAAAAGACACTATTTTGTACTTCCCATAAGTATGCAACGGGTGTTGTTGAAAGTTTCCCTTAGAGCTCTATAAAAGTTACTAGCCTACTGCGCTGTTTTTGCATTGCATACCTTTAGGAACCTTTTTAATGAAGCCACCGCAAATGCTAATACAGTAACTGACTCGTAAGGTGACTGACGAATCATTAAATCGCATAATACAGTTCATAAGATTGAGCTCCTTGGTCATAAACCCGCTAATTGAGTAAGGCCCATTGAAAACCCAAAACGTCCTCATATAACTACATTACCATTATAATGATCATACTAAACCGCGATAAAATACGATTGATGACGAATTGGTGACGAATCAGAAGACTCTTAAAATAATGAATGAAACCACTAACGAATCAAGAAACCTCAAAAAACGGTTTAAATACAAGCCAATTGACGTCCCGACCACCAATGATGCGTGTCATCACTGATATCGCCCTAGTAACATCAAAATATTGGGTATTTTTATACCCGTTACTCGTAGAGTAAACAGGGTATACTAAAGTCGAGCAAATGAATGTGACAGGCAGAAGGAAACATTTCCGACTATATAAAGGATATATATATTCTTGACCAGCATCAACAGGCGAGTCGATATAGCCATGTCCGTCCGTCTGTATGATCTCAGGGACTAGAAGAGCTAAAGCAACCAAATTTGAAATGTAGACTTCTATTGTCTGCACGCAGATTAAGTTTGTTTCAATTTTTTGCAACGCCCCCTCACTCCCCCACAAAAAAAAAATTTACCCGCTCCCACAATTTTTAAGATATCGATTACTGCTTCGAAACTTAAATTTATATACCCCACATCTATAATCTCTGAAATGTTCATAAAGATCGGTTAATAAATAGCGGAGTTATGAGAATATCACCTTTAGTAATATATTTGGGCTTGGCAAAAAATATGTGGCTTACTTCTTGGCTTTTCCTTAAGGGCCACAAATTTTGCCATTTATTTGGTGGCAGCATGCGCTGACAACTATTATAGGCTATTTCCACTGAGCAACATCTAACATTTAACATCTTGAAGCAAAATGTTTCTATGCCACACGTTCCTCGTAAAACTAAAAAATGGCAGAAAGAAACTTGTCATAAATTACATATAATTTATTTTTGTTAGATTAAGTCGGAATCAACTTGAAAACGCTTCGCATGGAAGCTGGCATGAGAAACATATTGATAACATGCGACAAAATCATGATAGTGATTAAAGAGGAGCTCCCCCCATTCATGACATGATGCATTTCTTTCCCCTTTTGCGCAGAGGACCCAATTGACATAATTTTAAAAATTGTGAGCAGCAGCTGCAATATATAATTGCAATGCCCATGTACCAAAACGCTCAATATTTGATCACCAAGACGTGCTGGACAATTTAGCAAGATGGAGACTGAAGCAGTAGAATTCGATTTAAAAGATCTCCCGAAACACCCAAATGGTCTTCCTTTGGGAGAAGAACCAATCATAACTTCCTTTCAATCACCACCGTAGGATTTTTAAACCTGATATTGTTGAGCAAATGTTAATGCCTATATGACGCTGGCCGATATTGGTGACCAATATCGAGGCAAGACTTGCGAAAACGGGTCAAAAAGACAAATTAGTGTTGGTAGTTGTTTTCGTCAGACACACTATTTGCCGCCAATTTCGGCAAAAAATAGCCATAAATAAATTTTTGATGTGAAACATCTTTAATTTCGGTACGGAAGATTTTAGTAGGAGTAAAATTTGATTTCAGCGTCACGTGACGCTGAGCTCATTCATATATTGTTTTGTTGTTTTGTGAAGTGATACACACACACACAAGATGGTTGGTAGAGAGTGGGTGGGGGAAAAAGTATGGTGGGTGGGGAATGGGTGGGAAGTGGGTGGGAAAAGTGTAGGAACAGAGTGGGAAGTGTGTGGGAACAGTGTGTGAAAAGTGTGGGGACAGTGCGGGAAGAGTGAGGGAATAGTATGGGAAGAGTGTGAGAAGAGTGTGGGAAGAGTGTGGGAACAGTGTGGGACAGTGTGAGAAGACTGTGAGAATAGTATGGGAAGAGTGTGAGAATACTGTGGGAAAAGTGTGGAAACAGTGTGGGAAGAGTATGGGAAGAGTGTGGGAAGAGTGAGGGAACAGTGTGGGAAAAGTGAAAGAAGAGTTTTAGAATAGTGTCGGAAGAGCATGGGAAGAGTGTGGAAAGAGTTTGGGAACAGTGTGGGAAGAGTATGGAAAGAGTATGGGAAGAGTGAGGGAAGAGTGTGGGAAGAGTGTGGGAAGAGTGTGGGAAGAGTATGGGAAGAGTATGGGAAGAGTGAGGGAAGAGTGTGGGAAGAGTGTGGGAAGAGTGTGGGAAGAGTGTGGGAAGAGTATGGGAAGAGTGTGGGCACAGTGTGCGAAGAGTGTGGGGACAGTGTGGGAGGAGTTTGGGAACAGTGTGCGAAGAGGGCGGGAAGAGGGTGGGAAGAGTGTGGGAAAAGTGTGTAAACAGTGTGAGAAGAGTGTGAGAACAGTGTGGGAAAAGTGTGGGAACAGTGTAAGAAGCAGTATGTAAAGCAGCACAATGAATAAGAGTTACAGAAAAAAGAAAGGACACAGCAGCAAGTGATCTTGTTGTTGGTGTTTCTACTCCCTGTGACTTTTCTTCTTTTGAAAGATTGCCATTGCTGATTTAAGTACCATTGAGAGCGCTTGTGATTGGGAAATTAAGCCCTTAAATTTAGCATCATGTTTCACATCAAAGCCTCGTGAGTGTTAACGACACTCACATCTTTTTTTATTTATGATATTATCGGAAATTTCTACTTGTGTACGAATTCACAAAAGATCCTATTTTTTGTTGGTACCCCAAAGTTCAATGGGTGTTGTTGAAAATTTTACATATTACTGGCTATTGTGCTGTTCTTGCAAAGCATAACGTTGGGCAGTAGACAATTTGGTTATTTCGAGCATTTGTATTAAAATGGCATATCTTCATATATCATTTATATATATATATTTATCATATTTATATCTAACTGGCCGTTTTTTTGTTCATAACTTGAGTATCGTTCATCCGATCTTTATCATTTCTTTGGCAAATCTATTAATAATACTAATTACGAACTATCTTTATAAGATACGTACCATCTATCATCAAAATATTGAGATACGACGTTTTTTCCAAATTGCGGGGTCGGGAGGGTGCGTGGGAAAAATTGAAAATGAACTTGGTCGGCCTGCAAGTATAAGAATAAAAATAGAGTTTTGACATGTATGGGGACATATTATATATTTCTAATACTTGCAGGCCGACCAAGTTTATTTTCAACTTTCTGTGCGTTCATACAGACGGACAGACAGACAAACGGACATGGCTATATCGACTCGGCTGTTGATGCTAATGTTATAAATGAGAAAGTTTGTATGTTTGTATGTATCTATGTTTGTATGTTTGTTTGTTTGTAGGTTTGTATGTTTGTATGTTTGTATGTTTGTATGTTTGTATGTTTGTATGTTTGTATGTTTGTATGTTTGTATGTTTGTATGTTTGTATGTTTGTATGTTTGTATGTTTGTATGTTTGTATGTTTGTATGTTTGTATGTTTGTATGTTTGTATGTTTGTATGTTTGTATGTTTGTATGTTTGTATGTTTGTATGTTTGTATGTTTGTATGTTTTTGTTTGTATGTTTGTATGTTTGTATGTTTGTATGTTTGTATGTTTGTATGTTTGTATGTTTGTATGTTTGTATGTTTGTATGTTTGTATGTTTGTATGTTTGTATGTTTGTATGTTTGTATGTTTGTATGTTTGTATGTTTGTATGTTTGTATGTTTGTATGTTTGTATGTTTGTATGTTTGTATGTTTGTATGTTTGTATGTTTGTATGTTTGTATGTTTGTATGTTTGTATGTTTGTATGTTTGTATGTTTGTATGTTTGTATGTTTGTATGTTTGTATGTTTGTATGTTTGTATGTTTGTATGTTTGTATGTTTGTATGTTTGTATGTTTGTATGTTTGTATGTTTGTATGTTTGTATGTTTGTATGTTTGTATGTTTGTATGTTTGTATGTTTGTATGTTTGTATGTTTGTATGTTTGTATGTTTGTATGTTTGTATGTTTGTATGTTTGTATGTTTGTATGTTTGTATGTTTGTATGTTTGTATGTTTGTATGTTTGTATTTTATGTTTGTATGTTTGTATGTTTGTATGTTTGTATGTTTGTATGTTTGTATGTTTGTATGTTTGTATGTTTGTATGTTTGTATGTTTGTATGTTTGTATGTTTGTATGTTTGTATGTTTGTATGTTTGTATGTTTGTATGTTTGTATGTTTGTATGTTTGTATGTTTGTATGTTTGTATGTTTGTATGTTTGTATGTTTGTATGTTTGTATGTTTGTATGTTTGTATGTTTGTATGTTTGTATGTTTGTATGTTTGTATGTTTGTATGTTTGTATGTTTGTATGTTTGTATGTTTGTATGTTTGTATGTTTGTATGTTTGTATGTTTGTATGTTTGTATGTTTGTATGTTTGTATGTTTGTATGTTTGTATGTTTGTATGTTTGTATGTTTGTATGTTTGTATGTTTGTAGATCCGTTCCGAGGAATCCAAAAAACCGAACCATTTAAACCGTTTCGGTTTGATTGGACTTAAATATTTGCCTCTTTTCGGAAATGACCAGAGTTTAAATTCAAAAAAAAAAAAACTAATCGATTTATTTGTAGACAAAGTGCACCTGCAGCAATGTAACGGAACATGATCTGCTCGCCGGTTAGGATGGATTGGCTGTCTCTGCCGCCTCCTCCTCCTCCTCCTCCTCCTCGTTCTTGGCCATGTTGGAATGCAAAGCGTAGCATAATTTCAACAACAACAAAAAATTCAATAGCAATGAACGAGAATCTTGCTGTGGCGGCAAAGATATAAGGAAAAGGCAAAACGCCATCAACAAGATACACGGAACCAAATTAAAGATGAAGAAGCTGAAGCTGCAGAAAGAGCAGCACAAAGAAGCTGAGGCAGCAACCCAAAAGATATCCAAGTAAGTATGTGTCTGTCTATGTGGCTGCCACATAAATTTCTGGCTTGTCTGTGTATGTGGCGGCTCATTATGTGCTTTGGTGTGAGTGGAGTGTGTGTGTGTGTACATGGGGCGGAGCTGCTTAAGGCGCTCATTTGTGAATGAACACTTCGTGAACCAAGAGGAGACCGTCCCGAGACCAGACAACAATCGATCCCATCTCGGTGAAAAAAAAACTTAATGAGCATGAATAAATGGCATCAGCAGCAGCACCACCAGCAGAGTAACTGAAACTCTGAGCGATCAGTTAATATTGCCTGATCATGATATTGCTCTTCTATATGGCATAGATGGCGTTCTTTTGCCATCGTTAAATAGTTACCCAAAAATATAGCCTTCGAGATAAAAAGCCAAAGATTAGCTTTGAGTTTGGTAATTAGATTTGGGCCATGACCATAGATTTATGTTAATATCTTAATGGAAGTGGTTTTATGGGTGGCACTTGTGGATGCCAATAGAAAACCGGAAATACTGTGGCCACATCCACATGCCACATCCAGTTGGGGAAATCGCCATTTTCTGTACGCCATAGCTTTTAATTTCTTTTAATGGATGTTGTTAACATGGCTGCTGGCTTGGCCAAGACCCGGCTTGGGTCGGCTCGCCTCTGCGTTTACCTTTGCCTGAGTTCACATCGCTCAGCTTCTTTCCATTCCCACAAACGCCATGGGTTGGCTTGGATGGGCTGAGAGACTACGTTTTTTGATTTGCTCTTTTTCGTTTTTATTTTTTTTTTTTAGTTTTTTTTCGGTGTTTCGATCATAAAACTTCGATACGAAACTTGTATTTTTTCCAACCGATGCTCTATCCAGGTTGTGAGCATATCGATTGTGTAGGTGAATAGAAATAAGTGACATTTCCAAGTTATGTATAAATAGTCACTCTTCAAATAAAGTCTTTGGAGTCTAGGGGTTTATCAAGGTTCGGGAGCCGAAAAGCGACAAATGCAACAGCCTTAAAAGCCACCAGTACGAAAAGGAGGTCGTTTTGTTGTTGTTCTGTTTCGCTCTGTCGTAAGCTTAGCAACACATTATTTTTCACATACTCCCTTTACCGCTTACTCTTAAGCGTAGTGTTCGAGCAAGTACACGCTACCTATAAGACGCAACGAAGGACACATCCCATATCCCCTATCACATAGGCAAAAGCTCCCAAGCCATAAATAAATCGAAAAATAGAGAGAAAACTTGAAATCTTATGTGCAAACTTGCTCTCCCAAGTCTCAAACTTGGTATGTTCAACGATTAATTTAACTCATATTAAGGCATTGCTATTAATCGGTTCTGAAAGTACTTTTCTGGTAATTAAAAGGTGCAATAACCCATGGTTAAAAGTTTTATCCATGGGTAACTTGATTCAAGTACAAAATACTTTATATTTTTTAAGTGTATTGTGTTCCCAAGGCTTCTTGAATTGGGCTTTTTTATACCCTTATAGAGGGTATATTAAAATAATCGAGATGTTTGTAACGCATTGAAGGAAGCATCTCCGACCATACAAAGTAAATATATTCTTGATCAGCATGACGAGCTGAGTTGATATAGCCATGTCTGTCTGTCCGTCCGTCTGTTTCTATACTATCTCCTCCGTCAGTTTTAAAGCTATCTTAACCAAACTTTGCACAAACTCTTTTGGTACAACTACGCTCCACATTTGTCGGAACCGGCCGGATCGGATGACTATAGCATATAGCCGCCATAGGAATCATCGGTCGAAAAAGTGGTTTTAGTGAGAAAAACTTTTTTGTCTTCAACGCAAACGTCTCCAAAACTTGTATTTATAAGTTTGTTTCTTTTTTTTTGCATAATTCCACCAAGTTCGATTGGACAACTGTATCGTATAGCTGCCATACAAATTGGGTGTAGAAAATGTATATAGCGGGCCTTGTCAAATATATGTACATTTGCCCGAATGTACATATTGTTGTCAGTGGAATCAGGCTACTTATTTATATAAATCATACAAGCTACAAGGGTATATATACTTCGGTCGAGCCGAAGTTAGCTGTCCTCTATTTGTATACTCTGTACCAAAGGTACACAGAGTATATTAAGTTTGTCCAAAAGTATGTAACAGCCAGAAGGAACCATCTCCGACATTATAAAGTATATATATATATATATTCTTGATCAACAGCCGAGTCGATATAGCCATATCGGTCTGTCTGTCTGTCCGTCTGTCCGTCCGTCCGTATGAACGAAGAGATCTCATAGATGTTAAGAGATAGAGGTTTGACATGTATGGGACATGTATTTCTTATACTTGCAGGCAGATCAAGTTTATTTTCAATTTTTGCCACGCCCCCTCACGCACCTGGAAAAAAATATATCTCCTCCAGTTTTTGCTGAAGGAATGATAAAGATCGGATGAACGATACTTAAGTTATGAGCAAAAAACGTCCAATTAACACCCAACACCCCGTCGCGAGATAGTAGTTCTTCACTCCTCAGGATGAAGTCCCGGGCTCCACTAATTATTATAACATCAGATTCAAATTTCAGATTTCTCTTTTAGAACGCTTTCTGCAGGATTCTTGACCTGTATTTGTGAGCATCCAGAAGGTATTCTGCCAACACACTCCAAGATTGCCCGTTTAGGATTGCTACAAGCTCTTCCAATGTGAGATATGCTCTGCCCCATGAGCGGATCCTCAGCTTCTTCAAAATTGGACAGACTGCTTTGAAGTGAGTCACAACTTTGCGTGCTCTCATGTTGCAAAGGCTGCAAAGCTCATTTTCAACGCGTCCATGTGGTGAATAGTTAAGCGCCAGTACCTCTGTTCTTGCTCTGCAAATGTAGGAAATGGTTAATGTGTCATAGCCTTCCCTAAAGTAATTCATTTCTCCAAGCTCGTAACGTAACGCTTGTACATCTCTCGAAAAGTGCTTTCGCGGGCTCGCCTATCATTTGCCTCACGCGTTCTCTCGTTAATTAAAGCCAGTAGTGTGGACTGACTCTCTTTCCAGGTGTTTGGGGCGGTTAAGTCTAGACTTACATCGTGTTCCGAGGCCAGTTCTGTACATTTTTGGAAGCCCTGCGATGACGACGCTATCAGTGCGGAAGCTCCAAATCGGATGACTATTGCATATAGCTGTCATAGGAACGATCGGTCGAAAAAGTAGTTCTATTGAGAAAAACTTTTTTGTTTTCGATGATAGCGTCTTTATATCGATCCTATGGAAGCTATATGCTGTAGTCATCCAAACCGGCCAGTTCTGACATATGTGCAGCGTCTTTGTACCAAAGACTTCGTTCAAAGTTTGGTTAAGATAGCTTTAAAACTGACGGAGCAGATAGCATATATATTAGGTTATATGTACTCATGTCATGTTTTTGATCGGAGATGCTTCCTTCTATGCGTTACAAACATTTCGACAGTTTTAATATACCCTCCGAAGTTAGCTTTCCTCTATTATTTTGTATTTTTTTAATTTTTTATATTGAAACTCGGGACTCGGATAACCACAAACTGTTCAAGAAATCACGCACTAAAATTTATAAGACTTCGACCCACAGCTTTTTCCCCCAATGACCTGCACAACCCTTACCATAACTCACGTACTCATAGACTGCCCCCCGAAAAAAATTGAATTGAATTTCTCAAACCTACAATATAAGAAAAATTATCATAGACCAATACGCAGCAAACAATATAAGGCCTTAGTCGCTATAGCTTCATTCTTTAAGTTTCACACAATTTGTAATTGCGTGCTAATTTCGTAAAAATAATAATTTTAATGACCTGGATTAAAGAAAATCAAACTTGTACAGGACTTTTCCCGTTTTCGATTTCAATTAAACTATGCGAAATCGGAAAGGGTAGCTCTTCTCTCTTGTCAAAACCCGATGGTGTAATTCTGCTTTTATCTTTTAAAGTCCAAATATTTTCATTTAGCTGTCTTGATGGGTCAATCAAATACTCTAGTTCTTGCTTGGAAATCACAACTCTTATCAAAGCTTACAAATGAGTTTGTGAAAATATACCCTTGATCAAATAAAAAATTTGGGGGCCATTTTAGAAAATAAATTTTCTGCTTGTACAATTTTCGAATCTCGAAAAACTTGATTTTGAACCACTTTGGAATATGGGCATTTCCAAACTGACGTGACGTTACGTTCGTACGAAAAGATCTTTTTGAAAAATATGAAAATCTTGGATTTTTAAAAAGATTGTTCGATATTTGGGTAGCAATTAAGTAGCACCATAATCAGCAAAAACAATGACAACAATCGATCATAAGGTGTTAATGATATAAGCAATCATATACGCTGGCGTGACGTTACATAAAACGGAAGTGGGTTTTGACTTGTTTTAGAAAAATGCAAAATTCTGCGAATTGGGTAAAGCTTTTTGTATAACATTTTTTTTAAGTATGATATGAAATAATACAAGTTTATTTTCCAGGTTATCTTATTCAAAAATGTTTGCCCAATTTTTTTTTATTTGCATAAGTATCTGACGTGACGTTACCTGACGTTACGTTACCTAAATTTCCTCATTATATTTATGTTGTTTTTGTTATAAAATAAAGCAGAAACTTACAGTTAATTGGAATCATATAGTTTCTTATGGTGTCTTCTGCATTATTTTTTAACTCTTTGTACCCTAAGAAAAATTTTACAGAGCAAAAACCCATGCAATCTAAAGTCATTTGAATGACAACAAAACGTTTCCAAATGAGAAAAATGGCGCTTGCGCGACTTTGCATTCGAAAATCTCGAAATGGGTTATGAATATATTTAAAATTGGCTCATTGGTTATTTCCCCATACAAAATTAATAAAAAATTGTGTTTTTAAGTACTTATAATTTTTCTCGGTGGACTTTTCTGTGGAAATGCCCATATAAGAAGTAAATATAAAATTATTGTAAGACCTTTAAGAACAGAACATTCTTGAATCTATCGCGATTTACCTTTGATACATCACAGATGAGGTAAAAGGGTTTAGTAAAGCAACTCAAACACAAGAAGTCGAGGATGTTTTCGATAGTAGGATCAAAGCGGTGCGCATTTAATCCTTTTGTAACCCAACATTTTGTCTGGGTTACTTTTCAAGGGCATGTAAAATAGGCAAAATCGTAATGATCCATAAAGTAGAAGAGAAAAGTAGGTACCAAGATCGATTCGCAGACAAAGCGGACAATAAAAATCTACATTTGTCTTTCTTTTTTCAGAATTAACTTAAATTAATTAAAACATGTGGGTGGGTTGGTCTGTTGAAGTTGTATAGAGATGTCTTCTGTCCTAGTGGAATATGATGGAGCCAGCATAAATAACATTTCCAATCATAACATAACATAATGAAAGATCCGCTACGGAACCCGCTATTTGATGTTCCAAAATCAATAAAGTTGATTTTGCTTTTAGGAACAACTTTTTTCTAGGATTAAGAAAAAGAATTTCTAAATTTTCAAAATTCTTTCTTGCCCTTTGGCTAAGAAAATCTTGCTTAATAGTGACAAATTTCTTTCTCTAAAATTAAGAGTGAATATAGGCTGCATTTTATAAACGAATTTCTGGTTATCTGGGTAAATTTGGGGCTTTATTGTTATGAGTGTAATATTAGCAGATGCCTTAAGAGGGTCCTCCCAAGAGTTCTCCCTACAAGACTCCTGTAACACCAACAACTATCAAGCCAATTACAATTAAAATATTTCAAAGTTTTGTCTGCGCTTGTTAAATATTTAGAGCATTTGAACTTCGTGATATCGATACCTAGATTAGTTCCGGCATACTCCACGCTTGGGGTTCATTGAATTTGAAAAGTGCTTTATGGTCACAGAGCGGGCAAGTTTGTTGCCAAAGTCTTTTGTTTTGACTGCACAAGTTGCCTGACATTAGGGGGAGAGAGAGAGAGAGAGACCTAGAGACTTAGCGAGACCCATAATTAACAATGAACTGGCCTGTCTCACCGGTTTTGTTTTTTTTTTTGTTTTTGGTACATTCTTGAAGGTCGTCGTAATTTAATAACCCAAGCACTAACTAATATTTAACAGCATATTTATGTGGCTTATGAATCGGAGGAAATGCCTACCAAATCAAATGCCTGTTCCCAGAAACACACACTCAATCATGCCGTTGGCGGCGTCATAGCGTGCGACAAAATGCCACTAACGGTTCGGAGGTCTCTAATGGATGTTGACATTTACGGCTACCAGGGATAGGGGACCGACATCGGCTGGCTGTTTTGGCTGTTTAATTCACATAAATCTAGGCAAACGTCCATTGGGGAATTGTCTTAGGCATAGAAATTAGTCAAATGGATGTTGCATTCCAAGGAATTTGCTACCACAACCCAGGCGACAACAAAGCAGCAACAGGAGCAGAGGGAAAGGGCGGACAGAGACGGCAGGGGCCAAGGGCATGTAACATAAACATTCACGAAAAGGGTCGGAATCTCACCTTCATCTCTCCCTATCTCTCTCTCTCTCTCACTCTTGTGTGTGTGTGTTTGTGTACAAACATTTGTCAACTGTGCACCTTTTGATCCTGGCCGGCACGAGAGTCAAAAAGTCGTAAGCGGCATAGTTATCATTGTGCCCTGAGCCCATTGTGCTATCAGCTGGCAGCGATCGATGCGGTTAAACAGCAGCAGAGAAGCCGACGAGCTGCCAAGCAGCCGAGATCATGGTGACTAAGCAATGTATGTATGTGCGAGTTGGCCAGAGGGGAGCGACTTGATGCAGAGTAGGCTTCTCGACCACATGCGGTGCATATTTGGCCAAACATTTTGCCAAGACAAACCACAAAAATGCAGCCACAATTTGTTGCCCGTGGGCTGAAACGCTTAGAACGCCCACGCAGCGCCACCTAATGTGGCAAAGGTAGCAAAACCAAAAATTATGCACAAATCACAAAATCGAAATGTTATACTTACTTCACTTACTTACTTACTTGCGACAATGCAGCAAGACAACAAAGCGAGCACCACAAATCTGCAACCGAGTCGATTTCGTAATACTCTTTTACAAAGTTCACAGCTAACTAAGTCGAAGAAGTCTGATTAAGGTACTTATTTGGCAGCCCACCTTCCGCCTAAACAACCGAGGAGCGTTTAAGGCAGTCATGCACCAATACTCACAAGGAAAAGCACCAATACAATCAAGGGTATGGTTGTTGGTCAGTTTGCTTGCGCGCGCAAACACAAATCAAAAAAGAGAACAAAACCGGTTTTTGTTCTACGAGACGCATACACACGAGATCGTTTGCATGTGTGTCGTTTTGTTTATATCACGCCCTGCATGTATACGATCATTGATTTCCTATCTTAGGTGCAATTACAAAAACAAAGCGTACCCAAAAAGCATATGGCTGTGCATCGCTGGTTTAAGGGTACTTAATGAACTCGTAGGCTTTAAGCGTAGTACTGAGGGCGTTCGAATTTTCCTTTCGTCACAGTATTTCATATAATTAGAAACACTTTGGCTTTGCTTTGATGCGCATGTGCTTTTAGAAAATGTTTCTATTTATGTGAAATACTGTGACGAAAGGAAAATTCGAACGCCCTCAGTACTAGGCTTTACGAGATTTCTTTCCAGATTTGGAAATTCGAACCTAGGGCTGTTTTCTCATGTTCCTGTTTTAGTTCAAATCAAAATTCACCTAGATTTTACAACTAATTGGTTTTGTGCACTTGGTTGTCTCATGTAGGCTTAGGGCATTTGCGTCACGGTCACACCGGCATAGTTGGAAAGGAACTAATTTAGGTTGGCAGCACCGCTGCACACGGTTGTTTATTGTTATGTTTATTGCGTGCCAAAATTAAAAAAAAGTCGCAAGTATTTCACAGAGGAGGAGTAGGTTATTCTGATGAATCTCGTTGAAGAGAAGATGGATGTTGTTAAGTACAAAATGTCGAACGCCGTGACCTGAGGACACCTGGATCAAACAGTTCGAAAAATTTAGCGGAAAAAGCAGGCATTTGGAGCGAGTAGAAGCAGTTCCACCATAAGTTTTTTGTAATGAAGCGCAAGTCAAAGTCTTTGTTTAATTATAAATCAGCCTTCGACACACCAATAAGGTCAAGGTTCTTTGAAGTCGTGTCTACCAAATTACGTTCGACTTTGCATAATGACTTTGAGAATCATACAAAGATCCGTCAAAATAGGGTAAACCTTTCCGAATCATTTGATACCGAAAGAGGTTTTAGGCAGGGTTTCTTGAATCTGCTGATGGAATATATACTGCGCCATCGGGAAATATTTCTTTATAAATATCTAATGCTACTCGTATACGCCGAAGATATTGACATTATCGGCAAAAACGAACAGGCGTTAAGCAGGGCGTTTTCAGAGATTGAGAAACAGTCTGAACTGATGGGTTTAGCGGCAAACGAGGTCAAGACGAAGTACTGGTTTTAGCCTGTTCGAATTTGAACAAAAACTCTCTCATAAGAAACATATCCACACAAAAAAACAGGGCGTCGGGGGAAGGAATCATTTCCGACCCTATAAAGGATATAAATTCTTGATCAGCATCAACAGCCGAGTCGAAATAGCCATGTCCGTCTGTCTGTCCGTCTGTATGAACGCACAGATTTCAGAGATGGTAAGAGATAGAGGTTTGACATGTATGGGACATATATTTCTCATATTTGCAGGCAGATCAAGTCAAGCCACGCCCCGCAATTTGGAAAAATCGTCACAACTCCCATAGTTTTGATAATAGATCGTTCGTACCTTCTAAAGATAGTTAGTAATTAGCATTATTTATCGATTTGCCCTTGAAATGATAAAGATCGGACTATACTCAAGTTATGAGCAAAAAACGGCCAGCTTACACGGTCCCAGCCCACCCCCAATCACCACAGCATTCCATTCAACAATGTGTCCGCTATATAAAAAGTATATCGATCGTATTGAATCAGTTCAGAAGCAATTCTTTTGACCATAACCTTCGTTTAAAAACGTTCTCCAGCAGACTTTTGCTTATTGACCTGCCTTCCTAACCGTAGAACAGTCTTAGGTGTTTCTTTTCTTTATAAGCTAATTATCGGTGATGTAGACTCTTCTGATCTTTTAGGTCGCCTTAACTTTTCGGTTCCTTCTATGCCAACTAGAAACTATTTACCTTTTATCTTGTATAGATGCACAACTGCTTATGTCCAGCACAATCGTTTTCGGGTCTTATGTAAGAATTACAATGATCTCAATCACCTGCTCTGAACAGAACTCTCTCTCTTCTCTCTAAAAACGTGTCTCTATAATTATATCCGGGGAAATCTCTGACCACTCCCAGTACGGGCATAGCTTGCCGGACTGGCTATACAATCCTCCCCCACCGGGTCAGAGATTTTTCGGTTATTTAGTTTTAAGTTTTACGTATAAATATTTATTTTTTTTATTTTTTAGATAATCAGATTTCTCTCTGCAAGAATTACCAAGATGTACAAACTGTACTCGATATTTGAACTGTATTGCATTCGATAAAGGATTGCTGCAAAAATGCCTGATATTGCCTTGATATTCGATATTCCAGCTCAGCTTTCTGCAAGAACCCAATGTGACTTTTTTTTAACAACCTATATGATTTTCAATCTTGCAAATTTTAGTCGGCTCGAAATCGTTACTTCTTTGCACACAAGCTTCAAAACGGGTCACACACAACAACACAATGAAGGCTGGTCGCTGTTTTTTAAGAACCCCCCGTTTTTTCTCCCACCCCACCACGATGTTTTATCGAAGTTTTCTCTAACAAAACTATCGAGAATGTGTTTTGTTTTCGGTCCGAAAAAGTATTACATTTCGCTCAGTTTGTGGCAGCAAAACGTAAGTTCTCGATACACGGTTTCGAATCCGTTCTCGATACTGCTAAAACGGATCGTTTCCAATACGATTTCGCTATCGAGAAAGTGTCGAGAACGGATTCGAAAACGTGTTGCAAACGTTTACTTTTGCCATAACTGATAAAAATGTTTTGTTTCATTCCATTTTGTTTCCCATAAAAAATTTTAATTTTGATAGTTTTGTATTTTTATTTCTCTAAATTTATTCTGGTTTATTACAGAAATAACTGGAAAAACAAGTAAGAAAGTCGGTCAAGCCTGCTGAACAATAGATGGCGCCACTACTTGCATTGAACAATGAGGGATTTTCAAAACTGACCAATAGAGGACGCCACTAATGCCAGGGAGGAGAAAGTAACTTTCTTTTGGTCATAGCATGAGGAAGGAATGATAAAGATCGGCTGAACGATACTCAAGTTATGACCCAAAGTGAGTTCGCTGTACAGAGTATATTACAGTCGGGGATGACCGACTTTCTTACTTGTTTCAATATGCTTAAGAAATATTATTCCCAATCCGAAACAAAGGGACGGCGTTCAAATGATAACACTATGCAAACAAGGTCCAGATTATAGAAGGGGTGGTGGTGATTCTAGATAATTATCGTATTCAGAAAACTAATCTTTTTTTTGGAAAATGGTCCATCCCGTCTTGATTTTTGGAAATTTAAGCTTTAGGTTGCTTAAAATTCATATTTCGACATTTTTTAGGTGCGTTTTGTGGGTAAGCTATACCTTTGATTTGACTCTCTTTGACAGATCGTAAATTGCTGTTTCTAAATCTTTAAAATTTTTTATTTTATTTATTTATTTAGAGTTGACAAAAAAAGTATGTCAACAAAAATGTATATACGTTACAAAAATTTTTATGAGCTAATGAAGCCTATCAAAGAAAGTCTAATAAAATTACAAAATAAACTAGTAACGACTCCGACACGGTGGGGGAATTTTATTTGCCCGTCCGGCCAGCTTTGCCCCTATTCACAGCAAAATGTAGTCAGAGACGTTATTAGAGCTAACAAAAACTTTAATAATATAGAGATCGAGAAAAGGAAGAGAGAGAGAAAGAGAGAGAGAGAGAGAGAAAAAAAACCAAAGCCTATAGTTATGTAGGAACAAAGGAGAAAAAAAATAAAAAATAAAAATAAACTGTCCCAAACAGTTCTTCCATTTTTATACTCTGTACCAAAGGTACACAGAGTATAATAAGTTTTTGCAAAAGTATGTAACAGCCAGAAGGAATCATCTCCGACCCTATAAGGTACATATACACTGCTCGCCACTTGAATAGGACATCCTGTATGCTCTCTTTAAAACTGCTCGTAACTCGAAAACGAAATGGTAGAATAACGGTATTTTTTGCATATAATCTTGTGCAAGCATTCTTCGCTCTTTCTGGTATATTCCAAGTTTTGGAATACAACCGTTATAAAGTTGTTTGCACTTTATGTGAGCATTCGCAAAAATTCCATTGAATTTTTGAATAGAACATGCATTTTATTTGGTCGGTATCGTTGACACGTGCACACAAATTTTGGTTTACTTAAACTTTTTGCTTTAATTGAAGTGTATATAAAATTTAAAAAAATTTAAATGGGGCTTGGCACTTCATTATCTGAGTCGGAGAAAGGAAAAATCCAAGCTTACAAGGATTCTGGCCTTTCTATTGCCAAAGTAGCAAAAAAAAGTCGACAGGAGCCTTCACGCCATAACAAATTTTTTGAATAATGAGGCTAATTATGGTAAAAACATGAAGGGCCGCAGCCACAGTGTGCTTACCATCGCGGACAAGCGACTTATATTAAGAGAAGCTTCCAATTCGCACGACTCTTTGGCCAAGATAAGGGAAAAATGCAACGTTAAAGCAAGTTTGACAACCATGCGTCGTGTTATTAATAATGCTACACACCTGAAGAGACTAAAAATCAAGAAGCCACCTCTTAACCCGGCTCGGAAGTTACAACGCCTTGATTTCGCGCGCGCACATGTCACCTGGACGTCGGAGTGGCAACGTATTGTCTTTTCGGACGAAAAAAAGTTTAATTTGGAGGGCCCCGATGGCTACAGCTACTATTTTCATGATCTTCGAAAAGAACCACACCATCTTGATAAGTTGCACAGCAGTGCTGGAGGTATTATGGTATGGGGGGCCATTTCCTATTATGGCACCTGTGAGATTAAATTTATTCCAACCACCATGAATGCATTGTGTTATAATGGTATATTGAAAGAGGCCTTTCCACACTTCCAAACTCTTTTTGCAAATCTAAAATGGATTTATCAACATGATAATGCCCCTATACATACGGCCTGGATTGTTAAATCGTATATAGCGAGCCAAAACGTGGAGTTATTAAACTGGCCACCCTATTCACCGGACTTGAATATCATTGAGAATGTGTGGGGATGGCTAACACGTGAAGTATATGGATCAGGTCAGCAATATTCGAGCGTTCCCGAACTAATTGCAGCTATAAAATTAGCATGGGGCTCGATATCCCTTCCAGACCGAATGTGTGAGGTTTTGGAGAAAAAAGGAGGCTCAACACACTATTAAAAACTTTTTTTGGTTTAAAAACATGTTAGTAATTTCTTATTTAAGTAATATTGTTATTTGAAAAGGATTGAAATATTCTTAAATGGTTTTTAGATAAAGTGTCCTATTCAAGTGGTGCAAAATGAAGACTCCAAAATTTGTTACTTATTGGTTAACAATGTTTTTTGTATACTTACAACTTTTGAATAATTTTGTAATTTCCGTCTAATTACTACATTTAAATAAACTTTATAAGAAAACAAAAATTATTTTCCTAGATGGCTTGGTTTAGCAGCAATTAACTATAGAAAATCGACTTTAGAGGTTTCCTATTCAAGTGGCGAGCAGTGTATTCTTGATCAGCATCAATAGCCGAGTCGATATAGCCATGTCCGTCTGTCTGTCTGTCCGTCTGTCCGTCCGTATGAACGAAGAGATCTCAGAGATGGTAAGAGATAGAGGTTTGACATGTATGGGACAAAAACTCTTTATACTTACAGGCAGATCAAGTTTATTTTCAATTTTTGCCACGCCCCTCCCGATGTTGGAAATAACGTCATATCTTCCACAGTTTTGACGATAGGTTGTTCGTACCTTCTAGAGAAATTTAGTAATCAAAATTATTTATCGATTTGCTGGACGAATGATAAAGATCGGTTGAACGATACACAAGTTATGAGCAAAAAAAGTTAACCGGCACTCCCCACACCCCCCCCCACTTATAGCCAACCACAGCTGTATTCAAACAAACACAATCTTTGGGAGAGAGAGGGAGAAACTTAGAGATGAGCGTATAACAGCGAATAGCGCGTATAACAGCGTATAACGCGTATAACACGTATAACGAGCGAGCAAATGCGAGCGACGGCATTAACTGGTACAGAGTATTTTATAGTCGGGCTTGCCCGACTTTCTCACTTGTTTTAATCGACGATATACCATATTAGACACATGTTCTATACGTGTTATAGATGTGAATGATTGATCTATAAGAATGCCGATCCTCCCGAAGAGTGGCTTTGTAAAATGGTTTTATCCTATCATAGATGGATCTTTTATCTTTTGAGTTTTTAGTTGATTTATTCCCAAAACACTGAACCATCCATCATACCCTTCACCTAGGGTATATTGCTTATTGACAACATGGCAAGCGACAGCACTTACTTAAAATATTAAACAACTCTGAGCCTTTGTTGCTGCCCTCTTGAGCATCGTCAAAAGCCAGGGTAAGAGTGAGAGCAGCTCCTCCAAAGCCGTAGACGTAGTCAGAGACACATGGCTGCACACTCAAGTGGCGATACAGCCGACGTACGAGAACGACGACTGAGAGCAAACACTGAGTATGAGTATTTAAATGTGTATCATGCCGGTCAAGTGAAGCGCATGCGTTGATGGACTTGAATTATATGCGACTTAAGCTTCGTGCTGCTGCTGCGGCTGCGGCTGCTGCATCCATCGGCATCCTCAGCAGCCAGTGCCATAAAAATTAAAAGTCATTATGGCCTGGAACAGCATTTAAGCCGGTGTGGAGACTGTGGCACATTCCCACAGTCCCAGTCCCAGTCTCAGTCAAGAGAGTCGAGTGTCGCTGGGCTGTCAGAAAGTGCCATGAGACGGCAGCCACATGCGTCCACTTGGAGTGGGTTAATATTTGTTTGCTTTATCATTTTGAATTGACAGCAAAGTGGCGCTTGTTGCTGTTGTTGTTCTTGTTGTTGCTGTTGGTTACCCAGCGGGCGACCTCCTCGTAGGCTCAAGTTGTTTGTTGAAAGTTGATGACCGGCCGAGAAAATTGTCATTTTTCTTAAAGTTTTCAATTTCAAGTTGCCAATACTTTTGCTTTGGCCTTTTTGTTATGCGCCGCTCGTGGCTGACAGGCCACCGCAAAAACCGCATGCGGAATGCTGCCGCAGCAGCCAAAGGGAGGGCGGGGCCGTGCCGCAGCAACACTTGGTTAAGTTGAGGCCCAACATCAACGTCAACGCCTATGCCCGGTTAAATAGATTTTTTTCCCTTTTTTTTCGTTTAGTTCTGCTTTGATCTGCGGACTGTGTGCCTCCAGGGCAAGGAGTAGCCAACAGGCAAGCGTCTCGGATAACTGCAGCAAATTGAAAATTGATTTCGAGTCGAAAATGTTTGAATGCCAAATTGAGTTCGTTGCCTGAGTCTTTCGTTTTGATCACTGAAAATTAGGATGGCGTCCAAATCTGCTTCTTCCGATTCACGGAGTGGGTTCAGAAGAAAAACATTATTTATTAATTTTGAATTTGTTAATTAAGAAA
The DNA here is from genome assembly GCA_037044535.1 of Lordiphosa magnipectinata. NCBI lineage: Eukaryota > Metazoa > Arthropoda > Insecta > Diptera > Drosophilidae > Lordiphosa > Lordiphosa magnipectinata. The sequence continues at coordinate 83,628 of JBAMBO010004447.1, forward strand.
AAGTACACTTTCAGAGTTCTAGTTTAAAAGGATAATAGGGTATGTTCCACACTTCGACGGCGATTTCCGTATAAGCGTTCTCATTTCGCTTTGAAATCCTACAAATTTACATATGAAGTGACGAAAACATCTCCGGTCACTTGATATTGTTTAGAAACTTTGACGGTTTAAAAACGACTGCTGAAAGCCAAGCGGATTAAAATCGTCAAACAATTTAAAAAATTTTTCGACCTGATCTAGTAATCTCTGACATATTTGGCACTTCACATATAAACTTAAGCAATTCTTTCTCTAAATACATAAGATCATACGGAAATCGACGTCGATACCCCAATATAACAAATTCTTGGATACATAAGAACTCCTTATATTACTAAAAATAAGAACAAATATTCTTGAAAGAAGATTTAATTGAGTCTATCAACTATAGAAAAGGCATTCTTACTTTTATAGCCCATAATTGATGGTTAGGTTAGGTTAGGTTGCAATGGTTGAAATGGGAGAGAGTTCCATTTCATCTTTTAGGCCAAAGAAGTCCCGTTGTGTTATCATATAACCCTTTCTACGCTGTGATCGTAGAGGGAGGGTCTTCCCCGTTAAACCATTTAGAAAATAACACAAATTTGAGTAGAGAGGCTAGATCTATTTCTGAGATGTCGGACAGATCGTTTAGAAAAGGACGACCCAAAACTGTGAGTCGCCTTCTGCTAAGAGCTAGGCAATGACAGAAGAGGTGTTGTACACTCTCCTCCTCGTCCACTGAATTGCAGCTTCTACAGAAGTCATTGTGTCTTCCTATTAGGCAGTGTCCAGTTAGTGCCCCTACTAGTAGGGAAATGTGCACTCTTTCTTGACGGAGTAACGCCCTAGATTTTTTAATACTAATAGTAGGCCATGTAAGCCTAGATACTTCACATGTGTGGATTGTTTGCCATCGATTCATGGTTATTCGATAGATAGTTTCCTTTGTTTGTAGCTTAAAGGTCGCAAGAGGCATCCCTATGTTGCTCTTATCCGGTAGGAGCTGAGTGGTGGTGCCAAGTCTGGCGCGGTGGTCGGCCATCTCGTTGCCTTCAATGTTGCAGTGTCCAGGCACCCAAACGAGATTAATTTCAAAGTGCTGAGCCATCTCATTAAGAGATTTGCGGCACTCCGTAAGAGTTTTGGTATTGTTAATATAACCGTCAAGTGCTTTTAATGCAGCTTGACTATCTGAAAAAATGAATACTTTACTTCCTTGGATTGTGAGGGTTCCCAGAAGGTTGGTAGCCTCCTGGATGGCTACAACCTCTGCTTGGTAAACACTACAATGGTCATGAAGTCGAAATGAAGTTTCGATCCCGAGCTCTGGACTGAAGACTCCTCCTCCTACCTGTTCATCCAGTTTGGAGCCATCAGTGTAGAAATTTATGGCATTTGGCTTGCAGTGAGGCATTGAGTTCCAGTCCAGTCGACTCGGTATGGTGACTTAATACATGGTGGTAAACGTTATTGTTGGGATGCAGTAGTCAAGCGTTGGCGGTGCCGCCACTTGATGCAGAAGTATAGAGGAGTGGCCAGAGTTACTATCTTTCCAGGTACCGCTTTCTCTCAGCCTGAGAGCGGCGTTACTGGCGATTTCTCTACCCAGAAGATCTAGAGGCATAAGGCATGTTACACCATTATGTTAAGTGCATCTGTTGGAGTTGTACGCAATGCACCACTCATGCATAATGCAGCACTACGTTGAACTTTGGTTATGGTTCCGATGATTCCGTATAGTAGTATTGGACGTACAACGGCTGTGTACAGCCAGTGTACTATTTCAGGGGAAAATGCCCATTTACGACCTATCGCACGTTTGCACGAAAAAGTGCAGTATTAGCTTTTTTGATACCAACACTACACCAAGGTATCTTGCAGAATCGCTAAATTTTAGGTGTATGTTGTTTAGTCTTGGGGGTGTTAAATTTGGTATCTTATACTTGCGGGTAAAGAGAACGAGTTCAGTTTTGGTTGAATTGACTCCAAGACCACTTTGTGTCGTCCAATTCGAAAGTGTTGAGAGTGCTTCCTGCATCAGGTTGTAGAGAGTATGAGGAAATTTGCCTCTTGTGATTATGGCAACGTCATCCGCGTACGCTATTACCGTGTGTCCTCGCGATTCCATTAGTCGCAACAATTCGTTGACTGTTACCACCCAAAGGAATGGCGAAAGAATTGCATAATTGATGCAAGTCAAAGAACTTATTTCAAGGACATATCGGAACTATTTTAAGAATTCAATTACCAAGAAAATAATTTACTTTTTTTATGAACTCACTTGTTTTATTAAAATGGATATAAGAACTTTTTAGACTTAGTCAAACAATATTTTGTGCCTTTTCTATGATATGATTGATTGATAGGAAAAAACTTCAACTAGAAAGGTGACAAAAGTACGCCAAGAAACTAAATTTTCATTTCAAGTACGATAAGAAAATCGTAATTATTTCTACTTACCGTAATGCGAAACCAAAACTCGATGCATGACGGTTTAATGGTCTCGCCCTGACTTTAAAGTTGCTAGATAAAACCCACAATTCCCTTTTTAGTCAAAGTTATTTTTGAGCTGCTAAATATTTTTGTTGAACTTTAAGCATTGTATTTGAAGAATGCTAAAGATTAAGGCAATTGCATAATAAGATTCTTTATAAACTCCCTCTACCAAATGCAATTAACAGTGAAGGCGCCTAACCTTGATTTAGTTCACAAATTTGCATAAGAAATTTCCATGTTTCTTGCAGTCTTGCATTCTTAACGATTTTCGACAAAAAATAGTAGAAATGTTGAAATTTCTAAGAATGCAACTAGAAGACTTAGGGCCGTTTTCTCATGTTGCTGTTAATGCAAATCTAGATGGATTTACTGCATTTGCTTTGCTCATGTTCAAGTCTAACCATCTAGGTGGATTTCGTTGCCATCAACTTCATCCTCATTGATTTCAAAACCATTTACATGTTAATGCAAATTATGTATTTTTGTGTTTGCGTTCATATGGTCACACTGAAAAATATTTAAAAGCTAAAACCAACTGCTGCTAAAAACAGTTGTCTGAAATTTTAATAAGTAAATCAATTACAAGACACCTGCAGACATTGCTGAAGAGACAGATGCGCATACTAATCCCTCTAGTTCATCGCTTAAGCAAAGTTCATACAGGCAAAATTTTGATTAAAATAGTCATGATTGAAGATTTTACAGGATTTAAAACTAAAACTATGGTTTCTACGTAAATAATTTGATCAAATATGGACGGAAAATTAACCAATTTGGCCTATATAGCTAAATTTTCATCAAAATTGGTCTAAATTATTTGCCTGTGTTGACCTAGCTTTAGACCTATTGCTTAATATCCCATCATAGTAGCAAGTTTATCCGAAAGAAGATCCTTGTCCTCCTCTGTAAAATGTTTGCGTTATTTCTTAAAATTGGCGCCCAATAGACGTAACAATAAACAGGCGAGTGCAGAGGTGCTGCCAACCTACTATTAGTGCCTTTCCAGTCCTGCCGGTGTGACCGTGGAGCAAATGCACAAATTTATAATCAACCTACATGAGACAACCAATTGCGCAAAATCCACCTAGTTGCAAAATCTAAGTGGATTTCGATTTCAGCAAAAACAGGAACATGAGAAAACGGCCCTTAGATTTATTCTTGGGTAATTCCGAAATTCCGGCCTTGATTTTACTGTGAACCAAACCCTGAACCGAATTATGAGGACGAAAATAGATGAACCCGAACCCGTTCCAAAACAAAGCATTTGGTGCGGTAAAAAAAAAAAATTTCTTTAAATTGTTATTTTCTCCTTTTCGCACTCCCAATGGTTATTGCGAACATTCACACATACATATAGATATGTATGTACATATCGCTCACTTACTTCAAGACTGGCATAACTCAAAAAATTTCATTTTCGTATTTCGAATTTTTTCAGTTAAGCCATTCTTCAAGTAAGTGAGCGATATGTAAAGCAATTTAAATACGTGACGGATCAGAGCGTGCTTTTGTATGTAGTATGTTCTTCTTTGCCTACCTATGTACTTATTTATACATTCACAGATATTAATTTGTAATATACTACAAATTCAACGTAAACACGTATGTACACTGCACAATGTATTGAAAGTTTTATTTTTCATTTTATAAATATACATATGCGCAAATCTAACCAACCCGGTGCCTGCTAGTGCAGAAACATATCAGCCGTATACAAACAGAAGTGCGTGCCATACGCAGCGTTGTCCATTTAGATATTTTTCCCACCTAATATAGCTATTTTGTAAGCTCGAAACCCGGAATCTATTCAGTTTTGCCGGAGTCTGTAATTCTAACCAATTATTTGACATTGTTTAGCTATTTTAACTTAATCTCTGTTAAGTTTGAGCATTTTTAACAGTCGATATTTGGTGGGAAAAATAGCTAAATTGGCAAAAATTGGGCGCAAAGAAGAATGGAAAGAGAAAGATACAGTAAACACACAAGTCAGAACAATAAAAAAGCTCATTTCATTTCGTTTGAGAAGTTTTGACTAAGATGGTGTGAAGCAATGAAGATAAATTTAATATTTTCGAAATTTACATACAATGTAAGCACTGAGAAATCAGAATGTCACGAATGCAAACTAAATATGAACGACGGGCATGCAGCAAATTCATTGCGGCACCTTCAAAAGAAGACAAAGGCTTTTTTGATCAAATCATTTTGAAAAAAAGTTCCAAATGTGGCGAATAAACACAAATCGATGCTCAATTTTGTGAGTGAAAATTTGATTAAAGTGCATACGAGAAAGCATAATCAATCAGAAGGAAGATTTCTACAGTAGCAATGAAGGAAGTCCGTGCCATATGCACTCCCTGCTTACGCAGTCGAAGACCTTGGCGAAGTCCACAAAGGCCATGTGCAGGTCTGATCTGTACTCGGTGCATTGCTCAATCAAGATGCGCACAGTGTTTATGTGTTCCGTGCACGACGAGCCCTTTCTAAATCCTGCTTGCTCTTCGCCTATGGTGTCCATAACGGTGTCTTTCAGGCGATCCAGAACTATTTTGGCTATGAGCTTCGAGATGGTTGGCAGCACACAGATTCAACACGGCTAAGACGAAAGCGCTCAGCATCCGTTCCGGACAATCCCAGGCTCTTTTTTGTTTTGGACGAACAGCCAATTGAGCAAGTTCAGCAATTCAACTACCTGGGTAGCGTAGTCGCTGTTGATGGAGGGACGGAACTGGATGTGTATTCGCGCCTGCAAAAGGCTAAATGTGCCTTTGGGATGCTGTCAGCTGTTTGGCGATGCTCGTCATATCCACGCTGACTCAAAATCAGGCTCTCCAAGTCCAACGTAATGCCAGTGCTCCTATACAGTTCTTCCACTTGGAAAATTACAACTTCCAGAGAGACGGAACGCATCGGGAAAAGTTGGGGAGAACTCAAAGCGACAGCTAACAACAGAGTTCACTGTAGAGGAGTAGTTGATGCCCTATGTCCCACTCGGGATTGGAACTAGAAGAAGATGAATGAAGGAAGTCCATATCCAGCAAACTATCTACGTCTTACAGTCTTACAATGTATTTGTATGTATTGTATTGTAATTTTCTATATATTGGGTAAACCGTGCGACGAACCAAGGTTCGAACCAAAACCAAAGCCCAACAACATCGAATCTTAAATTTACGAACTTAAACCGTTGGAAAATTTTGGTTCGAACCTGCAAACCGGAGGTTCCAAAAAATTTTATGAGTTTGCAGCCCTGATATTTATAATTCTTTTGGTATCTCCAATTGCGTAGTATCATGTAAATTGATTCCATAACTTAGTCATATGCCTGGTGGGCACCCTTAATGCTTAATCAAATTATTTATCACCATATTTATGCCTTACGAAAGAGAACAGCTAAAACGATGATAGTTTTCCGAACTGAACCGGTCCGTTTTCTTAAGCGGTTTTCGGTTTGGTTCAGTATTTCCAACAGACGCTGGTTTGGGTTTTGAGCAAGAGTAAGCGAATTGGTACGGTTACAGTAAAGAAAGAGCAAGTCAAGGCTGGTTCAAGACCACTAAGACTTAACTGTTAGAACTAATAGATCTTGTTGTGCACTCAAAAATAGTTCTGGTCCGGTTCGGTGTGGACTTGCAAAAACACGCAGAGACTCCTACTCCAGAATCGGTATACAACCCTGGTTTCGATGACTCAAAAACTGAATATACAATTCCCACATAAATTGCATGGGATGTCAAATTAAAAATACCTAATGAGCAGAGAAATGCATTAGAAGCCGCAGCATCCCCATCCCCATCCCAGTCCCAGGCTGCGGCGGCAAAATGTATCGTGTTACAAATCACGGCGGGGCGTGCGGGCGGAGCAACCAAAACAACAACAACAACTACACAAAAGCAAAAAGAAGAAGGAAAAGAAAACAAGTTTCGAGTGGAAATGCGTGTAGCGTGCAGCGTGCGAAACACTGCAGAACATGAAAGCCCAATGCCTGATGCCTGATGATGCTCTTGTACATGTCCACTTGGCAAATGTCTAAAAATAGTTGGCAGTGTTTGGGGGCCAACATGAAAAATGGCAACACTTTTGCGGCCATAAAAACTATTTATATGCCCAGTCAGCTACCTAAGATCAAAGCTCCTACACTAATATGCTCGCTCGTTTCCGCTGCAGTGTGCCGTGAGCGCGTGAGATCTCCACGCAAGATCAACCAGGCAACAGGCAGGCAGGCAAAAGGCCGGGCACAGGCAGTTCCAGTCTTGGGTCCAGTTTGAGGCCGAGGACCACACAAATACAGGCACGCGTTCGCTGACAGAATAAAAATTGTTGCGCTTGTGTTTAACGCGCGAACGCGGCGATATCGCAGCAGCAGCAGCAGGCAGCAGCGTACCTTGTTCTTAAACTGGCTCCCTGGTCCTCCGTCCGACTCTCTGCGCATTGTCGGCTTGCTTAGCTATCACTGAACGATTATCGTGCATTTTAAAATTCTTACGAGTTTCTGCCTTTTATATTGCCCTTTTCGCTGCAGACCCCGAGATTGGAATCACGCATGGGAACCAAGCGCCTGTGCTTTTGTGTTGTATTTGTGTCTGCAGTCTGCGCCAAAAAATAAAACGAAAAAACAACAACGAAAAACAAGTAGTAAGTCGGTCAAGCCCGACTATATGACACCCTGTACCTGGCATTACCGATCATTCTCACACAAATAAGAATGAAAACTCTTGATTCAAAAACGAATTTCTGGTTCCAAGCTGTATTTTTTGAGCCCTTATTTCTTGATCCAAGAGTTTCATCACTTTATATAAGCACGCATAAATATCATATTAAGTAAAACAACTCTTGAATCAGTTGCCATACTCAGAACCAGGATTCACCATTCTTGAATTTTGAATTCGGATTTGTTGACCCAAGAGTTTCATTACTTGAAAAGTACTCAAAATTAAAACAAATAGTCGGAAGGGGAAATATCTGGGCTATAGGGCGGGTGAGTGTAACTTTCCATTTTAGCGTTTCAAGGTATGTTCTGATCGGATACGCAACATGTGGCAAAATTATTTTCATGTTGCAAAATTACCTTGTCGTGCCTTTGCTCGTATTCTGGCCGTATTTGTTTGGTAGAGTTGCCCGGTTGTAGCAGCTCATAGTACACCACGCCCAATTGGTCCCACCAAATACAGAGCATGACCTTGCCACCGTGAGTTTTCGGCATAGGCGTCGATTCGATGGCCTTCAGCTGCATTTTTCTTCAAATGAAAGCAGAAAAGTAATCTTTCCCGCAATTTGTGTTTTGTTGGCACAAAAGTTGACATATACGGAATTAAAAAATCAATTAATTTGCAACGATTTGCACGATTTCATAAAAATTTGGAAGATATTTATATTTTTCCCAAAAAGCCATTAGCAGTAAAAATATTACGAACGATCGTTGAAAATATGGTTTGAATTAATTTTGACTAGATTTTCTTGTCTATGATAGGTTTGAACGTGACGGAAAAAATCTCAAAAAAGTTATACCCATGTGTTCTACAAATCGCTTTCGACCCTAAAACGATCCAATTCCCATACGATTTGAGTCATTTTGGGTCGAAAGCGATTTGTAGAACACATGGGATAGATCTGGGACTTATCTGCGCTGACAAGTGTACACACATAAGTACTACGAAGTGTTCGACTTATCTTTATCTGGCAAGCACAATAGAGTCTATACACTGATATGTGAAAACCAGCCCTTGCCATTCTATACGCATTGATCAGTCATTCATCAATTCATAATAAACATGTGGCTATGGCTTGGCAGCAACGCAACACATGTGACTAAGGGAAGTCAAACATCTGACGCTTGGCAACATGTGACTAAGGGAACGCAAACATAATAAACATGTGGCTATGGCTTGGCAGCAACGCAAACATGTGACTAAGGGGAACTCAAAGTTTGAGTCTCCAACACCTGACCCTTGGCAGCATGTGACTAAGGGAACGCAAACATAAATAAGCATGTGGCAATGGCTTGGCAAAAACTATGTTGTTTACACTTCAGCGAAATAAGAAATACTAAACAAGAAAGAAAGTCGGTCAAGCCCGACTATAACATACTCTGTACCCTTAATGTCGCAGCTCGCATTTGCTCACGAGTTACACGCGCTCATCTCTAAGTTTCTCTCTCTCTCTCTCTCTCACTAAGATTGCCTCTGTTGAACAGAATGCTGTGGTTATGGGTGGGGGGTGTTAACTGGCCGTTTTTATACACTTAAAAAGTGTACTATAGCTTTGCCCAGGAGTTTGCAACGCATAGAAGGAATCATCGTATACATAAAGTATATATATCCTTGATCAGCATGACGAGCTGAGTCTATTGAACTTTGTCCGTCCGTCTGTCTGTTTCTACTCGAACTAGTTCATCAGTTTTGAAGCTATCGAGCTGAAATTTTGCACAGAGCCTTTCTTTTACTGCACGCTGCTAATATGTCGTAACCGACCGGATCGGATGACTACTTCTTGTAGCTGCCATAGAAATGTCCGGTCGGAAAATGGGTTTTAGTGAGAAAAACTTTTTTGTTTTCAATATTAGCGCACTTAAACTCGGTCATTGTTAATATTATATGTTTTTAAGCTGATCTGCAAAGTTTGATCGAAATCGCTAACCGTTAAAGCAAACTTTTTCAAGTGTATTAAGACTTCGGCAAACGAAGTTAGCTTTGATTTCTCGTTTTCTCATAACTTGATTATCGTTCATCCGATCTTAATCATTAGTTCAGCTAATCAATAAACAATTTTGATTACAAGATATCTCTAGAAGGTACGAACCATCTATCGTCAAAACTGTGGAAGATATGACGTTTTTTCCAAATTGCGGGGGCGGGAGATGCCAAAAATTGAAAATAAACTTGATCTGCCTGCAAGTATAAGAAATATATGTCCCATATATGTCAAACCTCTATCTCTTACCATCTCTGAGATCTCTTCGTTCATACGGACGGACGGACAGGCAGACAGACAGACGGACATGGCTTTATCGACTCGGCTGTTGATGCTGATCAAGAATATATATCTTTATAGGGTCGGAGATGATTCCTTCTGGCTGTTACATACTTTTGCACAAACTTATTATACTCTGTGTACCTTTGGTACAGAGTATAAAAAGAAAGTATAACGATGAGGCTTCAGAATGATGTTGCTTCCAACATTGTCCGATTCGATTTAATTCTAGCTTTTTTGTACAGATTATAGAATGGACACAAATTAATTAGACCTCCTTTCGAGTTTCCATTTGCTCACGGTTTAAGAACGTCATATTTACCTCTGTGTACATGACCTCTGTGTTTTACTTGGATCAAGAATTTTCGCACTTACCGTACTACACAGCACCCGGCCATAGCCCATCTCTTTCTTCCGGTTGTTGTTCTTCATAATAATTCTGTGGATACGAGACCCTTCCTTCTGTTAGTCACGCACTTTTTCAAAAACTTATTATACCCCTTTGTACCCATGGTATAGGGTATAACAAAATCACCAAACAAAGAAAACCTTGTGGCATTCCCTACTAACTAATTAATAACGCATGCATTTTGCTTGAAACACATTTTTATTTATAATTTTCTTTTTAATTTGTTAATCATATTTATCCCTTTGTTAATTGCATAGTTTCATATAATCCTCTCACCTACTTGATTCTGACGCAGATGCTTACTTTCATGGTGGAACAAGAGGTTCCCGGTTATTCGAAAATACATAACTAATGTTCTACACAATTTGTTTTGGGGTTGATAATTTGATAACGCCTTCATAATATGTTTATACAATTTCCAATATTTAATAAATATATATATATATTCAATATGCATAACTAGTTCAATAATTGTTTTTAGTGGAAAGTCTATTGTTGCTTGTCATTGTTGTATTGTAATTGTTTGTCAATTTGTCAATGGAAATTCATCAAGTCACACACACACACACCACAAATATTGATTTTCGCTATGTGCATTTTTTTGATGGTTTTGTAAGTTAATAGCTTTGCGTTGGTAAACAACAATTGCTTTCGCTTGATGGGGTGGACAGGGGAGGGGAGAGCTCATTAGATACGCTTTGTTATTTGCACAAAAAACGCACACAAACACAATTTCATTTTCAATTTCTACACCAAGGTAAACGATGTATTTAGTTGATAATATCGAGTGCTATTCTTCAAAGTTAATGCGGATGTCAAAGTTAAATGCCACGAAGTCACCACTTCAATTTGCGTCATTTAACGATTTGGTTTCGACGATTATGAAGATATAAGATTCATTAATTTAAGACATGGAATCAATTCGAACCCGGAAGCTTTCAAATAAATTAAGCGATTGGTAAAAACAGATGGTGGAACAAATGGTTAACAAATACCAATTGGCGCCATTGAAAATTATATTTTGATATTTTAGAGCCGGTTTATTTTGGTTGTAAAAGCATCAGTTCTTAAATAACGGCTCTCAAAAAATTACAAAATATCGGCTTAGGTTACGATTCTGACGCTGAGTTGTAATCGGTTTTTTTGGGCATACGATTCTGGTTCGGATTCCTATTAAATTCCCTGGCTAAAACGCTTTGCAACGTTCTAAACATTTCCTCAGCAACCCTTGAAATGTTGAAAAAGCTACTTAATTTTCCCATTTTCTTGTGCTTAAAATATAAGGCGTGCAAGCCAGAAGAGTGCAGAGAAGCTTGACTTCATTCTTGCTGTTGTAGCAAAATGTATGTGTACCCAAAAGAGCTTCAAATCAAACCTTTTGCAGGAAAGAAAACCTGCTTAAAATCAAATCCCTGAAACAGAGCTCGAAAATAAACGTCAACATATAACGAAAAACATAACGAAAACAAATGCTCTAAAGAAGTTTCGGTCTGGGATTTTAAAATTATCAAAAACCTTTTTAAAAGGTTAAAAACAGAAATAGACGTTTACAAGATTCTGCTGGAGTTCCTAGAGCTTGAGTTTAATGTTTGAGATTTGACACATGAAAATTTTAAAATCCTTGGCAACGAAACGGATTAATTCATGATGCAGCTGTACTTGAAATAAACTCAAACATTTTCTAATAATTTGTGATTAAAAGCAAACAATCAACTTAAAATGCTAATATCAATTCTTCTTAAAAATGAAAGAAAATCATTTCAATATAAATTGCAAAGCTTTATTGAAGGTGAAATTGCTGACAAAAGTAGTCATCTGTTCATTTTTATAAGCGTACCTTTCACTCTTTATCCAAATAGAAAATTCATTACTCATAAAAGCATCAGTAGACGAACAGGAACTATCTGTTCGATTTAGATCAGAGTCCGGCACGTCTCAGTCTCCAGTGTATTGAACAGGGCTCTGCGGCAGCGACATCGACAGTATACGAGCTAATACTGCTCTCTTTTGCAACAACAAAGATGTGCTAAATGAGCGCGCTCTCGCGTAGCTAAACACGCACACACAACGCCAAAATGTGAATGTGTGTTTTGCCGGCCACTGATTTAGATCCCTGAATTCCCTGAAATGGCTCGATACCAATTGGTTTTCTTTTCGTTACTTACAACAATTTTACAACACTTTAGTGGTATTCCCGAAAGCGATTTAGATTTGATCCCTGAAACTGACATATTTGAGCTAAAATCTTTAGAACCCAACTTTGTGAGTTGTTGCCTGATGACACAACGTAAAAACATAATCAGGCATGTTCTCAATTCCCCCACTTTTTGAAAAGTAGTCAATTCCGAAATAAATGGCTCGCTTTTTACTTTTTGCAAACCACTGGTCCGAGCAAGATTGGCACTAGATCAGCGATGGTCAGCGGTATGCCCCAGGGGCCGAAGACATATCGCTATTTACACAAACACGAGCCGAACGCATGCCGAAGCTGAGACCAAGAAAGTAAACAGGCCTTCAGTCACTTGCTAGTCTTCGATGCGGTCACCAATACACTCTCACTTTTTGACCTCGCTCTCGTTGACCAACGAGATGCATAAGAGAGAATCCACAATTCCAAGCGAAACGATCAAAAATGCAACAGTCAAAGGTGAGAGAGGTTGACTTTTAGGTTTCACTTTTCGGTTTGGCTGGGCAATGCCAAATTCTGGACATTCAATGAAAGACTTAATTGCAGATCAAGTTTTACTAACAATTTCTAAAAACAGAAATAAGAAGAATTCACTTTATGTGCATCTAGCAAAGTACAACTGTCGTTTTGGTGTTACGAGAATGCGCATCAATTCAACTTTCAAAAAGTTGCCGGTGGAAGTGGAATTGAGAACATGCCTGATTGTTTCGTTAAGGGATTACGTGTTTAGATAATTTCATTGATATAAATTTCCACTGAGATATATCGTCAAAAGGCCGAGAATCGAGAGTTTGCCACACTTTTTACGACCAATCGAGACGTCTGCGACGCTTTTTCCGTAAATTCTGCTCATTTGTCACAAGTCAGATCTACAGAGATTTGGAAAAGACAGGACCGAACTAATTTGATCATCTTAATTAAGTAAAAGGAAAAAAAGTCGGTCAAAAAAAGTTTCGCATTTTTTAGCATAAACGGTCTCACAGCGTTTTCATGTACGAGCGCTATTTGTGTTGTTTACAGTGAGTTAAAAAAATCTGGTGGCTGTGCATTTCTAAATGTTCTAACGAACACTAGGACGATGGCCAAGATTGATTTACATTTGGTACACTTCAAACGCGTTGCATATTTTTCGTCTGTTTTGAAAACGTAGCCTATAAGCTAGCAGTGGATTCTACATAAATCATCGTTCTTTGTGGCGTTACTTGTAGTCTCCAAATGTTTATTCCGTGGACAGTTAATATAAAAGTAACTTGCAAATCGTGTTGAAGGGTGAAAGTAAAAAGTGTGCTGATGATTCATGGTTAAATTATAGACCAAACTGAACATGTTTGACAGTAACATGTGACACAAAAACAGCTAAGCTGCCAAAAACAGTGTGACTAAAAAGAAAGTTGCTATAAAATCACACTTACCTACGACTTTTCCTCATAGACGGAAAATTGTGACTATTGTGGACTTTGAGAACGATAACATTGAAAACAAAAAAGTTTTTCTCAGTAAGACCCATTTTCCGATCGATGGTTCCTATGACAGCTATAAGATATAGTCATCCGATCCGGTCGGTTCCAACATATTAGCAGCGTGCAGTAAAAAGAAGACTCTGTGCAAAATTTCAGCTCGATTGCTTTAAAACTGAGAGACTAGTTTACGTAGAAACAGACGGACATACAGACAGACGGACGGACAAAGCTCAATCGACTCAGCTCGTCGCCCTGATCAAGAATATATATAGTATATGGGGTCGGAAATGAATATTTCTATGCGTTGCAAACTTCTGGGCAAAATTATAATACCCTTTGCAAGGGTATAAAAATGTCTACAGTGATATTGTGGATGTTCCTGTTTTATTATTGAGGTACCCAGTATGCAGAATTGATTTACTGATTCCAGAGAATCTTTTGATCGTTTTCCATATCAAATTTTAGAGAAATCAACAAAGTTTCAGGTGGTTTACTTTGGGAAAAGGACGGTCAGTAGAGAAGATTGAAGCATAGAAAAAAGTTGGAGAGAACTCGAACAGACTAGACACGTCTGAGTAACGCGTCCAAATGATAGAAATTTATAAAAAATAATGATAAACAAGCAAAATTGCCGTATATGAGATTACGCCAACTCACATTAGGTATACCTGATGTCAATACACAAAGCTACCTAACGCTACAGAACGATAATAACTGATTTCTCTTTAACTTAGCTCGTTTTATACCATTTCCAAATAAACTTAAACTTGTTGAAATACCCTGGGGAATAAGCATCGTAAATGAAATTGTTTTATGTGCGTTTATGCTAATCTCTAAGGTTTTTTGTTTTCATTTTCAAAACAGTTTTAAAGAATCTCTTGTAAAGAATATTGTTTCCCGAGAGTTTTACCCGTAGGCCTACTTCTTAAGTCCAATCACCAGCCCTCGTCAGCTGTGTGACTCTGTGTGTGCGTAATGGAACCCAAATCATAATTCAAAATAAAAAATCATTTACCTCAGTTAAGTTGTATGATTGTGTGTATTTATGTTAGTTGATAGTAATGCAACATTTGTAGATATTCTAAGTAATATTCACGTTAACTTATGTAGAGCTGTCAGCGTTTTTTTTTTTTTTTGTCTTTAAATTACTAGTAAACTTTCGAGTTTAAAGTTTTGAGTTGACACATTTTCTTAAAAATCGTTTTTTGCTTGTTTCCATTTGTTGCTTGTTTTGTATTGTGTGGGCTAGATTCTTGCATAAAATTGCATTTTGTATAAGTTTAATATGTTTTTGTATTGTTTGTTGCAAATTTGCTAATCCTAAAAAAAATTCCTGTTCGGTGTTCAACGTTTTTGTTTGCTAAAACTGTTTAGAGTTCAGTTTTTTATTTGTTAGTATTATTAACTAGGAAACAAACTAGTAGCAAACAATTGTTTATTGTACTAGAACTGTAGAGAATTGCATATATAATTTGTTTTTTTTTTTATAGAAACCCTACAGCTAGCTACGATATTTTAGACATTTATATAACTCATCCATTAAGTGGGTATTTATTGTTGCTGTTTCTAAATGGAGCTGGAGTAAATACATGATAGTTATGGTAGTTGTTGTTTGTTTGCTGTTGCTGTTGTACATGTAGTTCATTTATTGCTTTTGATGTCAAAGAGCTGGCATATATATAAATATTTGTTTTTTTTTATCATTTCTGGATCACATATTCAAGTAGTTTCAAAATCACATAAAATCACTCTTAAAGTAGCGTATACAAAATACATACATATTTTTTTTTATACATATATATGGTACATATACATATATGTACATTGATTTGATTTGTTGTCTCTTAAACAGATGTGGCATGAAATTGTCATAGGAAATTGCTTTTCTTTGTTTGAGAGAGGGAGAGAGTTAGAGGTAATTTTTTATATATGTATGTATATATAAAAGTTATGTGCCCATTTTGGGAGATATTCGGAATAGAGTTGGGTTTTATAGCTTCTTATACCAGATCTTTAAATGCAACGGTTTAAAAAAGATTCTTAAGCCATTTGTTATGATATTTTATAATTTTTTCTTAATATTTTGGCCGGAAATCATTTTTTTTTTAATTAAGAATATGACAACTTCGAATGGTTTTTAAATGACAGTACAATCCTCGAAATGCGTCCTTTTGAACAAGATGATTTTAATTTTTAACAACTTGCTAAATTCCATTGAAAGTAGAAACAAAAAGATTTAACGTCCTAAGAAGCAGTGAATCAAGTTATGATTCAAAACCCTTAGACTCGCCAACCGAACCTTTGACTTTACTACAGGTTCGTAGCTGAATTTTTGGAGCATTTCGATCTTGACCAAAACACAACTTGCACCAGATTAAATTTTTGACTATTAAAAAACCACAAAAATAAGTACCAACGGAAGCGTAAGTTAAAGTCGGCCCTATCCAACTTCGATATACCCGTTACTCAGGGGAAGAAATGTTTAATAGCCTTCCTGTGTTCCTGAGGCGAAAAGCCGAAAAGTTTGAAACATTTTTTTAACTCGGCTATCTTTTTAAAAATTTAAGGGATTATAGATAATGCGGATATAAATGTAAGTTTTTTTTTAAACTGTGAGAGTTATTCAACATTTTTTATTGTGGGGTCGAAGTTGGGACTGTCCAAAATTTGAAACAAACTTGATCTATATTTCAAATTTGGTTGCTCTAGCTCTTCTAATCTCTGAGATCTAGGTGTTCATACAGGGACGGACAGGGCTATATCGACTCGGCTGTTGATGCTGATCAAGAATATATATATATATTATACGGTCGGAAATTTTTCCTTCTGCCTGTTACATACATGTGCACGACTTTAGAATACCCTTTTTACTCTGCGATTAACGCGTTTAAATATTGCAGGGTTTGTCAAGAAAAGCGAGGCCAAAAAGTCAAAGTGTATAGGTGTGCCAAACTAAAGCGAAGTAAGCCAGCTCTGACCTGCTTCATCGATCGTTGGCCAGCGACTGAGAAGCTGTTTGCTCTGTAAGCAAAAGCCACGGCATGCGTTCGGCTCGTGTCGGTGTGAATAGCGATATGTGTTCGCAACGCTGCTATGTAAGGCTTACAGTCTGATGTTCACTCGACGCGAAACGAGCGTGAAATGAAAAAATACATAAAAAAAACTACTGCGTATTTTTTACGTGGAACAGTTTCATATTCGGCATGAGCAAGCTGCTTAACATGTAGAGGGCGAACTTTGAGTTACAACTGCAAGCAAAGTAATCCAAAGTCAGCTGTTCTTTGCTTACGTTAGTGTGACCGTATTTAACACTCACTTTTTGAGAATGATGATGAATGTTTGCCGTTGGTACAAGGTTATAACAATCTGTTCTCGATATTTGTGTGCGATGAATTGTGTTTTAGTGAACTGTTCAGCATAGAGGCTACCCACAATCCATGTAGGTTGTCTTAAGCACAATCTACTGTCCTTTAAGCAATTAATACTTATTGTACTTTACATTCAATTAAAATCTTTACCATCAGCGGCTGAGATTTTTATTTACTCATTATTGGATAAGTCTTTGGCAGAGCTCGCAAATAACCGTTTATCCCTTTGCCGGTCTAAGCAAGTTCAGCATAGAGGCTACCCACAATCCATGTAGGTTGTCTTAAGCACAACCTACTGTCCTTTAAGCAATTAATACTTATTGTACTTTACATTCAATTAAAATCTTTACCATCAGCGGCTGAGATTTTTATTTACTCATTATTGGATAAGTCTTTGGCAGAGCTCTAAGCATAACCGAAAAAACTATGCACGCTTTCTCTCTTTGAGCAGAACACTTCGCTTCCCTTCGTTTTTGTTTTCAGTTGAGCTGTTCTTGTTATGCTCATTCAATAACAACTAATAAAGAGCTATCCGACTGATTGGGGGTGTGTAAATTCTATTTTCCGCCATATCCTGCAACTGAAAACTGATAGAACAAAACCAATGATGCAGTCAGAATCAAAATAAGGGCCAGCACCAGAAACACTGTTGGGTTGTGTTACAATTGGATATTTTTGCTCAATGTGGAAGGATGCCTTGTGGAGCAATAAAGGGTACCGGCCCATATGTAATGAGCTTTAAGACGTGCAGCGCATCTGGCGTCCCATTGGATTCACCAATTTTGGCAGAATCTAATGTTGTTGTTTGTAAATTCGACTGGCTGATTTAACAGCGCAAATAATCTGCGAAATATTTACGTTTTCACGCGAAAAATTTGGCGTCGAGTGGACATCGGCCTTACAATAACAATTTATTGGAGTGCAAAATCTTTTGCTAGCCCCTTTTATCTTGGCGCAGTTTTAGCTAGGCTATAAAACATTTTGGCGTTGCGTGTGTGTGTTTAGCCACGCGTGAGCGCTCTCATTTAGCACTTCTTTGTGGTTGCAAAAGAGAGCAGTAAAAGTTCGTACACTGTCGGTGTGTCAACGTGGCAACGCGTCGCTGCCGAAGAGCGCCGCTGTATACACATTAGACACTCGATATCTTAAACACTACACAAAAAAACTGGCTTTAATTTTTGACTCTTATAATATTATCTGAAAAGTGATAGGATATAGGAGGATAGGAAATTAAATTAAAATTTAATTAAGATTTTAAAATTTATATCAAATCCGTCAACATATCTTAAACAATTTTGCCTACGACTCATTTCAGCTGTTACTCTTTTAAAATGAGATAAAAATATTTTATTGTATTTCAGACTGAGACACAACGCAGAAAGGAATTTCAAAATAAGTTGCTATTTTTCGGCTGAAATCTCCGACGAAATTATTGCCAATTTATTAAAGAACTACTTCAAATTAGTGTGAAATAAAATAAGTATTACTTTATATAACTCTTATTTATTTATTTTATTTTTATTTTTATTTTAATTGCAGCTTCGTCTAAAAGACACAGCTACAATATAATAAAATATAAAGAAATACACATCAAGAGTATATAGAAGAAACGCCTTAAGATAATTTATTTTGTCGGTAAGTCCAGCTACGCCCCTGCTCGCAGCCTTGCTGATCGGGAGGAATTTCCAAGAAATACTAGAAACTATGCAAGTGCAAGATTGTGAAGCATAAAAAGGTTATCACTGAGAAGAGAAAAGATATTATTGTAATTCCTACACAGAATGCGAAATGGACAATTAGAGGCATATAAAGTAGAAGCAACAGGAAGCCTCAAGGGAATATATACAATAAAGTTCACGCGCCCCAGTAGATACTCAGCGTCAATATTGCACTTAATAAGCTTGTTTAGAAACATTATACCTAACATAGTAAGTCTATGCTCAAGTGAAGGTAAGCTTAAAAGCTTAAGTCTGGAAATATAAGGAGGAAGTCTTAACTGTGGGTCCCAGCCCAGGTTGCGAAGGGCAAATAAAAGAAACTGCTTCTGGACAGATTCGATGCGTGTACACAGGGTTAGTGATTGGTGAAGTGATCCAAAATGCGCCTCACTTAGAATATCAACAAGAGCTTGGTCGTGTAGGGATTATTGAACTACTTAGACCAACGTTTAATAAATCCTAACAAACCCATGGCTTTATTCACAAAAAGTTCAATGTGAGTACCAAAAGAAAGTTTATGGTCGATGGCCAGTTCATGTTAAGATTCAACTTGTTCACGTTTTTGGCTGCGTCAAAAAATGATTATTTTTAATTATTATTTTTACTTAAAAGCGGAACGTAAAAAAGTTTTAATTCAAGATTTGCTAAATATTCGAGCGTTTATATTTTAAAATGATTTGATTTTCTTTCAATTTACGATTTGTTTTCAATAGCAATTCGTGTTTAATTACATTAATATAAGAGCTCTATGACCCAACTCTAATTCGGAAACAGAGAGAGAGAGAGGTATGTATGTATTTGCTTTAGAATTTTAGCACTCAACAGCTCCATTATAAAAACTATTTTCAATTTTCATTTTCATTTTTTAAATAGACTATTAAAGCATTATAATTACACATTTATCATTTAACACACATTTATTTATTGTTATGATTAAGAAATTTCTTCTTTTTTTTTAGTTTGGCTACTACAAAACACACACTCACAATAAAAGCCATGGCGCTGCTCTGCTAGTTTAGCTCTAAAATATATTTGTATGTATATAGTTTTCATATATATATATGCATGTATATTGTGTTTTTTTGTATATTTTCATAGTTACTCAAATAAATGCTCAATGCTGCAGCATTTGCCTGTTTTTGTATATAACTAGTAATACGATATCAGTATCTCTTATCCAGCTTTTTCATTCGAAATTGGGTTTGCCAAAAAATTAAAAAATAAGGGGGGATGTTTAAGACTACCAGTTGAATTGCAGGATAGTTGAATGTTCCATAATGTTTGATTAATTCAACTGGCTGTCGTAAGCTTTGTTGAAGACGGTTTCCATTTTAACTTCAGTTTATAAACTCTGTTAATTTTCATATTTTTTTTTTAATTCGCTGTCTTGTGTTACGTTTATTGTTTATGCTCTCACACTCTCGAAATTGGTGTCCAAATGCTCTAGTATAATAAATATATTAATTTTTTTTATGTATACATACATCATTAGATATTCTTGTACCTTAAAGCCAAATGCTTGATTTGTATTTTGACTTAAACATTTAGATTTTTGACATTGACATTATGCTTTCTTTTTTTCTTGATTTTGTGTGGAACCGTTTTTTTGTTTTGTTTTAAATTTATTAATATAATCAGCATCAAATAAGTACTTAAAGCACTAGCAAAATCACAAAATAACCTAGTAGAGTATATAAAGAAAAGTGTTTGTAGTATATCTATAACTAATCGAAACTAGTTCAAAATTTTGAATGCTTTCAGTTTTTTTGTTTTTTTTTTTTTAGACATTGGCAATGATTGTTGTGCCCAAAACCAAGACAGTTTTTAATATTAAATATGCATTGCGGAATGATATAAGTCAAAATCTGGAGTTGGTTCAAAATAAATATCGTTAGAAAAAAAAGTTTTCCCAGAAGTTACCGAAGTTTGTTTAGTATAGAGTAAAAACGCAATGAAAATGTTCAGGCATCGACGTATTCTTAGTTTTGTGCGTCGTGGAGCTAAAGGTTCCATTCACAGACTGGTTTTGGAAAGAAACAAATCCACGGTTTTGGTTGGAAAATTGGTTCGTAACTATGAACCAAAACTGCTCTATGATGCATAGAACACAACCAGGGAATCAAAGCGAATCATATTTTGATTCCGGTTCTGGTACGTACCGAAACTTATGTATCGGTATAAGGTTGGGTTTTGGTTCTAACATTATTTCGGTATTCGGTTCCGTATCCGTAGCTGGATTTTTATTTCGGTATACCCCGATAAAATAAATATAAAGAAAGATTGGATATTGGTTTTGTGTCCATCCGATTTCTTAGTCAAATAAACGTTCTAAGCTGACTTGCCCTTCTCATAAGTAGGCATACATACAATTATAGAAACTGCGAAAACTTGCAGCATGCATTGACACCAAACCCGCAGCTTCAAAAACAGATGTCAGCTACTACTACTTAGTACGGTTGCAAAGTATCGCCAAATGAACTTGGAAACGATAACCATCTACTAGTTATATGATTACACCAATGAAAGCTGCACTGGACCTTGAATGCTGCAACTTTTGAGTGAACACCCATCCTACGTATTTCCTATAAAACAAAAATTTCGCAGCCTCGACTTTGACAGTTTTTTCGAAGCTGCGGCCAGTGTGAATTGACTGTTAAAGTCAGAAAAATTTGTAATGACAGAAGCCATTAAACTATTTTGGGAAAATACTAAACTGTTAAAGTTGTCCTGTTTCTTTTCATATAAATACATGTATGAATCGACTTAGCCTCCCATTTTAGCTAATGGACTTGTGTCAGAGCTGCTTTCCTTTTTAAGTTTTACTTGAACAGAAATGCATGACACATGTATTTTTCTGTTTAAAGGTTATAGTTACATTATAATGAAGGTCTTAGAATATAGGATGCAATATTTTCAAAGAGACCGGTCTCGCGTTTTTCTATTTCACTATACAAAAGTTTTGCTTAGCCAGCTTACGCTTTAACCACATGGCGAAAACTCCCCCTAAACTAAGTGCCAGCTTTGCAGTCTAGTTGTTGCACTTAGAATCTAAACCGTACCGGTACAAAGTTTGGGTCCGAATCGGTCTTTTCGGTTCCAAGAATATCGATTCTCGGTTACCGGTATATAAAAAAATTCAAAATATCGGTTCCGATTGTGGGTCTTTTCGGTATACGGTTCCGGTTTGATTCCCTGAACACTACATTTCCCTTCGACACTTAAGTTTGATTTCAAAAAATCATTCATAAATCATGCCTCGATTCAATATTTTTCAACTAATATTAGTATTTACTTTCTTAGAAAGGATGATTTGAGAGCATTTTTGAACTGAAACTTTTCCAAAAATTGGTTGGTTTAAGAGTTTCGGTTCATGATCGTGAAAAAATTCGAAATTGAATCCATTAAAACATTTTGAAGAATTCAATATCAGAAATCAACAAATTTAAAAAAAAAATTACCAAAAACCTGACTAAATGCTAAGTGCCAAAATTTTTACACCAATAAAACCATATTCCAAAATTCAAAATATATTATCGGTCTTTTGAATCATTTTTTTTTTAGAGTTCGGTTGCAGTATGGAGGCATAGCAAAAACACGAAAAGACTCAAACAAAACTAAGAAGCAGAACACAAAAAATTCGTCCTGACATTTAAGAAGTAAGCAAAGAGAGCGAGAGACCGAGTGCGGCTACCTTGTTAACTATATATCTGAGTTCCACAGCGATAGCCCCTGGGGCACGAACATACTCGCCAATTCACACCTAATGCTTGCCGAAGTCATGCATCACTGTGTGTTAGAGAGAGACACAGTCACATTTTCGCGCTCTCTGCTTTGAGAACCCTGGTATATCTTGCTCGTAGCTGTCTGATACACAAGTTTTTGTTGTTCTACGCTTAGCCAGATACTTTGCTGGACGGGCAACAACTAAAACTTCGCTCGAAGAGAAAGCATAGCTCGTAAATAACTCTCAAGCAGTGCCGGCCATATGGGGCAAGAGAGCTCTCTCCAGACTGCAGCCGTTTTATACCCTTGTTCCACTGGCACATTCTAGAGGTCATCCGCTGGATGATCTAAATGACCCCATTCATTCTGTGTATTTCCTCATAAGAGATGAATGTGAAAGTCACTGCTATTCGCTAAAAAAACTAGATTTTCTATCGAGTTGCCTGTCGTCACAAATAGGAATAGCTGCTCTGTCAATGGCGTTGCCATGGGCGGAGAGTGTTCTAGCTCAGTGGGTGAGGGTTTAGCACAAGGGGGAGCAGTGTATGGACCCCCTTTATTGAAAACAGACCAATGAGTTGTACATGACCAAGGCAAGCGGCAATTGTTCCATTCTTGGTTTTAGAATGTTAAAATGCAGTAATATTTCTTATGTATGAATTCCGCAAACTAGCTATATCGTGGTGGGACTACCAGGAGAGCATGTTGCTTGTCATGTGAATGACGAACTTTGAGTTACAATTGAAGACACGCAATTCAACCAGCTGTTCTTTGTTTACGCTAGTGTGGCCGTGACCAACATTCGTCAGTGGAAGAAGGAAAATTCACTTTTCCAGAATGTGATTGAATGTTTCGCCAGTGGAACAAGGGTATTACTTGCAATTCAGTGTTTACTGATTCACACAAACACGACTGACTTCGTCTCCTGGTAGCTATGGCTGGCCGGCTCTGCTCTCAACCCTATTTTCAGTTCGCTCTGCTCACGTCACTGACCGAAAAAACAAAACAAAAACGTTCTCGTCTCTTCCCTCAACCGAATGTGTTCTGTTATCGCGCTCACTTTTAAGTGGCTGCGGTTAAATCAGGGGCCGGCAAAACAAACAGGCTTATTTTGGCATTGCTTGTGTGTGTAGCCACGCAAGAGAGCGCTCATTTAGCACTTCTTTGTTGTTGCAAAAGAGAGCAGATAATGCTCGTATACTGTCGGTGGGTCGACGTCTCTGCCGCAAAGCGCTGTTAAATACACTTTAGACTGGAACGTGCCGGACTCTGGGTTAAATACACAGCAAGGCTCGGTCTGACAACAACCCTATAACAGACCCAAGTCAGTCAATTAGTCATAAAATGCGTGCTTCTCGAAGTCCAATCTGTCGAAAGGTTGCAGACTCAAGAGTTGAGCCAGAGTTTAACATAAGCAGAGAGAGAGAGTCAATGCGAGAGAGAAGGAGAGAGCGCATATAGTTCGTCGCATTCATTCATATCGTTAGCCGAGCCTTACACACCGATGCATACATACGAAGAAAGCCTTTTGAATGCATGAATTTTGCCAAACGGGCCCAAAAATGTGTTTATCTCCTCAAAGAGAAGCAGTGACCGCTGTTAAATGTGTTGTGCGGGCGAAAACTGTTATTTTCTGACAAAGGCAAACGGGGGACTGATTTTTGTAACCTCTATGAGAAAGAGTGAGGGAGAACACAAATGAAGTTGTTGTTGCTCTCTGATTCCTATAAGCTATGCGTGAGGCCTTTACGCCCGGGTCTTCTATTGTAAGCTAATGGTGCGGCTTATTTTTTAGTCTCAGTTGCTTTTATACATGTGTGAACGCCTGCTAGATGCAGTTCCAGTCGACAGTTTTGACCCGACATTTTTCTTATTCTTATTAACCCACCTACAAAACATTTTTTGGGATTCTTTGCTCCATCTACAAATTTGAAGACACGAAGACATTGCACTTGGGAAATTTTTTATGTGTAAGAATAGTGTTTCTTCCTCAATACATTTAGACATGATAGGTAAGCGTTTTTCTTTGCATTTTCTTTTCTTGTGAATTCTAATTGATACATAACCCTTTCAAGCTTGCATAATTTCTCGGTTTATAATATCTTTTTTTACATATATTGAGATTCGAAGCTATTCGAGTATTTTCTAGTTGTTTAATTTAAAATAAGAATAGGAAAAGTCGACAGCTTCATCCTGAAAAGTTCTGAAACTCGAAAAGAGGAAAAGGCATGATATGATATTCAATTTGCTTTTGAAAAATTCAAAAGTTTGAGTGTGCAAAGTGTCTTCTTGGCTTAAACTACTTTAATCAAAAGTCCTAATATAGAAAAAAAAAGGTAAGTGAACCCCTCACATTGAAAAAAAAAACATATATATTAAGCGTGTGGTTCGATCAAAAACCTGGCTGTGAACGGACACCACCGAACATGTTTCTGAAGCCGTTTTGCATACGTGGACTTTTTAATAAAATTAAAAGTTCATTAGATTTCGGACAAAATCAAACAATGGAGTTTTTTTTTTTGACAATTCTACAACTTGTATTCGTATTTCATTCCGCAATAGTTAGTTAGTTTTTGTGCACTTAAACAAACAAAAATAATTAAACAAACATACTTTAAATTTCACAAAATTTTAACAAAAACATATCTAGAGTTCAATTAAGTGTCTGGCTTTTGATACTTGGTTAGTTGATTGGTTGGTTCGTAATTTAGTTTTGTCACACAATTCTTTTAAAGTTTAAACACGGACGCGCGTACACATATAAAATATACAGTTTGAAAATCGGCTTATATAAAATCACTGGTGGTTTTTGTTGTGGCTGTTGTGGTTTACATAGTTTCAATTTGATCAATTTGTTGTTTACTATAAATTTGTTAATAGTCAATTACTAAAAGTGGCTAGAAAATTTATTATATCATATTTAATGTATATCCGTAATATATATAAATTGGTTTTTCATTTTGAGTTTGCTTAAATAATACTAGTAAAAAAAAAAAAAAAGTACAATATGACTGAAGGAGTAGCATATTATTTTGTTGTTTTTTGATTTCAAATACACAATTAATAAAATCAAATGAGAAAGTATTGCAAATTCGTGCAGAGTATGATAGTGTTGGATTGTTTATGGAGCGAGTGAACAAGAATAAGAATAGGTGCAGCTTGTTTAAGTTATTTAATGTGTTCTTGTTCAGTTGCTCAATTTTGCTTATTCGTGCAGTTGTTCTCTGTATCTCTCAATTGCTCAGTTCTAGACTTTTGCTGATATGGCAACCCTCGACAACTAAACAGGTGAGAGACGGAGAGTGGGAGAACTGCACAACTGAACTGAAGTGAGTAATTAAACACTTGAACTAAAGAAATCGTACAATTGAGTGAACAACTGAACAAAAAAGAGCAACTGAACCTTAGAATGACATTTAAATTACATTTAAATAAGTTTACTCACACTGAAAATGTTAGATTTATCCAACACTACCGTGTACATGATTAAAATAAAGAAGAAACATTGAAACAAAAAATAAATTTGAAAACTGAGAATGCCGAGCAGCTAGCTAATTCAAATAATAGTTAGTTTTTTTTCTTTTTTGTGCCTAGTAATTGCTAATATCCATGACGATTATTTTGCTTTTAGTTGAAATATATATAAATCTGTTTTATATATTCTCAAACTCTTCAACATTTCGCTTACAAATTTTATATAAATTTATAGTTTACTTTGTGTGGTTCGCACTGTGTCATTTTGTGGGCGCTCTCTTTGTGTCAGCCAAAGGGCCATTTGTGGTCCTGTTGCTGGCCAAACATGTCCTAGGTGTGGGTGGTCAGTACCGGCACCTGACAGTAGGGGCATTCGGTGACCGAACCGGCGCATGTATTGCATATGGACAAGTGATTGCAGGGCTCCAGTGTCACAGTGCGATTATTCTCCTCACATTTCATGCACTTTTTGGCATTCTCCAAATATAATACTTTATCCACTTCCTCCAAATCGGTGCGCAGCTTGGACTGCAATTGCTTCAGCTTTTGTATGGACAAATCCCTTAATTCGGATGACAAATTAAGCTGTATCTGAGCCAAATCGTAACGCTCCTTCCATTCGAGCGCCTCCTGTTTGGCCTTGTCGCGATGCAGTTCGGCTATTTTCAATTTACACACCAGTTCCTCAAAGCGCACGGATAACTTTTGGATCTGTGCGTTTTTGGTGAGCAATTCATTGGTCAGGCGTCCTAAATCGCTGTTATTTTGCGACTGTAACGACTGCAGGCTAAATGCATTCTTGGCCGTGTTCAAGGTGTTCTCAAACAGGCTATTGCCCACCGAGCTGCTACTGTTGATGTCATCACGTATGGTGTTCAATTCCGAAATCCTTACCGAAGGGCTTATGGACAAGCCATCGCCAAATCCGGGCGATATGATGCGTGAGGGAAAGAATAGATTGCCACTGTCGGCATTCTGTGTGGCGGCCGAGAGTGAGTTGCTCAGCTTATTGGAGCCTCCGCCGCCGCCATAGTTAAACGCATCCACATTAAAAAGATTGGCATGACTTGTGGGACTGTAGGTGAGCGAGCTACTGGGAATGTTGACGGCGAAGCCACCTGAGTTGAAATCTAAGTAGGATTTTGGTAGAATTATTATAATAAAGTTTAAAGGGAAACAAAGACTTACCATTAATTGAGTTACTTAGTGTCGTATTAGGAATGTTAATTGGCGCCGAGGAACGTGTTAGTAAGCTAGAATTGGCCAAGCTCGCCGATAATGAGTTCTCCCGTGGATCCTCCAATGGGCAAGCTAAGAGTCAAAGTCAAAAAGAATTGATTTATTCAAGATACAGGCCAGCAAGGCTAAGGCAAGGCGAGGCGTTTGCTTGTCCACAACCATAATTTACTCCACCCATATAATTACACAGTGCTACAGTGCATTAAGAACTAGAAAACGAACTAGCGTAGACTGTGGAGCAGGTCGCGTATAGCACTTCTTCATCCTTAGAGTTTTTTGCGAGTTTCCAAAGTTTTATAATGAAACTATATTTAATTGAGCTTGGATACCATTTGAGAAAGTTTTGACCTATGTCCTGAGAGGAGCATGTTGGGGATGCCCCTGGCCTCCTTTAAACTCCACATCAAAGATATGGCCCTACACTTCGCTGCTAATCGCTAACATTAAAGGTTTCAAGACAGCTTTAGTAAGAACCCTGACGGCAATCATTATTTGAACTATAGTTCATTATTTTTACTACTAAAGCAAATTTTAAGTCATTTAAGTACATGATACACGGTCGGCATGGTTTCGATGGATCTATTGAGATTGCGTGCGCGTTAAGTAAGGGCTTCGGTGAATTGGGCCTGGGCCACTTGCTCGCGCAGTCGCTCAGTCAGTGTGTTGCGAGGAAACTGTTTTTTCTATCTGCATAAATGCTGGCAGGGATTTCTTAATTTTGTTAGAGCCAAAATCAATAGATATGTCTTCATAGATGTCGCAGGCATGGATCACATCATGTCTATACAATCAGGGAGTCTCCCTTTACCCGTCGTCTAAGTACATGCTGGTTAACATGTCAGCCAGGGTTGGCACGCTTCACCGAAATTTTCCCCTCCCTTACGGCTAGCTCTGGATAAGAGACGATGCTACCGTTTGGTTCTACCACATAACAACGCTCAACCGCAAACTTCTGGGCACAATGCTCGGAGAAGAAACAGACAATGGTGTCCAATACCACCTTGGCCTTGGTTAGATCCGTGGCTGTGAGCTCGATAAAAACGTTCTTGGTCTTAAGCGAGAACTTTGAATGATCCCGGCGGTGAGAGAACCACACGATTGGCATCATAGAACACTGGATAAACGGAAGATTCCCGAATGATGGGCAAATATTGCTTAATATTGCATGCTGGGCATGTGTGGCATAGAAGTCCATCAACTGCAGGCCAGTCATCTCCTGAGTTTGGTTAATCGGTTTGAATTTGTTTTGATGCAGCTTATAATGCAGATCAAAGAAACTGTTGTAGGACACATTGCGAAGGACAGCGACATTTGGAAAAATCTGTGCCGTGGAGGCGGCAACACTTTGCACTTGTAGCTGGGTTGGCTCCACATACTCAAACTTTGGCTTTAAGACATGAATGTCTAAGAGACATGTTGAAGATGTTTTAAAATGAAATAGGTCTACATCTCTTGTATACGCGTCTTCAATTGCCATCTATCCAATCTTCATAATTATTATAGGCAGTGTTTGGAAGTACCTAGGTACAAATACCTAGGTACATACCTAGGTACATATTTTATGTACCTTTTACCTTACCTCGGTATTTTTCAATTCGAGTACCTTTTACCTTACCTAGGTCTTAATTTTCATTTACCTTGTCAATAGGTAAGGTACTAGGTACTTTTTGTACGTGTTTTTTTTCCGCTCCGATTACATTATAGCCGAGATGCTGCCACGCTCAGCCATATTGAAAAGAAAAGTATCAGGGACCTATTTTTGGCTTTGACTGGACGTCCAGTAAACATTCCCTGCTCAAAAACTATACGATCCATGCTAGATAAAAGGAAGGCGAACTATAAGCCGAGCTTCCATTTTCACTTTCGTAAACATTTTTCGATTTTCAGACAAATTTCCCAAAATCTTACATTTCACACGTGAAAATGGGAGCACGGCTGTATAAGAAAAATATCGCCTGAATTTTTCGAAATTCTCAAATTATATGTACGACTGCCGATATCGATATCTGGAGTTGCAATAACAAAAGTTACTTTCGTGTAACCGGCCACTATAAACACACCTGATCATATTAATAGGTACACACATCAACTCTGACTTAAAGGTAACAGAAAACTGTTTTATTCCTTGTTTCAAACGTAAAATTGGTTCTCATTGGTTCTTAAACTATTTGTTTTTAATAAAATAAACTCAATTGTAACATAGAATAATAATATAACATAAAAGAGATCATTTTGTGTTTCAGATACGTTTTCAGTGTGATCATAATAATAGGTACACTTCATGTGTTGGTAAGAAAAAAAAATTTTATTTCCATTTTGTGTTCTTTTTTTAGGTAAATTAGTATTTCCTAACTTAGTATCCAGTGTATCCACCTCTATTTTTGGCCACTACTGCTATTCTTTTTGGCATACTTTTAATAAGAGCTTGGCAGGTCTCTACTGGTGTCACATACCACAGTTTTTGGACACCTTCCCATAGTTTTTGTTTATTTGAAAATGAATGCTTTGCCAATTTCATTTTTAAGTCTCCCCACAAGTTTTCAATGGGGTTAAGGTCGGGGGATTGGCTTGGCCACTTCAGAACGTCAACTTTTTGGTCCTCGAAAAATTTTGATAACAGCCTTGATGTGTGTTTAGGATCATTATCTTGCTGAAATACCCAACGTAATGACATATTTTCCTCAGCATACGGTACCATAACTGTTTCCAATATGGATTTGTACTCTTCAGCATTCATTTTGTTCGTAGTCTGATAAATTGGACCTACGCCGTACCAGGAGAAGCAACCCCATACCATTATATTGCCAACTCCATGTTTGACTGTTTTTTTTGTAAACCGTGGATGGAATTCCTTTCCATTAGGGCGTCGAACATTAATTTCACAGTCATTCCCAAACAAATTAATCTTGGTTTCATCGCTCCATAATATGTTTCTCCATTTTTTCTCCCCGATGCATCCTACCAAGTCTTTGTGGTCCCTTGCAAAAGTTTGCCTCATGGTGATATTTTTTTTGCGCATAAGTGGGACTTTTCTGGCAATTCTTCCTGGTAGGTTGGCATCTTGTAGTCGTCTTCGGATAGTTGGAGCACTAACTGAATTCCCAATTTCGGCTGCAATAGCCTTCGATGACTTAATTGGGTCCTTTTTGCTCAAAGTTACTATGTAGTGGTCAAGGGTTTCTGTTGTTTTTTGTGGCCTTCCACGGTTTTCCTGTCTTGGTTTTCTTTCTAATGCATTTTTTACAAAATTATGAGACCTGTTCATTAATTTGGCGATGGCTCGTAAAGATTTGCTTTCTTTTCTCAGACTAAGAACCAATCGAGCTTCTTCTTTAGTACAATGAGAATTTCGACCCATTTTTTCTAAAAAAAAATAATTATTTAATTCTCTGTATTGACAGGAGCTATACTTAATTTACCTTTAGTTACCAACAGATAACTGATTACAAAATTATTCACTTGATACTTGTGAGAAACGGAGACTGTACCTATTATTATGATCAGGCGAAATGTGTGGTGGACTCGCAATTTATAGAAAAGCTTTGATATACGGGGCAGCCCCTCTTTAAACTCTTTGTAACAGTGTGGCCAGACATTGACAACAACAAAAAACCAAAAATTAAAAAGTTGTCAACACTAAAAGTACGAAAAAACCATCTATAATTAAAAAATTCCGGTGTGTACCTATTAATATGATCAGGTGTGTAGATAGCAATCTACATCGTCATTCTCTCGTGCTCGCATATAAACGTGTGCGATTTTCCCACACACATGAAATACTTGTTACTATATCAGCTGAAGTTCATAGCAAATACGGACTTAGAGATATCCAAATGTTAAATAGTTATAGAAAATGTATCCCGCTTTTGAAAAGCATATAAAGTGTACTGTTTTGGAGGAAACACGTGAAGTCCGAGTTTTTAGACTAGTCTGATTTAAAGGTAATAGAGCGGGATAGTTGAGCTGATGCTGAAATCATTTCTTTGAAATTGAAATCATTCAAACGCTTTGAACTTAGTTGTTACGAAATATGCTGAACAGGCTTTACCAAACACATTATTCAAGCGGTTGTACAATTCTTCCTTAGGGAAAGCAACGGCCACTTGGAATGATGTTAGCAGATCCGAAGTAGAAGCAGACGAAGTTGACAACAGTAGCAGCACCAGATGGAACTGTTTTCATGACAGTATTCAACGTATATTGGAACTAATAGCCTTCAAGCGAGGCAAAGACCTTTGCTTTAAATTGAAGTAGGTTCTAAATAAAAACAACAAAATAATAAACTGTTTTAAAGATTTTCTTGTTAAAGCAATTACGGAAAATTATTTGTCAATGAGAGTTCAAATTCAAAGAATACTCAACACTCTTACGACACCAGAAATGGAAGATTGGATAAAACATAGAATTGTTACGAAAATTCTAATATTGAATTGGAAGCCTTAGTTATCTTGTCGATTATGCAAATCTTTTGAATCTATACTTAAGTGTAAAAAAAAATTGCAATGTTTTGTTGTTGTCCGAATTGAAAGAATTTTTAGCAGAAAAGGCCAAACACCTACACCAAAAAGAAATAGAATGGGTGACGAAATATTCGAAACTCTTGTTATATTAAAAAAGCGAGATGGTATATGAGAAACATTTTAATAATATTGCATCATATGAAATTAAAACGTTCCAATTTTAAACCTTTTAGTTTTATTTAAGCCGTACAGTTATATTTATTACTAATGTAAATTGGTAAACAAGGCTTTTTAATTTAAAAGTATCTATTTGGTACCTTTACCTTTACCGAGGTACTGGAAATTCCGGATACCTTTTACCTTGCCTAGGTTTATTTTTTGACATTTACCTTCTACCTTACCTAGGTAAGAAAACTGGGTACCTTTCCAATCACATATTATGGGTCCTTTGAAAATTTTGAAAATTTCGCGACTATTTGATCAACTCCTCCTATGTGCCCGCCGGTTTACCCTTTGTTATGATAATCTAAACTTAAATGTGAATTTTTAAACTTTCGCGATTTTTCGGGCCACACCTCCTTAATTTACCCGTGTACTCTTGCCGTCTATTAAATCTTCATAATAATCTTAGGTCTTATGAAATATGTAGAAATTTTCCAATATTTTAGACCATTCAAAGTACACCTTTCATTGGCCAACGCCTGCTTTTTTAAATACTTAAATGAAAATTTGGCAAATTTCGCGGATTTTGGACTATTATAGCTTATATGAAATATGTTCAATTTTCGCGATTTTTTGATCGTTCGGTCTAGAACTTCTATTTAACCGTCTATATCGTAGATGACTGATATAGACAGTTTCTTTTTAGTAATCTAAACCCAAATGAGAATTTTGGCAAATTTTGTAATTTTTATACATTTTACATATTTTGCATATTTTTTGCATATTTTTATGGTGAATATTTAAGTGGTTAAACAATTAAACTATAGTTCAAATGAACTACCAAGTTCAAACAACAAAAGCTAGTTCATTAGATCATTTTAAAGACTAGTTCATTTAAAAAAATCGGCACAACTATACTTCCTACCCCTTTAGCGCCACAAAAAATCTCCATGAAAGCAAACTTGGAATTGCCAATGACCTCAGAGAATTATGAACAGAGCCGGCGAGCCATAGCTACCAGGAGACGAAGTCAGTCGTGTTTTTACGCAATTCCGCTTCGAGAATGTTTTCAGTACCAGAAAGAAAATTCGATCCAGTCTATGCGACCTGTCCCGATTCCCAAGTCATATTTCCGACCATGAACTTAAAAGTTACCGTTCAGGTCTCCTGAAAAAAATTAGGAACAGAATCTGCTCAAATTTAGCACCAAGAAGATTAATTATTTCAATATTTTATTGGACTTTCCATTGATGGCGAATTAAAGCGGATTGAAAATGACTATTCATAGCCAAGTAGATTTGAGCAGTCGTTCCCAAATCGCTCAAATTCACCATCTGATCTAGCAACCGCAGATATATTATATTTTTTACTTTAAATATAAATTTAAGTAATTCAAATTTGAAATGTAAACGTTTATACCAAAATCTGTATGGATTTCTGTGGCCCCCCTATAAATTTTTGTTGATTTCGAAAAAACGAACTTGACGAACTTTGGCCGAAATTTCTCGATAACTCTTGACCCGAATTTAATTTTAATTTTTTTCGGTGAAAGCTTGCACCCAAATGCATCAAATCCATGTTTGAAATCTATTAAAAATAACACTAGGCACTAAGGTCCAGTATATTGAAGGGTGAGTGGTGATTCTAGATAATTTTCGTGTGCTGAACTCGTCTGAACTGTCTACTGAAACTACAGAACTAGACTACAGTCTACAGAAACAGTACAACCGGCTAGTAATTTGTATAGAATTTCAATGAAAATGTTCAACAAAACCCATTGCATACATTGGGGCAGCAACAATATATTGGGTTGTTGTGAACTCGGATACATTTACTAAAAATGGTACAGCTTCATTTGAAAAAATTGTAGAATTGTTTGGGATAGTTTATTTCAAAGTTAAGAAGTAGTTTTTTCCGAAAATATCATAGAGTCAAAACAAAAGTATTGTTTCCCCACTAAACGCGTCTAAAAAGTATCAAAATAGGCATTTTGCAACTTTAATCTCAAATTACTCAAAATCTCGACGTGATGGACCATTTCTGAAAACAGATTCGTGTTCAGCACACGAAAATCATCTAGAATCATTACCAACCCTTCAATATACTGGAAAAGTTTAATTTTGTTGCCTTGTGTAATTGTTATTTTAAGCGTAGTACGGAGACGCTGATAATTTTGTCGGAGCGGAAATTGTTTGATAGTTTTCAGATCCGCTCAGACAATGTAGTGTGACCAGGCAACAGACAGAAATCAGCTGTTGTGTGTATGAAAAATAAGCGGGCTAATTCAAATAAAATAAAAGAGTGTATAAAATTTAAAATGGAAGTCACTAGGGGAAATTCAGTTGTCTGTGCTAATGCCATGGTATGTTTCATGGAAACATTTTGTGTGGGGCGGAAGAAGCCGTGCCCTTTATTTTGGGCTGCGGGAACAGAACTTAGCCACTTAGACATACTGCTATAACGACAACATAAAACGCATCTGGAGATTAAAATTGCTGGGCCGCACATTTGATTTTTGGTCTTCTCTGCTTCTGTACCTCTGACAATTATCAAACAAGTTTAATAATTTCCAGACCCCCCTTCGACAATTTATCAGCTGTTTACAAAAAAACGAGTTGACAGGTTCATGCAATTTTCAGAGCGAATTTTTGGTGGCTTCGTACTCGCTCTGACAATGTGCTCTGACAATTTTCAAGAGCGGATTTCCTGAGCTATGTAATTAGATAGGCTCCGACAAAATTGTCAGCGTCTCCATACTATGCTTTATCGAAAACAGTTGTCAAAACTTTAAAAGCGATTTTCTCGTAACCATGTTTTTAATTAACAGCGCTATCGTGTGAACATCGATCATCGCCGAAAAAAAATTTTACTTTTTTTTTTTGTACACTAGACTAAAACAAATAAATTGAAAAATCGATTTATCATAGTAAAATGGCAGCCATTTCTACAAACAAAAAATTTTTTTTAGGCATTCATGCTTACTAATTCCACGTTTTTGTTTCGAATTTTGGATGCAGTACACTCACGCAATCGTGCGAGCATTGGACATACTTTTTTTTTGGTAGCCTTCTTTGGAGGCCGAGATCTTCTTAACCGTACCATAAATGCACTTTTTTTAAGTTTAGTATTTTTCTGAATAAATTTCCCTACGAAGTACAAGAAACAGAATTAAAAAATCTTTACGAGTTTTCATTCCACGATTTTAAAAAAACAGGTCTAATTCGGCTGTCTAAACTAGAAGATCCCCTTAAGCTTCTTCTGAATACTTTTCCGTACCGATCCTATCATGGTCCCGAGATTACTATTCGGTACCGTCAATCTCTAACGAGGGTGATTCATTAAGAGGCCCTTTTTCAATATTCTTTTTTCAGATATCACGCGTGACTAGTGCCATTCTGTCATCTTATTTTTGTTAAGGATTGTTTGACACATCAAGACTCACACCGCAACAACGTCTCCAAATTATTCAGCTGTATTATGAAAATCAACGTTCTGTGAAAAATGTTTTTTGTGCTCTTCGAGCATCATCGACCTTCCGTGACCACTATTCGCAAAACCATCGAATTGAAACCGCAAGACTTGAAATTGCGCTTGAATTTCAGTCAATGGGCTTTGCAACAGCTCAATGAAGATCCGCCGTTTTTGCGCAAAATTTTGTTCAGTGACGATGCACATTTCTGGCTAAATGGATACGTCAAGTCGCTTTTTTTTATTATTGTGGTTTCGCCAGAAGGCCAGGAATAGAATATATATGAGTCATCCCAGCCAGCATTTTATGAAATTTCTCATCATATGCAAGTCTTTTTCGAGTCCTCAGTCTGATTAAAATAATCATAAGTGCGAATCATAAATTATACTTTTGTCGGGAGAAAATGGTAACCCAGCCGCGACCATTTCTGAAGAGTTGTTTATAGCCCGTTTTTCTGATCAGTTTGAACTCATTATACCCTTGTAGAGGGTATGTTAAAATTGTCCAGATGTTTGTAACGCATTGAAGGAAGCATCTCCGACCACACAAAATATATATATTCTTGATCAGCATGACGAGCTGAGTTGATATAGCTATGTCCGTCCGTCCGTCTGTCCGTCCGTCCGTCTGTCCGTCTGTTTCTATGCTATCTCCTCCGTCAGTTTTTAAGCTATCTTAACCAAACTTTCCACGAAGTCTTTTGGTACAAATACGCTGCACATTTGTCGGAACCAGCCAGATCGGATGACTATGGCATATAGCTGCCATAGGAACCATCGGTCGAAA
Source organism: Lordiphosa magnipectinata (assembly GCA_037044535.1). Classification (NCBI taxonomy): domain Eukaryota; kingdom Metazoa; phylum Arthropoda; class Insecta; order Diptera; family Drosophilidae; genus Lordiphosa; species Lordiphosa magnipectinata. The sequence goes on from JBAMBO010004447.1 coordinate 119,570, forward strand.
ATGTTGTTTTAGTAAGAAAAACTTTTTTGTCTTCAACGCAAATGTCCCCGAACCTTGTATTTACAAGTTATCTATGCTTTCACATAATTCCTCCAAGTTTGATAGGGCAAGAGTTATTTAAAATTTTGAAAATTCACAATTTTACCCTTTTAAGCGTATAACTTCCGCAAAAAAAAACTCAAAAAAATTTCAAATTTTGGTGATAAGCTTTTCTCATAATAGGCTCCCTTTGGGCCAATTACCATCCAATTCGGAGTAATCAACTCAGAAAATATATTTTCTTGCTTGGAATGCCCCATATATTGAAAGATGTTTAGTGAAAAATGTGAGCCTGTTTAACTGACCACAAGCGATTAAAATCAACTGGTCAGTTTTGCAAAACACTGGTCTAAGCAATTCTCCAACTTTCAAAAGTCAACCACTGACAACCGGAAACTTCTCATTTTGGTCTCCATGAACTACATTTCGCCCTTAATTTTAAATTTGGGCTCGAACTAAAAACATTCTTCAAAATAGCACTGCAAAACTAAATATAAGAAAGTACTATAAACGACCTTCCATGCTCTTTCAGTTAAGTGAAATCTGTAGCACTGTGTTATTGATATATATGTATATAGATATAGATATGTATATGTGTATACTCACAACGACTGTCCATGGGTCGTGAGAAATTTAAAAACTTGCTGGAATTTGTTGTATTTTCCAAAGCATCTACCAACATTTTATTGGTACTTTTACCATCTATGTTTAATAACTACGAAAAAGAAAACGAAATTGAAACAAAAAAAAAAAGAAAAACGAGGAAACAACATGAGAGCAGAGCAGAGTCCATACGTTCGTATTTGGGATATGAAAGGATGATGATGATTGTTAGCTGGATTTAAGCGGCAAACATTGCAAATGTTTTGTGGGTGAGTTGGGCCGGGTTAGACGAGACGAGACAATACACACACGATAGGATAGTCATTTGTGTTTTTTTTTTTTTTTGGGTGTAATACGTACATTGTCGCCCATATGTAGCACATCCTTGGCTTTTAGATCGGGCAAGGCATTGGATATAAGTTCACACAAGGAGAGTTCATGGTCCCGTATCTTCTCATCGGCCATTACACAAGCTTTTTGATTTTCATACAATTTTTTGATTTTTTTTTTGTTTGGGGATTTGATTGATGATGAGCGACAGGTGAGAAGTGAGTAAAGAACAAACATAAAGTTAAACAAAGCAAAACGAATTAAATCCCCTAATACAGTTGGTTGTGGAAAACAGCGCTCAAAGCTTAATTCAAGAAAATAACGTTTCATTTTAGATTGTGGCCCAACCAAATGTTAGGCAAAACTTACGTTCTACATGGGCAAAGGCGCAAAATACACTGCGTGGACAATAGCCGGCCTGTTGTACATCATTGCATTTGGTGGACTTGTAGATTTCCGGATGAAATTGCTGTTCGGTGCGTGTATGACAATATTGGCAATTATCGCCGGACTCACAATTGCCCGGTTCGCCCCATTCCTCGCCATGTTTGACATTTGGGCATGGAGTGGATCTGCAATAAAAAGAAGAGATTTAATTTGGAAAAATTTGGCACAATGTGACTGTTTTAGTGACCTCTTTGAATATCAATCATACAACTTTTAGCACACACACACCACAATGGGCTGGTTGACTATGTAGCAGAGCTCGCAAATAACGCTCAACACTTTTTTCAGTGCTATCAGCCCACTGACAAAACAGGAAAAAACGAAGACGACTCGGTCTCTCACTGAGCAAAACACTTTTTTTCCCTCCTCACGTGTTTTCTGTTGAGCATTATCGGTTGATCAAAACAAACGAGACAGACCGTCAATAACAACTGAGAGAAACACTTGTGAGCGAGCGCTCACCTAAAAGCTGTCTTCAAATGAGCAAAACACAAAAAGTGTCAGCAAAAAGTGTTATTTGTTTTGTTCTTGTGGTTGGCGGTGGGCTTATGTACTATATGTACAATGTACTAAATAAATATAATTAAAAAAATATTGTTTTTAGGCGTTAAGCAATCACCAAAAACTAATATATTCTACATTTCATTTGATAGGTTAATAATAACAAGTTTCTCCATACTACACATATGTACAAAGATCGTTGACTGTGACAAACACACACACACAGGCATCCCAGTCACAAACTCGCTTACATTCTACGAAGACACTTTGAAAGTCGGCTCTCGGCAAAACGGTCAGTGAAAGACATGAGCAAAACAGAAACGTATAAAGCGATCTTTGGTTGAGCGAAAACAGCTATTGAGCAAAACAGAATTAAAAGTGTCTTTTTGCAACTTCTTTTTGTTGTGTCTGTAACAGAACAGTTTTACACAGACACGCTGATAGTGTTAACAGTTTTTTGCGAGTTCTGCTATGTAGATATTTCATGAATCACCACAGTTCAATCATCAGTAGTCTCAGTGCCTATCTTCAGCGAGTTAGCAGAAGCTACCTCATGCCAGCATTGATATAACCGCTAGGGAATCCCAGAGGAAGGCTTATAAAAAAAATCCGACATCAGCCAGTCGTAGAAGCCTTTGAGCGTGGGTGCACCCCGTAATCGGTCCTTCTATTTGTAAGTGGGGGAAATTCTCTTCCCGCAGCTTACATAGAAAGAAACCACAAATTTTTTGACATCAAGTCAATTCTCAGAGAACTGTGGCCCATTCCTCACATTGTAGATTCAAACTAAGTAAGAGAAATATTAAAAATTTAAAAATAATATAAAAATTCTTTTTAGAGAAAAAAATGGGCTTTTTCTTAACTAGGTTGAGTTTTGAAAAAGTCGCAGAAGGGCATCTGCTAAAACCAATCAGTTCCTGAATGGGGTTGGGCGAACCGTCAATGATTCCCAAAGACGCTACTAGATAGAGAAAGTTTTTCCTGTGCGACTCTTAGGATCAAGAGTCACCGGTCAAATACATTGGCGTTAGCCTGGGTCGTCAAAGTCGCACTACAGAGAAGTTTGAGCACCAAATCAATTTATAGAGATGTTATTTATCGAACTAACCGAATGGTCGCACTAACATACGAATGCAAAAATGGGCACACTTTTAAGAGCAAAATAAATTATAAAAGTAAAATATTTAAAGTAAAGAAGGGGTTGTTAACTTAAAACCGTCGTTACGAAGTTAAACACTTATTAGCATTATTTTAAACAGTTCTTTCCTTCATAGTTATTTAGAGAGTGATAAAAAAAATCGAATCAACAACGCGAAAGCTAAAAACTGTCTTTGAAAAATATATCTTTAAATACCGCAAAAATCCAAATTTATATCATTTTTGATGACTTGAGGATATGTTTACAAAAATCGGCCGTAACATTGTAAAGTGTAAAGATTTAAAGTGTTCAAAGTATAGACTAAAAATACTTGATATCGTGCCAGTCGTAGCGGTTAAATTTTTTTGCTCATACCTTGTGCATCGTTCATCCGGTCTTTATCATTCCTTCAGCAAATCGATAAATAATTTTGATTACTAGATTTCTCTAGAAGGTACGAACCATCTATCATCAAAACTGTAGGAGATATGACGTTTTTTCCAAATTGCGGGGGCGGGAGGGGGCGTGGCCAAAATTGAAAGTAAACTTGATCTGCCTGCAAGTATAATGAGTTTCTGTCCCATATATGTCAAACCTCTATCTCTCTCGTCGGAGATGATTCCTTTTGCCTGTTACATACTTTTGCACAAACTTTATATTTATCTACTTCTACTTCTACTCTTCATATAAAACAGTTTGTCCTGATTCACTGATTCACTGTCTGACTGACTGACTGATTCACTGACTGACTGATAGGCAATCAACGCAGAGCGCAAACGGTAAGAGATAGATGGCTGAAATTTGGACGGGAGCTTGCATTAGTGGTGAAAGTGCGTACTAAGACGGGGTTTTTGGAAAATTTCAACCGGAAATGCCGAAAAAGCGTCGGAAAAGTTTGTAGAGGAATTTTTTTTAATACTCTGTACCGAAGGTACATAGAGTATATTAAGTTTGTGCAAAAGTATGTAACAAGGAGCAGGAATCGTTTCCGACCCTATAAAGTATATATATTCTTGATCAGCATCAACAGCCGAGTCGATATAGCCATGTCCGTCTGTCCGTCTGTCTGTCTGTCCGTTCGTCCGTATGAACGAAGAGATCTCAGAGATGGTAAGATAGAGAGGTTTGACATGTATGGGGCATATATTTCTTATACTTGTAGGCAGATCAAGTTTATTTTCAATTTTTGCCACGCCCCCTCCCGCCCCCGCAATTTGAAAAAACAAAATTATTTATCGATTTGCTGAAAAAATGATAAAGATCGGATGAACGATACTCAAGTTATGAGCCAAAAACGACCAGAAAATTCTGTAAAAGTTTTAAAACTAAAGCTACAAAGGGGGGACAGCCATAGCTACTGTGGCTTTCGGCTGATTCTTGTAATTTTTAACAGGTGGATATAAAGGACTTAAGCTTAAAGTAACAGATTGTAGAATGTATATAGAATTGAAAGAAATACTAATTAGAGCAAGTGAATAATATTTGATGATTTAAGGAATTTTATTTTTTTTGGAGATGGATCTGTAAGGAGGGAAATTAGGTTTCGGTTGGGAAAGCTGGTCCTTTGTCTTTGCAAGTCGTAGTCTGATAAGTTTTACCAGTTCTTTTCTTGGTAGGCGACTGATTTCTGTCTGCTTAAGGTAGTGGTCGATATTGTTTTTGTTCGGATTTAAGCACTGGTACCAGAGTGGAGTGTGCTGTATTAGGTTTATGTTAATATTTGAAAAGGCGTGTTTTATGTATCTATTAATGTCTGTTTTATTAATATTTGAGGATGTGATTAGAGGTGATGTTGTTGCTCTTTTCGCTGCTTCGTCAGCAAATTCATTGCCTAATACTCTAACATGACTGGGTATCCAAAGGATTTTAATTTTTGGAAAGAACCTAATTAAAAGAGTTCTGATGGTTGCTGGATAAAAAGAACAAATTCTTTATGTTCTGAATAGCATCGACAGCTGATAGTGAGTCGGAGTATATGCATATTTTCCGTTTTTTTAACTGCTATTTATACTGCTTTTAGTAAAGCTTTTATCTCTGCAGTATACACAGATGAACAGCTGGGCAATGTCGCGAGCTTAAGAACTTCCTTCTCAAGGGTTATTGCATATCCTGTTACTTCTTTGTTTAAAGATCCGTCGGTGTATATAAATATATGGTTACTTAATTTGTGTTTTGTTTCGTTGAATTCTCTTAAGAAGATGTCTTTGCCTGTATTAGATTTAATAAAGAATCTAAGATGCGTATCTATTGTTTCTTCTTTAAAGTGTCAGGGGGGTAGTCCTTTAGACAAAACTTTGGCTACACAGGGCTTTATTTCTAATGTAGAGCAGACATTTATAGATTTGTAAAGGGCAGAGGTCCTGAATCTTTTGGTTTTGTTCTTTGTGATATTTTGTGTTATTTTTCTCAGGGGCGTGTCATATGAATGCGTTATTGTGTTAAATAGTTGGGCTTGTAATTGTTGGGTTCTTGTTTTAATTGTGGGTACGTTAGTTTCGAAATATAGGTTGTTTATTGGCTGCTAATACAATTCGTAGTGCCGTGTTTAATAAAGTTTTTATTGGTTTTAATGTTGTTTTTGGTGCTAGTCCGTAGATAGGTAACACATAGTCTATTTTTGCTAAGCATATGCATCTGACTATTTGGACTAAAGCGTGTGGATGACAGTTAAATTTTTCATTTGATAGGCATTTTATTATGTTTTGGGACTTGTTAAGTGAGTTCTGTAGTGTTTTGATGTGCGGTTTCCATTTGTATTTGTCGTCAAACGATAGACCTAGGAGCTTTTTATCCTTCACCGTTTCTAATCTTGTTGTGCGTGTTGCAACTTGACTAACACAATTTATTTTCTTGCATATATGCATACGTTTGCATTTCGTCACCGATAAAGAAGCACCAGAAATATTGCACCAGTCTGTTATATCTGTGAATAGCTTATACAGGTTGATTTGAATGTTTTTTCGTTTTTTTTAGTAAATAATATGTTTTTGTGCATGTCTATAATATCTGCTAGGCTATTAAAGGCGATTAGAAATAAAATGACTGAAAGTGGAGATCCTTGGGGTATTCCAGTATGCAAGAGATAATTATCTGAGAATTTTTGGTTGACACGTACTTTAATTTTTCTATGTCATAAAATGCATTCTGACAGCTGATTGGATATAGTGTGGAATCCGATCTTTTCAAATCCATTAGCGAAATCTAGTGAAATAATGGAGATGTGTCTTTTTGCGGAAAGCGCTCTGTTGATGAGAGCGTCTACATACAGTAGACATTCTGCAACAGAATTCCCCTTTTTAAATCCTAGTGGGTGACTATTTAGTAGTTTGTTGGAAGTAGCAAACCACCATAGTCTCTTCGCTATAATAAACTTAATATACTCTGTGTACCTTTGGTACAGAGTATAATTAAGCACCGTACTTTTTATACCCGTTACTCGTAGAGTAGAAAGCGTATACTAAAGTGGTGCAAATGTATGTGACAGACAAAAGGAATCATTTCCGACCATATAAAGCAGGGGTGCCCGCGCCCATTCCGCAAGCCACGCACTCGTTGTTGCTTTGCCCAATGGAATAGCTCGCGCGCATACGCCCCATAAGCCTACATAAAGCAACCACAATTTCATATGCGTGCTCTCCTCGCTATCTTTCCGAGCTAAGGTTTTGTTGTTGGCGCGTGCAGACCTGCAACATCAACCTCATATGTAGCTCTCTTCTCTCTCTTCTATGTCTCTGGCAAATTAAAAAGCAACAACAATGTTGCCTCATGCGCTTGTGCTTGCAAAAATCGGGTTTCTATTTCTATTTCTTGTTGTTATTGCTTGAGATATATTTTGTGCATTTGTGTTGGTATTGAGCTTACGGGCTCATTCTGGGCACCCCTGATGTAATATAAAAGTGATTGCTTTAAAAAATTGACGCTACCGGTCACCTTCACTAACTGTTGGCGACAAGTGTGAAGTAATTAGCCCTGAAAAGGCTTCTTAAGCTTTATAGTTCGGTTTCGACGTTAAACTATATGTAGTTCCCTTTCTCTTAAAAGAAAATTAGAAACACACATGCCAAGAGATTGAGAGAATCTCGGCTTGGGGCCCTTTGGGCTGTGAAAGAAAGTTGGCAGCAGACTAATTGATCGGTAGGAGTCGGGCTTTGTAGAAACCTCTCTCATTTTGGGGACGCGAAGTATTCAAATTGTGTCATCGCGTTAGAAAATATCATTCCCCACTTTGCGACCTAACTTAGGACCAGGACAAAGGTTTTTCGTAAATATTCCGGGAGGTGATCAAACTAATGATATTCCCAAAAAAAAACAAGTGATTTCTTCCTGTTTTCTTTTCCACCCAGAATGTTCAATGTTCGACTACCACTTACGACTACTTCCTACAGGGCCAGTGATCCCTATCTAAAATAACTACAAATAGCTAAGAAAAGTATGCAAATCATTTGATATCGGAATTTTCACAATTTCGCTGAAATTGTCATTTTCTTACTTAAGGGAAAAATGGAGGTAGTTTAGTTTAGTTTTGGGAAATCCAGATGCTAAAAGCATGTTTCCTCCATTTGGTAGATATTTAGTGACAAAATTGTGATTTTTGGTTATACTATTCGAGTGGCTCGGAGTGTAAGTTAAACCTTATAGACCTTATAGACTCACCTATATTTGTACTTCCTTGGCGAGCGGCGTTTATCCTTGCTATTATGATACTGTGGACAGGCATAGCCCTGACGACACAAACGTGGCGGACGTTTGCATGGCTCTGTCTTATAATTGGCCAACACGTAGTTGGTATCCTGCCATTTGGGATCCTCGTTCATTAGATTCCGTTCCTTGTCCAAAGCATTCAGGGCATTGGTGCTATCTAGAGTAATCTCGGCATTCTGTAAAGTCTCCAGCTCTTTGATGTCGTAGACCGGCGGACGTTGATCCTGCATGCCATGGGCGAAGGCGCAGTGCAAGCCGTTCTTGACACAATAGCCGCGACTGTCGGTGTCATGGACGCACATGCATGTCTTGTAGTAGCGCAAATGGTAGCGACGTTCGGTGTCTCCAGCGGTACGATGTAGAAAGGGGCATCTGTGTGCGGAGGAAAGGGTGGGGGGGTTAGAGAGTTTAGTGACGCAGAAAAGACAGGCAGTCTATAAATAGCTCCGCAGCTGTTTGCCCAGCTCCGGGTTTTTGTATCTTTCTCTATCTCTCTTACTCTCTCTCTCTTTCTGTTCTTCGCTTTGTCTGACAAAGAGCAAACGGGCAAACAAACATTTGTACATACATACATACATATTTCAAGAACAAGTCTCGACTCTGGGTCATAAACCAGCATGCAATAACAGGGTGAGGCAAGCTTGTACACAAGAGTATTTGCCGAGACAACAATTGTTAGTAAAAGCAACTGCAGAATATCCACATGGGTTTTTAGCTAATGCTAGAAAGAAAGCTCTCTTCCACCTTGCCTCACCCTGTTATATCCATGCTTATAACTGTGCAGAAAATGTAATTGCGTTTTAATTTTCTTTTTTTTTTTGCCGCCTTTTCTGGTTCTCAGAGCTTTAGAGAAAAGCTCTGCTCCAACAATAACTGTACATTTCGAAGCTGCCGGGGGAGACCAAAATAAAATGACGAAAGCGCGCAAAAGCAAAACGCAATAAAAACAATGACGCACACACTTGTAGCAGCAGCAGTAGGTGTAGCTGTCTGTGTGAGTAGGACCAACAACCACCACCAAATAGCAGCGGATGCTGATTAGAACTTCCGAGCTCAATTGCTGGAATCACTTTCACTTTTGATAGAGAGGCGCGTTCGAGGTCACCTACGCCTACCCTACACACACACACACGAACAGATAGACACAATTGAATTTCACTTTTAGCTAGACGCAGCCAACACCCCCTCCTTCGCCTCCTACACCCAACACCCCGCACCCAAGTTTTTGTTTGTAAACACACGAAGCCAAGAGATACACACACATCGCGAAGAAAACAAAATTTAAAGAGGAAATGGAAAAAAATACTACGTCGTAGCGTTGCCTTCTCTGACTGGGCAAATTTGCCTGGAGAAGGATACTTTGATACTCACTCATCGCCCTCGGGACAGATGCCAGTTGTCTCGTCATATTTGCTGCAATAATTATCCGCGCTGTAGTTGAAAGTACCATCACGCTTACGTACGGGACGCCGACGACGCTGATTTTGAAAATGCCAATTGAAGCACACGAAGGGGCGATGCTGGTTGCATTTGTGCTGCAGGAAAGACTGGCACTGCTCCACGCGAAATTCCTTTAGGTAGCTACACAGAGAAGCGGGGATGTTTAAGCACATATTGTACACATATTGAACATTAATTATGGTTTATTTACGTATAATGATTGGGTTTCTCCTGCTGCGAAGAAAGCAGCAGCAGCTTGCTCGTATCGTTCGCCATCTTGAACTGTTACTCGTCACGAGTAGTTGCTAGGTAACGAGTCACAGTCGTGAGTGTGTTTTGCTGAGATGACACTTGTCGTGTCGTTTTTATTCTCAAAAGATCATGATCTCTCCTCCACAGGCTCTGATCCACAATTGACAAAAATTTTTCCATTCAATGCACACTGGGAGAGAATCTAAAACTGAACGGCAGATATTAATAAGGTCGTTGTCTTTGGTTTTAGACTTTTCAAAATTAGTACTAGAGGGTTGTCGGATGCTCCGATTCGATTTTTGGCATTATTTTTTTGCCGATCGGTGGAAGGGGGGCTAACTTTAAAAAAAATTAAATGGGGTATCGTTTCATAGGTTTTGAGCATAGCTGTAAAATAATGATTACTAATCGTAATGGGTGTGTTCAGCAGAATAACTGATCCCTGAGCAGGTATCAGAAAAAAATTATGCATCGATTATTTTCTGCTGTTGGAGTGAGCAGTATCACATTAAAGTAGCAAACTATTTCTTTGATACATGCTCCTGTATCATGATACCTCAAATTGACTATTATAATGCCGCATCACTCGAGTTCAGGTGGAAGATTATTGCAAATTTATAGTTGATCAGGGAGCAAGTTGTTCTGCTGAACACGGCCAATATGATTAGATATTTGACTATTTTTTTTTTCAAGGCACAATTTTTGTACTTATAGTACCAACCATGCATTTTTAACAGCGATTTTAATCATTTCAATCACGTTTTCCGGGCCATCTATCCATAAAAAAATTCCATTTTTTTTTTTGTTCAGAGCTGGCATTAATACGCTTCCCCAGAATAATTTTTCAGATTTTTCAAATGCAAGCTTACCAACAAACTACCTACCAACTATTTATTTAAGACTTCTATAATAAGTTTTCAAATCTAAAAATATAAATAATGATTTAAGCATTCGGTTTAAGCAGGATGGTTGGTTGGAGGTCGCTTACATTGGTTGCTGGTCTGGCAGGTAGGGTTGTCGAATATTTCAAAAATATCTATATCGATGTTTTTTAAGATATAGTAAAAGTATCACTTCGATATAAATATTTTAGTGCAAAAATATCGATTTGATCGATATTTTTCAATAAAACCCGGATCTCAATAAGGAACATGCGTCTTGCATACTCAACATGTTCGCAGCAGAGTTTTATTCGAACCAATTGTTGGCACGCTGATTATAATCATGTCCGACTTCATTCCAATCAGTTCGGGTGATTGTTCGTTTGGCTCAACGACGATTTATTAGAGTGAGCGAAAATCACCTCGTATGAATAAACTCTTGCAAAGACGCATAGGCGCTGTTGGCATATATGGAAAGAGAGAGAAAGAGAGAGCTCTGGCATTGCTCACAATGCGCTGGCCGGTCCATTCTGAGTTTTGTTCTATCGAACACACAATGCGTTTGCCGGTATGCACCTGATTAGATTTAACGCTGAGTTTTGTTCGATGAGTAAATATGTACACGTTGGATCACATAGCTCTGGCTCAGCCGCTCGGTGCGATTGCGTTGTGATTTGAATATATTCAGCTCGGAGTTTCGTTGATTGATTAAATGTGAGTAAGAATTTTTGTGTATGAGCCAATCAAGAAAAAAGTGATTTTTGCTGTTCTCTTGTCTTGACTGCGAAAGACCGTTCATGGAACCTTCAAAACAGTCCATTTCGGATCTCAGGGCTTAATTGGCTACTGTTTAAGCCACCTAATGTACCTGGATTACAAACTCGATTTTTGGAATTTCTGCCGGTCAGTTTTTCATTTTGTTCCCAACTATCTTCTCCAATTGTACTCGTTGGGTGATAAAGTGAGAAATTTTATCGTTTACCAACACTAGTTATATCAAAGTGCCATCTCTATAAAAACCAAAAACACAGAATTGTCAAAATATGCGCGGACAGCAAAGTCCTCGCCGCCGCTGCCTTTCTTATTTGCAGGTAAGCCTGAGTTAGACTTCCTGGCCACTCCTTATTGTATTATTCCTTGCAGACGCTGGGCGATGTTCCCCCAGAGACAGCTACTTTGCAGTTGGCCCAGCAAATTGAGCAGGAGGTGGAGTTGGGGGCGGGAAACGTTGTTAACCAAGCCTCCCTAAACGTTAGCTTTCGTGTCTACTATCACATTATCCACAAATATGAGCTAGAGGATAAACACTTTCAGGATTTGCCGCAAAAGCTAGAATGGAATAATCCTCATGCTTTTCTCATGCTGCAATCTGTTCTGCTCACCGACCATTGGTCGAGTCTAGATGCCGAAATGTTAGAGAACCGGTGCCTGGAGGCTCTCACTAAAGCTTTAGAAATGAATAGCCTCAGTCTGATGCCCGTGCTAAAGGCCACCAATCTGTTGGTGAAAAAGTTTCCCAAACTGGAATTGCTTGCCTTGGAATTGGAGCACTTTTATCATTGTCTGCAGCGGCAAAGCCAGGCGGTGGGTTCTAGGGAGGAGACGCTGACACTGTTCAATCATTGCTGCAGGCAGCAGAAGCGAGCCTACAACTATTTCCATTTGATTGTGGAGTTCTGGCCCTGGACAAATCGGAATAAATATTATCTACTCAGCGGCATACTCAACTCACATGCCCTTAGCGACCTACTGGCGTCCAGTGGACAAACCGAAGCGGAGTTCTTTAAGGGATTACGTTTGAGCTTAAGCTACAAAGGTCTCAGGGCGGCCAGCCAGTATCCGGTCAAGAGTTTGAGCCAACAGCGTTCGGATGCTTTGCTAAAGCTGGCCGTGGAGCTGCTAGTCAATGGCAGTGTGGCGGAACTCCAAAACTTTCACTCGCAATGGTTCCTACGCCTGCAACAGCAGCGGGAGGATCTGTTCCTGCTGCTGCAAACCAAACCGGAGATAGTGGAATTTCTGGCCTGCTCGGAGGCGGCCCGCTCGGCCAGTGAGCAATTGCGACTGATCCTGATCTTTAGCATGTTTGCCAAGGAAATCTATGTGGTCTCCAAATTGCATTTCTTCAAAATCAGCACCGAGCTGCTGACCAATTGCAGCAGCATGGACACGGAGGCTCAGCTGTTAGTCTTTAAATTCCTGGTGGATAATTTGGCCAATTTCTCGGCTGAAGATTGCATGGACTTCTTTTACAGTTTCTTGGAACGTCATCGCCAGGTTGAGAGTTCAGAGTTTCGTAATACGCTGCTGGGTAAGATGTCCCTCATCATTAACCACACGGCCAAGCATTTTAATCGCACACTGAAAGTGGATTCCCTGGATCCACTCTCTGGATTTGGTTGTGAGATATTGGCTCTGAATATCCAACGCTTCTATGACCAGCTGCAGGTGCTCATTGAGCGGGATATCCACAGTGATGTCTATCAGCCCAAGATATTTGCCCTGAAACTGCTGGAAATTCTGCATAAATCCTTGTATGCCAAGCAGGTGTGCAAAAATTCCAAAATGTGCAGCACTCAGCAGAATCAGCAACTGGGTGCCTTCCTGTTGCAGCGGGGAGTATTCAAGCCTCATTTAATGGCTGAGCAGCTCTTTGGTTGCCTCCAAGATCCTCAAGGCTTTGATGATGCCCTGGAGTTAATAGTCTCATTGCTGTTGCAGCTGAATCACGAGCAACATCCCCAGCAAAGTGTGGAACAGTGCCTGAAACTCTGTCAAAGCTCGGATGTGGATGAGTGTGCGCTGGTCTGCTACTATGCCCAGCTGGCTGTTACCCAGTCTCAACCAGCCCAGCAGCTGTTTGAACAATGCTCCCAGAAACTGAAACTGAATGTCTCGGCCTACCTAGAGGATCCCCTAAAGGCAGCCAAGTCTGCCAAGGGACATCTTTTTGGTTATATTTGTGTTTTAGATCAGCTAGTCAAAGCCAAACCCCAACTGGAGCTCACTTTGGTGGAACTTTTGCCACTGCTGGAAGACATCCTTAATGGCATTTTAAAGTTCTTGAATTTGGCCAATGCCCGTAGACAGGCACAGGAAACGGCCGCCAGTTTCCAGGACATGGACGAGAGTCTGCAGCTGCTGGTGAGCGAGAGTGCCTATAAAGCAGACGAGCAAATGGAGCAGGAGGAGTCGTGCCGCAAGTATTTGCTGATGAGCTTCTGGCTAACCCTAAAGGTGAGTGTGGAAAACTTAAGATGATGTAACGATGATTAAATGCATAATTTTGCTGAAGCTGGCAATACTTTAGGTCAGCGTTTGTCAAGTTGTCACTAGGGTTGCCAGATATTTAGAAAATATCTATATCGATATTGAAAATGTATCATTTCGATACTGACATTTGAAGTTTGCAAAAATTTTTAAACGTCTCCTATCTGGAAAAAATGCCTATTTGATATTGTTTTATCCTATATTCATCCTTTTTTAATTGTTCTAAGGCAGGCATGCCCAAAAGCAGCATACGGCAGAGCACTTATCAATACTCACAAAGAAAAGCACCAATACCAATAATGAAAATGTTGCTGGTTAGTTTGCTTGCGCGCGCAAACACCAATCAAAGAAGAGAACAAAACCGGTTTTTGCTCTACGCGACGCATACACACGAAATCGTTTGCATGTGTCGTTTTGTATACGTCGCGCCCTGCATGTATACGATCATTGATTTCCTATCTTCGGTGCAATTACAAAAACAACACGTACTCAAAGAGCATAGAGCTGGGCATCGCTGTTCTAAGGCTTTTTATCAATTTCAACTATGTGGCATCATTTTTAAAAGCGATGCAACCCTGTTTTATTTGTGTGTAATCGAAATCAGACGTATCGAATATCGGTTCGTTGCGCTTTAAAGTTTCAAAATGCCGAAAGACGTTTACAATCAAAAATTTCGCGAATCTTGGTTAAAAGAACCTATGGCAGCCCTGTGGTATAATGTACAGCATCTAAAATGGTATAAAAATATAGATTTAGGAACCTTTTCTCTTTTTCCAGATAGCTCCTAAGTGACAGATAACCTTACAATTTAATATTTGTTTGTTTCTGTGAGAGATAACCAAGGGCGTACGCAAATGTCCATATAGTATGCTTTGGAAGTTTCTTATGAATCAAAAGTTTTATCAAATATTCTGAACAATAATCCTTCAGTCGGCCACAACGGCCGGTGACACTTTTTCCAGGTCGAACCTAAGGGTCTGAATAAAACGCAAAATCCCATGCGAGTGACTGTCTGATCTTTATTGAAATTTCGGTGTCGTTTTATTCATTTTTAGTTTAGAAGAATCCATTGCTCTATGAGAAACATAGGACACGTTGTTCAGCCTGATATTCTTTTGGGCAAGTGATCTATGTACATATATCGACCTCGTAGTATTTGTTTTGTCCTTTTGAAGCAATCTCTATACCAGAACTAAGGAGGAGTTCATTATTTGCCAGCCATGAACTAAAATTTTGTGGATCGTCGGTGACATTGGATATAATGAAAATCAAGGCTGCAAACCGGTCCGGAACCGAACCCCTGAGAACCGGTTCAGCTCGGGTTTTTTGGGTTTCGCGAACCGGACCATGAACCAGGCGCTCTATATTTTTGACTCCTCGGACCCGAACCCGAACCGGACCACTTTATTAAAAAATGAGGCTCGGTTCACCAATTTAATTAATTTATTCAACGATACATCCAAGGAAAAATTGGAAATCTCTGGAGATTTTACTATGAACGATTGCATTTCTAACTAAGCGTGAATGATTTTTGATGTAAAGTGACAAGATAAAGTATGATGATTATACGGAAGGAAACCGTTTGACCATATGATGAATCACTTAACTTTAAACGGACGTTATAGATCACAATTACTACCAAGTGATTTATATTACGCTTGGTTTTCACGCCAAGCAATTGTTTTAAAATCTTCAGCAAACACATTGTTTATTACTATCTAAGTGTACCGACAAACATTCTTCTACTAGGAGTTCAGTACCAGTACAAAAAACAGTTGAAAAGCAACTGATTCAACGTCTGATTGTGAAGAAGAGAAGCTTATGAAAGCAATAGAACGCAATAAACCATTATCAAATATACAGTGCCGCACAACTGAATAGGTTTGAAACGTTGTATCTCTGTAACAAGCACTGTTTTAGCATTATTTAGTATTTGGTATGCCCACCCTTGCTCTTAATTATTTCAAACCTACGGTTTGGTAAGGAATCATAATATTTTTCAATTTCATTTAGTGAAATTGTTGACCAGGCTTTTTTAATTGCTTCAACTAGGGTCCCAGAGTCCCTAAATTGTCTTCCTCCTTCGTATACTCTCCTAGACAAAAGTCTCCAAATGTTCTCGATAATGTCAATGACAGGGGAGTAATTCGGCCACTCGAGCAATTTGACGTTTTGGTCTTTAATCGACTGTTTTACAACCCGAGCGGTATGGATGGGAGCGATGTCTTGTTAGTACTGGGGAAAAGCCTTTTGGAGCACAGTCTTGTACACATTTGGGTTCATCTTCGAGGTGACAAACTGGAGCTCGCATGTTCCATAAAACGATATGGCTCCCCACACCATTACGCCACCTGCACAAGAGTGATGACGACTTAAAAAACATTCTTCCTTTCGCATATCGTGGAAATAGTTATTATAGCCATCTGGTCCATCAAGGTTGAACTTCTTTTCGTCAGAGAAGACCACCGTCTTCCACTCCTTGTTCCATGTCATGTGTTCTCGTGCAAATCGTTGTCGTGCTTCCTTACGAGCATCATTGAGAGGTGGTTTTTTTTATACCCTTCCAGAGGGTATATTTAAATTGTCCAGATGTTTGTAACGCATAGAAGGAAGCATCTCCGACCACATAAAGTATATATATTCTTGATCAGCATGACAACTGAGTTGATATAGCCATGTCCGTCTGTTTCTATGCTATCTCCTCCTTCAGTTTTAAAGCTATCTTAAGCAAACTTTGCACGAAGCCTTTTGGTACAAAAACGCTGCACATTTGTCGGAATCGGCCGGATCGGATGACTATATCATACAGCTGCCGTAGGAACCATCGATTGAAAAAGGAGTTTTAGTGAGGAAAACTTTTTTGTCTTCAACGCAAACGTCCCCAATCCTAGTATTTCTAAGTTTTCTATGCTTTTACATGATTCCACCAAGTTTTATGAAAATCGGACAGCTATATAGTATAGCTGCCATACAAAAGATATGTCTGAGAAAAAGTCTTAGTAGGAAAAACTTTTTTGTTTTCAATGCTATCACTCCCAAAATTGTCACTAATCAATATTATATGCTACTGATCCAAATCGCAACGTCTATATACCGAGCCGATATGAGAGCGAGTATTCTCTCCCAACTTAAATGTGAACTTGTCGTTCCGCCTTCCTGACCACTGCAGTGTGTACCAAGCGGAAATGGTAGCCATCCAGGAAGCTGCCACCTACCTTAACACGCTCACGGTCAAAGAAAGAAACGTATTTATATATTCAGACAGTCAAGCCGCCCTTAAAGCACTTGACTCACATACCAACAATACTAAAACACTTACTGAATGTCGCCTATCTCTAAACGAGATCGCACGACATTTTAGTATACACCTAATATGGGTGCCTGGACACCGCAACATAGAAAGAAACGAGTCTGCGGACAAACTGGCCAGAATAGGTACCACCTGCGAACTCCTTTCAGAGAAGAGTATGATAGGGATGCCTATGGCAACATATAAGCTACACACAAAAGCTGAAACACTCCGTCTCGCCAGGGATCGATGGAAAAACCTTTCCTCCTGTGCTGTATCGAGACTTACGTGGCCTACATTCAACCTAAAACGTACAAGCAAACTTTTACGTCACAGAAGGGAAAACATTTCACATCTGGTGGGGACCCTCACGGGTCACTGTCTTATGGGCAGACACGCAGCTCGCCTAAGCGTCACGCACCATGACTTCTGCAGAAGTTGCAGATATGAAGAAGAGGAGGAAACAGTACAACACCTTCTCTGCCACTGCCCTGCTTTAAGTAGAAGGAGACTTAGGACACTTGGTCAACCTCTCCTACTCAACCTCTCGGAGATATCCGAGCTAGAGATCCCAGCTCTACTAAAATTCATTCTGTCCACACAATGGTTCAGTACCGAGGACCCCCCCGTCTTAAAAAGGGTTAACAGGGAACAAACATGGCATCGCAATGGGCCCAAAGTGGCCTAAGTGGGAGAACGAATTGTCGTTCTCAGCCATCGCAACCTTACCTAAGGCAGTTCGTGGGATAAGTCGCCTCTCGGTTGCTGCTATTGCATATTTTTTTCCTCCATTCATTTTTTTCCATAGTCTGCTTCATTACGGAGAAAATTACTCAAAACGTTTTGACTTCGTCCAATTTTCTTGGCTATTTCATAGTGTTTTAGGCCAGATTCAATATAGTCTTTTATTTGACCTTTTTCAAAATCGGTAAAAGGTTTTCCGCTGCCCATTTTACAAAAATCTGAGAGCAGTTGCTTTAAATTTTGGAAATTTCAGTTGAGCCAAAAAAAAAAATGGAGATTTTTTGTTATGTTTTTTAAAAAATAATAAAAATGATATAAAAACAAAACTAACAGAACAGAAACTCTGCTATTTCACAAATGACTGATTTCTTTATACAACAAAATTTATTTCGCTTTAATCGGAGATACAGAGATAAAACGTTTCAAACCTAAAAAAAAAAGTCAAACCTATTAAGTTGAGCGGCACTGTAAAAGCTGTGAATGATGCTATAGATTTCTTTGTCAAATTGTCAAAGGGCACTTACATTACATACATCGACAAATGTTTTAAAATTTTTGGAAAGGTCATAAAAAACGAAGACCTAAAAAAAATATTGCCTTTACTATATTAGTTGTTTCAGAAACTCCGGCATCAGTTGAACGAGTATTTTCAACACTTAAGTTTGTTCTTTCTGATTTAAGAGCTAGTATAGATGAACAGCTTCTGGAAGATATACTGCTTAAACTATGCAAATCCTACAAATTGTTAATGTCAGCTAATGGATTTGATAATTACAATAACTTAAGTAGTGAATATTATGATTCAGTATATGGATAGAGAGTTATATAAATTTCATTATCTTTTATGGTCAATTGTATAAAATACATATGAAGTCTTTCCCCTTTTAAGCAGGAGAACTTATTGATGGACCTTATCTTTCATTCCTTCGCAATGCGTCATCTAGTTGAATGCCTCTGGTAGAATTTTCGCAAAATCTTTAAAATTTTCATTTTCTCTTCTTAATCCTTTAGGCCTGCTGCGATTTGGCCACCAGCATTGGCTGCTCCCTAATTCAGAGCCAATCCAAGCTCAACTATGAGGCATTGCAGCGCTGTTTGGACATCAATGCTGCCGTTTTGACACGCTGTCGTCATAAAGGCGCCATAGAAGCAGCCGGCCAGAGCATAGGACGTCTTACACGCACCATTACTCAGTCCCTGGAGAGTGAGGATCGGGGCTATCAAATGCTGCACGAGTGTCTGGAAAGGGAATTGCTTTCGGAGAGTCGTCAGGTGAGCACCACTAGACGTGGTGCTGGCTTTGCCATTATGTTTCTGCACGTGCTTAAGAACGACAATCCACGCCAGCGTGTGCTGCTCCATCGGGCGGTGGAGGGTATTCTGCAGCGTTTAAATGGACGGGAATTATCCAACTTCAGCTCGGACTCTAAACACGATCGCTGGGAGGCTTTGGTGCTGCACTATTTGGGTGTTTTGGTGAAGGACACGGAACTGAGGCCAGCCATGTGCAAATATTACAATGAGATTATGCTGGTGGCCATGGAGCATATAGATAATGCCGAATGGACCATATCCAATGCGGCACTGCAGCTGTTTGGTGCCAGTCTGGGCAAGCTGGTGGGTCAGCGTCAGGCCACCGAATTCGAGACACGTCCCGCCTGGGAGCCCAGTGAGCTGAACTATGATGAGTTGATATGTGTACTGCCCAAGGCCTCGGAGCATATGCTGCAGTGCTGTCAAAGCAAGGAGGTTACATCCTCCTCTATAATACTATTTCTGGGTTTTCTATCCAAAGTGGAACATTTGCGCACCTCGGGGCGAAGGGAAACCCAGCTGGACAAGCTACTAGACTTTCGTCATCTCAGCTGGCTGCTCTTGCAGCACAAATGCGAGCAAGTGCGTCAACTGGCGGCCACTTGTTTAGTGCGTTCGCATGAGTTTCGTTGCGATTTGTCGGCAGTTTTGTTAGCCAGCGCCAAATTGGCTGCCAAGTTGAATCAGAACAACTTTTATGTGGGTTTGCTCCATGTACTCCATGCGGGCATTCTCAAATTGCAGCATGAAGCGCGTCATGTGTGGACGGATGAGAGAATGGAGGGATTTTTCAAGGAATTACTAATGGAAATGGAGATTAGCCAGCAGGTGAAACGCTTCAGACCCTACACATTGAATGTTTTGCTGGAATTGATGAAACTACTGAAGGCGCAGGAGCAAATAATATTAGTTCAGCAGCTGCTGGAGGAGGCCAAACACGGATAGTCGCATTTCTAAACTTTAACTATTTAAATGACGCTTTTTAATATTTTGTACGCAATAAACAAAAGCCAAAAACAAAACAAAAAATTTCCTAATTTGCTAGATCAACTGAAACCATCGCCAGTTTCCTGTTCCATGGCCTGCTGTTGCTTCTCCTGGGCCTCTTGGGCCATTTGCTGCAACGTGCGACTCAGAATGTTGCGTAATATATGCGGCTTGCAGTGCTCCTCCAGCCAGGGTATTACCCCAGTGGTCAGTTGCTTGAAATTGTCCATGGGTATGTGCTGGAATGTTTCAAACATTTCCTCTAAAATGGACTGAAACTGTTCAAGGCGATTAACAAAAATAGAAAGAATTTTGAGAAAAAGGATTTTACGGACCACTTGAAATTTGGCCTCGTCGGTGAGTCTGGCCTCCTCGGGCCCTGGATTCGCCTGCTGATGCTGCAGCATATTCTCGTAACCATTCTGGATTATCCTTAAGGCTGTCACCTCCTTTTGTAGGGCCAAACTCTCGTCCTCCTGCTTGAGTTTCTGCTGATTCAGGTAGCCAATGTACTCGATGGATTTTTGTAAAATTAAAGCTTTGCTTAGCTTATAGCCGGAGGAGTCATTCGGCTGACAACGTGGCACCAGCTCCTGCAGGCTGTAGTGACAAAACAAAAACGAAAAACAATCAAGACGGCCTTGGTCTGAGGTGGACTAAAGGTAAAACCGTCACCTGTCGTAACCCTTTTTGATGGCATCACGGCGCTTCTGTTCGGCCATGGTGTGTGCCTCCCGTCGTCGCTCCTTGTAGCTTAGCGTGGAATTGGCTGCTGAGTGACGGGCATCGCCACTATCGTCATCTTCATCTGATAAATATAAATGATAAGCATAATTGTTTATTCTCCAACCTGGCCACCTCTCCATACCCGAATTGTGGGCAGATGAATTTGGTGTGTGAGTGCTGCCGGCACTGCTGCAGCGTGAATAGTGCCTGTGATTAAGCTCCTGATCATGTTCCATATTGTAGGACTCCTCTTTGCTGGCGTTATCGCTCATTATTTCTTCTATTGTTTTTCCCAATATGTAACCAAACTGCGACGTCAAAACAAAACAAAACAGTGTGCCCGTATGGCTTATAGGAAAATACCAAGTTGTGGAGATAAGAAATTTTGCAAATGCTGGCCAATTTTCCACTTTTATCTTACTTCTTGCTATTATTTGTTTAAAATTTACACAACTTATGCTGCCAAGTGCTAAGCCGTTTTATAACTTATTAAAAATCGATAGCTTTTACTCCGTTTAAAAGTATTTTATCGTTGACCTTCTACGGTCACACTGGTATATATAGCATATTTTCCACAGCAGTCTAGCGTGAACAATTACTTAAAAATACAGAATTCAACAAAATAAATACAAGTAACCATGTCTTATCAGCTATACCGCAACACCACTCTCGGTAATACACTGCAAGAGAGCCTCGACGAACTTATACAGGTGAGCGCAGAGGGCAACACAAAAGCAAAAAGTTACCACTGCAATGCAGTGCAGTGGCGTCGCACCTTGGTTCAAATAATAAAAATATATTAAAATGTGTCTATTTGCAGTATGGTCAAATTACGCCTGCCTTGGCCTTTAAGGTGCTGCTGCAGTTCGACAAGAGCATCAACAATGCTCTCAATCAACGTGTCAAGGCTCGTGTCACCTTCAAGGCTGGTAAATTGAATACCTATCGTTTCTGTGACAATGTCTGGACTCTTATGCTCAACGATGTGGAATTCCGTGAAGTGCACGAATTTGTTAAAGTCGACAAGGTGAAGATAGTGGCCTGCGATGGCAAAAGCGGAGAGTTCTAACCACCGACCATGTGACCCCACCCCTCCCCCCCCTACAATTACAAACAAGCATTCTATGTTTAAGCTACATATTTAATAAGTTTACCTTGTGATGTAAAGCAGATGTTTTGAAAGAAAGAAAAAGTACACTGTTAATTCATAAATGATTTGAAACGGAGTCGATGGATTTGACTGACCTAAGTTTGAAATTCGTTGCATGAAAATTAGTTTTTATTTTTTTCTCTGTTCTATACCCTTGTTCCACTGGCACATTTTAGAGCAGCGATTGGTCACCAGTACCCCCTGGGGGGGCGAAGACATTTCGCTATTTACACATATACGAGCCGAACGCATGCCGAAGCTGAGGAGAAGAGAGCAAAAAGCCTGGCTAGCCTTTGATGCTGTCAGGTCGAGGCAAATTCACATCGCTTTATATTCGCACACCAATACACTCTCACTTTTTTGGCCTCGCTCTCGTTGGCCAACGCTGTTCTAGAGGTGTGTGTGTGATACTGCTGTCTGATGCGCACGTAGCCCAACAACAAAGCTTTTACTCTGAGAGAATAAGAAAAGAGATCCCATGTACAGTTGGTGTTGCTTCAGATGCTTTACGTGACGGGCAAAGAAAGAGGCATATGAATTTGTTGTTGGTCTATGTAGTCTTATGGCGTAAAACAACAACGACTGCGAGGCTTTCGGAATGGGCTTAGGGCACCCCTGATCTAAATGAACTTGTATTGTCATAGCAGCGTCATCAAGCATTGGCTGTTGATTCGCACACGACGCACAGTGTTTCAAAATCGTTTTGCCTTAGAAAAAATTCTATTACTTTTAAAGGGCTAAAAATTTGGAATTCTTTTTTCTTCTGTTTGATTAGGAATTGTACAGGGCTTCATATAGTGAAACTGTTTCCTTTCAACTAAATGTAAGCCATATTAATAAAGCTAAGTTGATGATTTTTGGTCCAAATATACATATGTAATAGAATACTCAGCTGGTTTTTTTTTGAAAATTCGAGTTTAGTCGGACAAGGTTTAGGTGCATTTCTTATACAATTAAAATTGTTCACACCAGATTGTACTTTACTTGCACCTTAAACTCACAATAATAAATGTAGGATGAAAAACACAAGGCAACAAAATTAGACTTTTTCCAGTATATTGAAGGGTCGGTGGTGATTCTAGATGCTTTTCGTTTGCTGAACATGAATCTGTTTTCAGAAATGGTCCATCATGTCGAGTTTTTTAGTAGTTTGAGCTTAAATACAAAAAATGTCTTACTTGAATCTTTTTATACGCGTTTTGTGGAGAACCTATACTTCTGTTTCGATTTTCTTTGATATTATCAGAAAGAACTACTCCTTAACTTTGAAATAAACTATCCCAAACAATTCTACGATTTTTTCTAATGAAGATGTACCATTTTTAGTAATTGTATGCGACTTTACAAACACCCAGTATATTGTTGCTGCCCCAATGTATGCAATGGGTTTCGTTGAAAATTTTCATTGAAATTCTATACAAATTAGTAACGGGTTGTACTGTTTCTGTAAGGCATTCTTTTGTGCAGCAGACAGTTTTGGTTTTTTATTATTATCCAGATATATCTTCGCTTAAAAAAATCGTACAATTCTTTGGGATAGTTTATTTTGAAGTTATGAAACAGTAAAAATATCACAAAAAAGTCAAAACAAAAGTATAGGTTCCCCACAAAACGCGTCTGAAAAGTGGCACTGGCCATTTCTGAAAACCGATTCGTGTTCAACACACGAAAATCATCTAAAATCACCCCCAACCCTTCAATATACTGGACCTTGTTGCCTACACAGAAAAAAATAAGATCAGGTATTTCAATAACATATCAGTAATATCAATATTTGCATATCAAAGTGAAACTATTTAATATCAATATGAAGCTGTAATACCACATTGATACTAAAAATATTATATTGAAATGTGAAATGATCATGATTTTATTGATGATTAGATTTGATTTTGATTTCGTGAAAGCAAATCTAAATCAGTTGACGGAACGACCCTTTTTGCGCAGTAATTTGATTTAGACTTGTGAACAGCTGTTAGTGTGACCGATGTGATTGACAATTGGCGCAGAAGTAAACAAAGAAGAAAATCACACAATGCCAAAAGAAAGTGTTAAAACACTTTTAGTAAGCTACGTAAATAAAAGTTTGAAAGCAGAATATGCAGTTTTGGAATGTTCGCCACATGTCAAAAGTGAGTACAATTATTCATTTGTTTATGGTCACGTAAAATACTTTAACCAAAGGTTCATTCGCGACCCATCGAGAAATATATATATTTTTTTGTTTGTATGTACTAACCAATAAGCTAAATTTTCTAGACAGAGACCTAGAGGATCTAAGGGGGGCGTATGTATTTAGATAAAGTTGCTGACCGGTTCAACGTGGCGAAACTAGCGCGATCCTCAAGTCGACAAAGTGATGCATCAGCATATCTATAATCTGGCTAACCTAAAGCGTCGGGCAGATACCCACCAATTTTTAATTGAAAACAAAACCAGTTGTTCTTTGTTTACGTTAGTGTGTCCGTATTCAATATTCGTCATCCACTTTTTGAGAATGTAGTGCAATGTTTGACAGTGGAACAAGGGTATTAAACGTCTGTTAAGAACGGTCCAGCCATGTTGTCTGCGGTCCTTACGAGGACCTTCTAAGAAAAAGTATACCAGCCATGCTCCCGCTTTCACTTTGGCAAAAGTTTTGCGATTTGAAACCAGTTTTGTTTAACAAATTTGGGCTCCAAATTGCAAGACTTTTACGAAAGTGAAAATGGGAGCATGCCCGTTTTTTTTTCTCTAAACCGATTGACCGACACCTCCTATTTACCCGTCTTTAATGGACAACTATTAACTTTTCATGATAATCTGAACTAATCATAAAATTTTGTAAATATCCGGATTTATGGACCGCTTGATCTTGACCCGTCAATTTATCCGTCTACACTAAATAAAAAATTTTCAAAAATTTCACATCTTATTGGACCGTTCGCTCTAACAACCTCTATCCAACCTTCAAAGTTATCTTAGGTCCTTTGAAAATTTTGGCAATTTCGCGATTTTTTTGAGCATTTGATCTTCTCCTCCTGTTCATACGCCGGTTTACCCTAATGTAAACTCAAATAAGAATTCTTGAAATTTCGCGATTTTCTTGACCATTTGCTCCGTGTACTCTAACCGTCCATAAAATCTTCGTAAAAATCTAAAAATAATGAACAGGTTAGAAATTTCAAGATAGACCTTTCATTTGCTCGGTCTACAACTTCCATTTAACCGTCTATATATGAGATCTATACATTCTTTATAATAATATAAGCTTAAGAATGAGAAATTTTGTAAATTTCACCATTTTTATCCAATTGCATATTTTGCATTTTTTTTTGCATATATTGATTATGGGCATTTCTCCAATGTCGAATGCGACATTCGTACCGCATTCATAGTGAAGAAAAACATATGACAAAACATTATTTTATTTTGACAAAATGCAAAATTTATAGCTCTTGATTAGCTCTATAATTGGTGCTAAAATTGAATTTGGGCAATTGTTCGTTTTCAGGATAATTACAAAAAATCAGGGCATTCGCATGCGACAAAAACAGAAGTCACTTTCAAGACGAACAGTTCAAACACTGATTTCAGCGGAACCTGAAGGAATATTTTAATGCGACTAATTTTAAAATACTATGCTTTGATGTATCTTAAAAATGTGATTTATGTGATTCCGAAATATTAAGTAGCTTATTTTTTATATAATTTTAATCACTGTCGCACGCGACATGTCGCATGCGACATTTTGTTCCATCATACTTTTTATGTGGTTTCCATTATACCGCGAAGCAAAAACTTAAACATTATCGCAATCCCATAGTTATACCCGTTACTCGTAGAGTAAAAGGGTATACTAAAGTCGTGCAAATGTATGTAACAGCCAGAAGGAATCATTTCCGACCATATAAAGTATATATATTCTTGATCAGCATCAACAGCCGATTCGATATAGCCATGTCCGTCTGTCCGTCCGTCCGTCGTCTGTATGAACACCTAGATCTCAGAGACTAGAAGAGCTAGAGAAACCAAATTTGAAATGTAGACTCCTATTGTCTGCACGCAGATCAAGTTTATTTTCAATTTTTGCCACGCCCCCTGCCGCCCCCGCAATTTGGAAAAAACGTCATATCTCCTACAGTTTTGATGATAGATGGTTCGTACTTTCTAGAGATATCTAGTACTCAAAATTATTTATCGATTTGCTAAAGGAATGATAAAGATCGGATGAACGATACTCAAGTTATGAGCAAAAAACGGTCAGTTAACACCCACCACCCACCCCACCCATAACCTAAGCATTGCGTTCAGCAGCAATCTTAGTAAGAGAAAGAGAGAGAGAGAGAGAGAGAGAGAGAGAGAGAGAGAGAGAGAGAGAGAGAGAGAGAGAGAGACGTTCAGCAGCAATCTTAGTAAGAGAAAGAGAGAGAGAAAGAGAGAGAGAGAGAGAGAGAGAGTGTAGAGAGAGAGAGAGAGAGAGAGAGAGAGAGAGAGAGAGAGAGAGAGACTTAGAGAGCGCACTGCGTTGAGTGTTAACTGGCCGTTTGACTCGTGACCAAATTCGAGCTGCGACAGGTATGTAAATAGTCGGGCTTGACCGACGTTTTCAAAAGTTTTCTTGTCTGATCTGTTTATCGTGATGAATTTGGAGTCATTTATGTTGGATTTAGTAATTGACAAATGTCTTATAATATCTGGCGGATAATAAATAGCCGAGTTAAAAAATGTTGCATACTTTTCGGCTGACCGACCTCAGGCATACAGGAAGGCTAATAAACATTTGTTTCCATGAGTAACGGGTATATCGAAGTCGGTTAGAGCCGACTTTAACTTACGCTCTCGTTTTTCATGGTTTCTTGTGCATTCTTTTTTGACCATTTGTACCCTTAGAAAGACTTTAGATAACAAAAGTAAAAGAAATCTAAAGGCACTTTTATCGAAAAAAAAGTGCATTATTAATGTCCAAATTAGAAAAATGACGCCAGAGCGGCCGTTAGTCCAAATATTTCGAAATGGGTTATAAATAAATGTAAGATTTAATTACATTAGTTCAATTTTGTTCGCTCCGTATGAAAAAATGATAAAAAACATACTTTTATAGACTTTGAAATTTTTGGCTGCGGTTGACATTTCTGTGGAAATGCCCATATGCAGTTTTCAATGTAAAGTGGGCTATTAAATTAGTATAATTCCAAATTTTCACCTCAATCAACCTTCATTTAAAAACGTGCATAAAATCCGATGTCTAGTAACTGATTACTGTGGATTATATTACTTTGGGAGTGAACATATATCAAACGGTTGATTTTATTTGCAAAATGTGTTTAACTCTATTTTTATCTTTAAGAAATTTATTATCTTTTTTGAATTCGGTGATAATTTTCTCTAGCTATGACATTTCCCGCTAGGGCTCTTCGAAAAAACGGCTAAATAAATCTTACCTTTTTTTTCGTGATCTGAAGCCCCAAATCTATCAGAAGAGGCACAATTAGAGCCTTGCATTTCGGCATTGTGACATCTATCTACTCTTTATATAAAACAGTATGTCCTGACTGACTGACTGATCGCGCAAACGGTAAGAGATAGAAGGCTGAAATTTGGACAGGAGTTTCCATTAGTGGTGAAAGTGCGTACTAAGGCGAGGTTTTGGAAAATTCCAACCGGAAAAGCGTCGGAAAAGTTTGTACGGGAAAATTTTTTTGAGCATAGTACCCGATATAATTCGACACATGTTTTCCTCGATTTTGGAAAATCCGCCCAGGAGGAAAATGGCCAGAAAATTCTGCATGCAAAAAACTATTTTTCATCCAATTGAGTTGAAACTCGGTTTGTAAGGATAGAATACGAAATAATTTGAAATGTGCTTTTCCAATGTCGGAAAATCCGCCCCCAGGTGTGAAAATTTCCGGAAAATTTTGTAGGCAAGAAATTAGTTTTCATCCGATTGGCTTGAAACTCGGTTTGTAAGGATAGAGTACGAAATAAAGTGAAATGGAGCGGTAACGATAACGATGACGATAGCGATAGCGATAGACCGTACTGATGGCGACGCAGCGAAGCGCGACGGGGACTGAGTGACTCACTGGTGACCGTCGCGCAGCCCAAACCATAAGAGATAGGATGCTGCATTTTTTACAGTAATTTTATCTTCTTCTGAAAGTGAGTACTACTAAGAACGGATTTTGGAAAACTCTGTCGGGAAATGTGGAAAATTTACGAAAAACTTTTGTATGAAACTTTTTTGTTTTTTATCCGATCAAGTTCAAACTCATTTGCAAAGATCTACATGGAAATTCAACAATAACTGCATACCAATTTTCCTGAAAATTCACAACCCCCTGGATGGAAAGTGGGTGGTCAAGGTTGCGTGGGCGAAAGTTTAGTTGCCAGCGATTAGCTCCAAACTAATTTTCAAAGTTACACATCCAATTGCCTTGAAACTCTGATTGTAAGGATAGAATACGAAATAGCTTGAAATGTTGGAAAACCCACCACAGGGAGTGGAAGTGCCCGGAAAATTCTACATGCAATAAACTATTTTCCATCCGATTGACTTGAAACTCGGTTTGTATTGATAAAATTCGAATTTATTTGTGATTTCATTTTTCGATGTTGGAAATACCGCCGGGATGCCCACTGTTAAGTGGGTGGGATGTGGGTGGTTAGTTGGTGGGTTGTGGCTGGGATGTGGGTGGTTAGTTGGTGGGTGGGAAGTGGATGGGAAATGGGTGGGATGTGGGTGGGAAGTGGGTGAGAAATGGGTGGGAATTGGATGGGAAGTGAAAGGGAACTGGGCTGGTAGTTGGTGGTAAGTGGATGGGAAGTGGGTGGAAAGTTGATGGGAAGTGGATGGGAACTGGGTGGTTAGTGCGAGTGATGTGGGTGTGAAGTGGGTAATATGTGGGTGGGAAGTGGATAGGAACTGGGTGGTAAGTGGGAGGGATGTGGCTATACTGATGGCGGCGCAGCGAAGCGCGACGGGTGTCATGCTAGTAGTGTATATGTTTTAAAAGAAAGAAAAAAACAGAAAAACTGCTGTTTCCTTTAAGGTACTTGTTTTCCACAATTATTTAAGACTCTTTAGTCAGAAACTCTTTAGCCTCGTATTTACGGCGTATCCAGCGTTCCTTCTCCTCACATGTGGCCTGTGCTGTGGGTTTAAGTCTTTGTCGGATAATTGCTTCCCACACGGAATTGGCCAGGCTGTTGCCTATGAGTAAATAAATGGTTAAATAAGTAAATCCGGATTAAAAATGATTCCATTTAAAACTTACGGCCAATCATCTAGACCCAGAGAGCACACTTTGGAGATGTGTGAACCCAAATTCCGATGAATTCCCGAGCATACCCAGATTCAGGCTTCCCCATTCGGGATCTGTTAATAAAAAATAGAAAATATATATAAATCCTACTTGATCCTCCTCTTTCTTTCCCACTTACTCCCACACAGTGTGCCAACTTAACTTAACTGTCACATATTGCAATGGTATCTCCTGGCCATGTACATCGTCAATGGGATGATAGGTGAGCCGGCCATCATCACCAAGGGTCACATATTTCTTTTTCCATTTCTTCAGGGATTTGCTGGAACTCTTTGCCAATTTGCGTGATTTTATTTGATTTTAGCCGGTAGGAATTTGCCAGTGGGCTTTTTAAAGTCAGAAAGGCATATATTGCAGTACATAGTTCACATATTCTTTTTTCCATTTGTGAAACTTTTTAACAAAATAGCCAAACAGCTGTTTTTAAAAACTTTTTAGCCGCGAAGCCGAGATTTTATCGCAGAAATGCGAGCGCTTAGCAACACTAACGATAGGCGATAGCGATAGGAATTTTTGATCGATTGTCAAATTGTTTACCAACACTAAAGCGGTCGCTCATTCATTCGGCCAGTCTGAATTAATTTTTCGGAGAACAGGTTACCACCCGCACGTTTGAATGCAATTTATTTGTTATTGCCACTGGGCTATATTCTGTTAATAACAAATCACAACAAAACAACGAAGAGGCAAACAGCAATCGCGTCGAGACTCAAAACGAAATAGTTTGAAATGCGGAAAAGTTTAAACGCGGAGCGAAGCATAATTGTTGTTGTTGAAGTGTATAGAAAATTAATAAAAGAAAATTGATAAATTAACATAAGTAATAGCCAAAGCAAGAGTAAAATTGCAGCAAAATTGCTTTTTTGAAAGGTAAAAATCAAAACCAAAGTGGCGATTTATGTGAGGAAAGAGAGTGAAAAAGAGAGCTCGAGAGAAAGAGAAGGGGGGGAAAAGCCATTAAAGTGCATTCCGTTTTGCGTGTTCAGTTTTTTTTATGCAAAATAAAAATAATAAATGAAACAAAAGTGAAATCAATAAAGTGATTTTGGTTAAACAAAATAAATACAAACGAACAAAGTGGCAAGGCGGAAAACAAAGCAAAGCCAAAACGCCAACGTCAACGTCGCAGCCGGCGTTGGGCTGTTCTTTGGTGTGGCTCCATCAACAACAACAACAAAACACACACACACACACACATGCATACGATCTGTAGAATGATTAAGACGGTTGAATTTTAAAATTGGTTTTTTGTGCTGTTGCTTTGTTTTCCAACTGGACTCCTGCTAATGTTCTATCAATTTCCCAAAGGTTTAAACAATTAAACATCGCCAAAATTAATTTCCGTCGCATAAAAATCTTTACATCAAAACTGGATTATAACAGATCCGTCATTGATATTGGAACGCAGCAGGAAAATAATTCGGGAGTTACCAACAAAATGGTCAAACGGTAAGTTTTTGTCTTATCAGAATTCATAATCATTGTCTGATTCTGTTTTTGGGGTTGGCCAATGGCCATTTATTGTGGATGTGGATGCAATGCATTCATGGTGGAGTCTATTGAACCTTTGAAGCGGCTGCTGATAAACATTTACCATTCTCATTCTCATACGAAATTATAACGCAATTAAATGATTGTGTTTATTTTTCCTTTTTTTTTAAACGTCGCCATCGCTTTTGTTGCTTGTTGTTCCACTGCTCACGTTTGGACTTACGTGCGCATTTTGTCACACAGCATTGTTATATTTTTAGAGAACTCTGTGCTGACGCGGCGGCTCCATTTCAGCACACCAACCCCCAACAAAGAAAAACACCCCCTCTGGGTGCAGCAGCAGCAGCAGCCAACGAACCACCACCACCAACCACCGAATCAACAGAACCAGAGACTCCTCGGACCCAAATGCTGACAGCGCGGCATCAGCGGGCGGGCTCCCGTTGTGGCATATTCAAGTATTTTGTGTGTGTGGGTTCTTGTTTTCGGACCAAAAAAAAAGAGCAGAAAAATACCAACATTTAAATGATTTGCGCCTTTTATACTCTCTTGTTTGGGTTTGCCGCACTTTGATGGAATCTACTTAAAATTGTTAAGGATTCGAAAATTTAACTCTGGTCTATATAAAGCAGGGCCGACCAAACGGAGAGGATAGAAAAATGTGCTTGTAATGGCGAACACAAAAAACTGTAGCCGATTTACTTGCTTTCTGTACACACCGATTCACACAATCATAAGTTCAGCTCGCGTCTGTGTGAAATGCGCGAGTGACTTCGGCTACCGAACCTGAGTATAAGGCAGCGTTGGTCAACTATAGCGAGGCCAAAAAGTGAGAGTGTATTGGTGTGCGAAAAAAAGCAGTGACTGAAGGCCTGTTTACTCTTTTGGCCTCAGCTTCGGAATGCGTTCGGTTCGTTTATGTGTAAATAGCGAAATATCTTCGGCCCCTGGGGCTACTGGTGACCATCGCTGGTATAAAGTGGCCTCTCTCTCGTCTATAATATCATCGCTTGAGCTGATTTTATTTCCTCCCAGTTCCATTTATTCATTTTGGGGTACAGCAAATCTCTAAAATTTCAAAAAAAAAAGTTCGGACAAGATCTGCACACCATCATAATTAACAAAGAAATGGTCATAAATTCTCTACTGTGTAAATTTTAGTTAAGAAAACTTGGATCAAAAGACGAATTCATCTTCTCAAGCAACAAGCTTGCGCATACATAGAAATTACAACACGACTGATCCTACGGTCAGAAAACTTAGCTCAGCTTTAGGCGGAGGCGACCAGCATCCCAGTGTTAACCCCTTAGAGCATATAAGCTTCTTTAAACCTGACCACTATGGGAAAAAAATAAAATCAAAATTATGTAATCGACGCTTTTTTGTCGGGAACTGGTATCACTAATGTCAATAGTTAAAATCTGGTAATACCAAAATAAAGTTTGACATTTTTTAGCATAAACTGTCTCACAACGTTTTGATGTAATAGCGCTATTTGTGTTGTTTACAGTGAGTTGAAAAATTCAATTTGGCTTTAAAATGGAAATTTCAAGAAAAGGTTTTTGTTGTATTACACTATGCAAATAGGTCCAGTATATTGAAGGGTTAGTGGTGATTCTAGATGATTTTCATGTGCTGAACACGAATCTATTTCAGAAACGGACGATCACGTCGAGATTTTTACTAATTTGAGCTTAAATTTGCAAAAAGTGCCTATTTTGACTCTTTTCAGACGCGTTTTGTTGGGAACCTGTACCTTTGTTTTGACTTTTTTTTTGATATTATCGTAAGTTACTATTTCTTAACTTTGAAATAAACTATTCCAAAGAAATGTACGATTATTTTAAGCGAAGGTATACCATTTTGAATACAAAAATTATAAATTCGAATTTTCTATAAAAATTATGAAAAAGTATTGATTTTGTATGGGAGCTATATCTAAATGATTTGATAAAAATTTTGAACCCTACACTAATTTTTGTGAATTTCAGGTGCAATAAAGGTAACACCAGGTGTGCAAATTTTTAATAATATAAGAAACGTACCTAAACCTTGACCGATTAAATTGTGGTTTTGAATAAAACAGCTGAGCATTACCTTATTTAAATTCTGAAAATCAGCTCCCCAGGTGCTTAAAAGGAAACATATTTTACGAAATTTTGACTTTGATTCTCTTTAGCTCCGGAACTACTAAATTAATTTTAATAATCTCCTAACTCTATAACAATTTTTAACCGAAAACAAAAAAATGAATTCAAAATTTTGATTGATTTGTCCAAGGCAAAACGATTCTGGACCACTGTACTGTGTTGATGCGTTTCAAGCCCATGTTTTCGTGGTGCCTCAATCAGAGTGGAAAAAGCACTTCGAAAATTGGTTTGAGCAAATGCAAAAGTGCATAAATTTTAACGGAGAATATTTTGGAAAACAATAAAGACCTTTTTCATTTAAAGATTTTTGTTAATATTTGTTATTCCCATTTAACGCTAAAATATCAATACATCTGTAGGCGGTTATTTCCAAATAATTTGAAAGTCTACATATATTTGCCAAATTCAATGTCATAACTTCCACAGTTTTGTAGATAGATGGTTCGTACGTTCTAGAGAGATTTAGTAATGAAGATTACTTGGAAGATCGGATGAACGCTACTCAAGGCGTGCTCCATATTAGGAAAAGTAAAACAAAAAGCTAGCTTCTGCGAAGTTTATATCGCCGTATAATTTTTATATATCGTATAATTTATACAAATAAAGGTTTAAAATGATTTGCATACAACAATTGGATTTTTGATTTGAATAATGCTAGTTGAGTGCTTTCCCTGACTGATCAATAAACTCTGTTAATAATTAAACATTACACATAAACAACAGCATGGCCATTACCATTTAGTTAGTGTGTTTAGTTGGTGTAACTAACAGTATTTAATATAACTTAAATACTAACAATTCTGGTTTAGTTAAATGGACGTGCGACTGTCCGCGAGCTCCGAGGCCAGACTCTTTGGCGCGCTAGCGATGGACAAAGCTGCAGCCAGAGTACTCCACATTTCATCTACAGTAGCGGTGGGCACCAAAAATTAGGAAAAATGTATTGCGTTGTGTGTTGAGAGAAATAGTTGCCCCCCACTGATATACAGGATTTGCACAAACATTGTGTATAATTCCGTTGAGTGTAAAAACTGATGAAACCGTAGTACTGATCAAGTGCACCAAGTACAGATTTGCGTAGTTGCGACGATGTTTACCTCGGTTGAGGTCATTGTTATCTTTGGAGTTTTGAAGATAGCCGCCAATTGTAAATGTATCGATGATTATTTGGACGATGGTCACACTGGATGGATACCGCTGGCAGAGCAGAACGCAGTAGCAGAAGGCGTTAGTAGATTATGAGTGGAGACAGACAGACGAACAAAGACGTTGTACATATTTTATGGACAAACAGCCCTTATTGATAATGCAAATAGTAGCCCTTAAGGTTAATAACGTTGCAAAAAGCCCAGAAACCTGAGAAAACTTCTTATTTGGTTGGTCATGACGCTCTAAATTTTCTGATGCTACACTAAGAAAAACCTAGAACGAATAATTTGAGTACGAACGCTCTTGAAAAAAAAAGTTCTTGAATTTTCTAGAATTTCGCTCTTGGAATCGAGATAAATTCGTTCTAAACTTTCTGAATTTGGTTTTTTATAGGCAATTGGAGTAAGAGCAACTTAACTTTGAGAGAATAGCGTTGGACTCGCTATCGCACAGAGTGAGAGCGCATGCGCAGTTTGTCGTTGAGAGAATAGCGTTGGACTTGCTCTCGCAGAGAGAGAGAGCGCATGCGCAGATTGTCGTCCGATGCGTACGAAAGTCAACTGCGTTTATTTATAAGTGTGTTTTCGTCACCTTGTTTAGCTCGTGGATGATAGTCGAGTGGGCTAAGCTACCCGTCGCCTGTGTGTGTTTCAGTCTTTCGAGGTAGCGAGTTCTCAAGTCCCAGAAAAGTAAGTAAAAAAAAAAAATATCTATGTGGGTCGGGTCGGGTCGTTCGTGTCTCTCACACCCCCACCCCCACCCCAAATATTCTTTTTAAGTTTTTTATTTCGAAAATTATTCTTAATTGGACCAAGTACTGAAACTCTTGAATCAGGAATGTCGGGATCAAAAATTCACTCTTGGATCAAGAATTTTCACTCTTACCGTACTTTTGAGAACGAATGCTCTTGATTCAAGAGTAAAATTCTCTATTTTTTCTCTGAGTGTATGTAACTTACAGTTTGCATGCTTAAATTCAATAAGAATTGATTTGACATACATAAAGACACAAACCGATAGTCAAATATCAATAACAAATGTATGTATATCGTTTGTACGAAAAGCCAGAAAGCACAAAGCAGATTTGTACAGCTTATTTGACAGATGACTTAAGCTGAGCTGTCAGGCCAAGTTTAACCGTTTCTATTTCACCTGATTGCCCTGATAAAATGAGCTGTCAGGTCAAATAAAACCGGTTTTATTTCACATGATCGCTCAGCTGAGTAGCGAGATTTCTACTCAGACGCCTATTAAAAACTCAGCCAAGTAATCAGGTCCTGTAAATAGAGTTTTACGAAGTATATTCAAAACAAAACATAGATGTTTTTCATGCTCTTCGATGGAGTTTGACATGACTGGGTTGGAAAGATTGTTAAGGATCTTTTCGGTCTTTTCGGTTCCAAGAATATCGGTTTACGGAGTCACGAAAGGAGTTAGAATCCAATAATTATAGTTCAGAAATGATTAGTCTATTATATATACCTTCTGTTATGAACTGTGATTATTATTTCAAAGCAATTTGAAAAAATAAAATCGAAAAATCTTAATTTTTTTTATATTTTTATTCTTTTATTTATGTGTAATAATTTTAAAACATTAAAACCTTGAAAAGAAAACATAAAAAATATGAAGTGGTTAAAAATCATATATTTCAGTTCACATAAACATGATTTGTTCATGCCGTTAACAAATTTCAACTTTGATAACCCATAACTAAGCATCTATGTAGAAGGCGTAGCACCTTGTTCGTTCAAACTCTTATTTCATAGGTTGGACAATTATCAAATGCCATTTGAATTATTTGATTTTCTCAATCTCGTCTGGCAGCTTAGTTTTTGTTTCGAACCTTGGTTATAGTTGCTTAGATATTCGGTGAACTTGAGCATCTTCAGGTATTCAGGAAAGTAAAGGGTGGTCCATATAATAATTGGAATTTAATTTTGATATAAAAAAACGGCTCGATATTTTTCAAAGGTTGAACATTTATTGGAAAGGTTGGTTCATGTCAAATAACAGCTTCTTGGCGGCCAATTCACATCTCCATATATGCTGATTATTCGATTTTCGAAGATAGGGCGCTGAAGATCGATTGTGGCGTGCGCTGTGTGGCACGTAGCGCCATCTTGTTGAAACCAAATATCGTCCAAGTCTTCCGCTTCAATTTCCTCGAAGAACCAATCACTTAACATTGCGCGGTAGCGCTCACCATTAACGGTCACGATGGCTCCTTCTTCATTTTCAAAAAAAAAATGGACCAATGATGACTCGAGACCAAAATCCGCACCAAACAGTGACACGTGGTGGGTGCATTGGCTTCTCGACGACGATATGCGCATTATCTGTGCCCCAGATGCAACAATTTTGTTTATTAACATAATCACCGAGGTGGAAATGTGCTTCATCCGTAAAGATGATTTTTCGGTCAAATTCACCATCTTCGGCCAAACGTTCTTCCGCCTAATTTGCGAACTGTAGACGATTCGGATGGTCAATTGGCTTTAGCTGCTGCACCAATTGAACTTTGCATGGCTTCATGGCAAGGTCTTTATGCAAAATTCTCATTAAAGAACTGCGCGAAATGTCCAATTGTTGAGATCGATGGCGAGTTGACGTCGATGATTGTTCACGCACATTTTTAGCAACCGCAGCAATGTTTTCGAGTAGGTACACGGGTCGGTTTATCCACCAACTTTCCAGTTTCACGAACTCGCTTCGCGAATTGATCCACAAATTGAGTTTTCGGACCATTTTTTTTGTTAAATGTTTTTTTTTCAAATTTCGCAAAGTTTGAGTCTAGGTATGTTTTTAATATTTTCCAACTTTCTTCAAGCGAATAGCGACTCATTTCGTAATTGTCAAAGTTTTTACTAAATATTAGTAGATTTCCGAATGACATTTGACGTTTTTAAAGTCAAATTATGATGAATAGTTCAAATTCCAAACACTGGATGGACCACGCTGTATTATCTTGAACCAAATCTATATCGAAACGGATGGAGTCCGGATAGGGTCTTAACGAGAGCCGCTTTCACGCAAACGCGAGCCGAACTCAAGATTGTGTGAATCGGTGAACACTGAATTGCAAGTAAAACGGCTGTAGTCTGGAGAGAGCTCTCTTGCTCACCAACACAAGCACACTTTTTTGTTCTCTCCATTTGGCCGACACTGGTCTAAACCCGACTTCAGGAGGTCACAAATTTAAAGGTGCTCCGGTTTGAGAGACCCAAAAACCCGAACTTAACTGGTTATACGCGAAAATCCTCGTAACATTAAGTGTTTTGAAAATTTCGTTATACATCGGATGTTATACATCTGTATTCAGCCCGTTGTATGTTTGCGGAATAATGAATACCCTTTCTCCAAAAAAGGATAGAAAAAGCGGCATTTAGCTTAACGCATGCGCCCTACCGTCACGACCCAACAACAAACAACAACAGCAAAGAAAAAAAATCCAAAAGTTCGTCTGACTTGGTTACAATTTGATTTTCTACACGATTTTATGCTTTTTCATCTGTGTGCTGGGGCTCCAAAATAGCAACAACAACAACATCATGAGTGGCCTGGCTACATAAATAACTGCATACGTTGCACTCTCGTGCTCTCTCGCTACCTATCTGTCTCTCTCTCTCTCTGTCGGAGTCGCGGGTTTTAATTTTAGACTTTGCCTCTAACAATTTTTATACCCTTGCAAAGGGTATTATAATTTTGCCCAGAAGTTTGCAACGCATAGAAATATTCATTTCCGACCCCATAAACTATATATATTCTTGATCAGGGGGACGAGCTGAGTTCATTGAGCTTTGTCCGTCCGTCTGTCTGTCTGTCCGTCTGTCTGTCTGTCTGTCCGTCTGTCTGTCTGTCCGTCTGTTTCTACGCAAACTAGTCTCTCAGTTTTAAAGCTATCGAGCTGAAATTTTGCACAGAGTCTTCTTTTTACTGCACGCTGCTAATATGTCGGAACCGACCGGATCGGATCACTATATCTTATAGCTGCCATAGGAACCATCGGTCGAAAAATGGGTTTTAGTGAGAAAAACTTTTTTGTTTTCAATGTCAACGTGATTAAACTCGGTCATTAATAATATTATATACTTTCAAACAGATTTGCAAATTTTGGTCAAAATCGGATGACTATATCTTATAGCTGCCATAGGAACCATAGGTCGAAAAATGGGTTTTAGTGAGAAAAACTTTTTTGTTTCCAATGTTAACGTGATTAAACTCGGTCATTAATAATATTATATAATTTCAAACAGATTTGAAAATTTTGGTCAAAATCGGATGACTATATCTTATAGCTGCCATAGGAACCATAGGTCGAAAAATAGGTTTTAGTGAGAAAAACTTTTTTGTTTTCAATGTTAACGTGATTAAACTCGGTCATTAATAATATTATATGCTTTCAAACAGATTTGCAAATTTTGGTCAAAGTCGGATGACTATATCTTATAGCTGTCATAGGACCGATCGGTCGGAAAATGGGTCTTAGTGAAAAAAAACTTTTTTGTTTTTAAGTAAATCGTTCTTAAGGTCGGTGATTATTAATATTAAACGCTTTCAAACTAATTTGAAAAAGTTGATCGACATCGGGTGACTATATCTTAAGGCTGCCATAGGCCCGATCGGTCGGAAACTGAGTCTTAGTGAGAAAAACTTTTTTCAGACGTTTATCTGTCGGAAAATAGGTTTTAGTAACAAAATTTTTTGATTTTTATGTAAGCGTTCTTAAACTGTGACATTTGCATTTGCAAGGGTATAAAAACTTCGGCACAGACGAAGTTAGCCTGGCCTTCTCGTTTTCCATTACTTTGTCGCCGTGTTGTTGTTGTTTTCGTGTTCTGCCTCCAGCAGCAACAGCAACAACAACAACATTGCATCGCATTGCTGGAGCAGGTTCTTCGTGTAGCATTTTTACAGTTGTTTGTCGCGCCCCCAACTCTTAGCCCTCGATTAGCCCAACTCTTTTTTATTTTCCTTTTTTTCCTTTACATGCATACATACACACGTGTACATATGTAGTTGTGGGTTTTTTTCTTACCTGCCTGGTGTTTTGGCCCTTTTGTTTTGACCACAGGCACACACAGAGACGAGATGCAGCGGGCCACTGTCGATACTTATCAGTAATCCCTCCACTCTTATCGCCAAGCTCTCTCTCTGCCGCTCTCCCGCACATGCACACACACACTTCCTGCTGCATGTGTTTACCTGTTCGCCTTGTTCTTGGCGATCACCTCCCATGGATTTACAGAAATCTTTCCAGAATTCGATGCTGTTGTTGGTGGTTGGTTTGTGTTTATTAAATTCTTCAATATGCATGCAGTTGTTTTTGTTGTTTTTGTCTTGAAAATTTATTTGTCTGCACGCCATTATCCATTATGCATGTACATTTGTATGAGTGTGTGTGCATGCCTCCTCCGTTGTTGTCTGCGCTGTTTTCAGTGTATTCTCTTCTTTTTGTTTTTTGGCGATTAAAATTAAATTTTAATTCCGTTGCTGTTGCTGTCATTGCTCTCCCTCATTCATTGAGCAGCAGCAGCAGCGGCAGAATATGCTTTGTTTTATGACTTCCTTGTTGTTCCCTCTACACACACACACACTCACAGTGCATCAATTTGCTTCCACTCGCCTGTTGCGCTTAAGCAACATTTTGCTTATGTTGCTCATTTGTTAAGTGCAAATTTATTTATGAAAATACCCACCACCTACGCACACAGTCACATAAATGCGCATAATTAACCGTTATTATGCATGCCCATGATTCATCTGAAAGATGTGTGTGATGTGACAACTCTTTGTGTTTATTACAGGGTGGATTTTCCCCAACACCAAATGTGTGAAAAGTAGTGGACAAAAAGCCTTTATTTTAAAGTTTGGCAATCCAAAACTGAAGTCGGCATCATTCGGGTCCTAAAAATTAACAAAAAAAAATGTATACTCTTCTCGAACGAAATGGTTGAGGTGCCGGCTGAGAATAATTTTCCATTTCTTTTTATACCCAGCAGGACTACTAGGGCCTTACTTTATAGTGCCAGCAGGAAATCCCATTTATCCCAAGTGCCATTACTCCTTTGGTTCGGTAATTTTGGGGTCGCCTGACGTTTGTACCTCCTGGAGAGAGACCAGAGAGCATAGTTAGTGCTCTCGTGTCACGAGTATGCACTTATTGCAGTGCCGGCCAAATGGAGAGGACAAAAAAGTGTGCTTGTGTTGGTGTGCAAGAGAGCTCTCTCCAGACTACAGCCATTTTACTTGCAATTCAATGTTCACCGATACACACAATCATGAGTTCGGCTCGCGTTTGCGTAAAAACACGACTGACTTCGGCTCGTGGTAGCTATGGCTGGCCGGGTCTGACTTATTGTCTTTGCAGTCTTCTATTGATGAAAAGCAGAGTGTCATTTCCATTTCTTAAATTAATTTTAATACACACTTGTAAGTTTATATTTGTAATAACACATTTTTTTAAATTTGTTCAATTTCCTGTTTATTTTGCATACAAATTTGAACAATTAAGCCAAAAAATGGAAATTATTTTATTGTAATTTCCTGCTCGTAGCAAGTTGTGTTTTGCATTCGCATATTTCAAGTTCACCTTGGGGATAGTTGTAGCTGGTTGCAGTTTTTAATTAGATTAATACTCGAGACTGTCCAAATGAATTGAGCATTTCTACCTTTCTCTTTTCGGAGGCTTAGTTACTCTGCTGAAATGACGGCAGCTGCAACAAAGCAAACTCAAGTTTTAGCATTTGAAGAACTTGGTTTATTATATTGTTATCTCCTTGTCCAACAGTCAGTCAGAAGCTGCAGTAGCAGCATTAGCATCATCATTTGCCCTTGCTTATCGTTTCACTTTTTTTGCATGCCCAGACTCATTCGTCTTGTGATTGCAGTTTTAGAGCTGATAAGACAGAAGAACAGCGATAGGATGATAAGTAAGAACGCAGACGCAGCAGCGGAGGCGGCAGAGCACTGTGGATTTTTTGAGTTTTTTTTTTCCGAAACGCTTTCGAGACTCATAAAAACATATTTCATGGATTTTGGAAAGTCGCCTCATGTTTTTTAGGATTATTTTTCAATAAACATAATAAATTTTCTTGCATTTTAAAAACTAGTTTAGAAAAGAGGGGGAGGATTGTTCTAAAATACCTTTCTTAAAACTAGGCCGAAATTTAACTTTGTTTTTAGGGTAAGAAAGCCCTTTAAATGACTATTGAAATTTCCCAAAAAGAACTGTTTTAAAAGAACTTCAAAATACCAGCTTGTTGCCAATTCATTCAAAAATCTGAGAGAGAATGTGGATCAAGTGAAAAAATCGATTCCCAATCATCAATTTGGGTTTCGAAAGTCGCATGCAACTCCTGAACAATTACACCGAATCGCCAATTTCATCGCCGAGGCTTATGATAGCATACACAGTCGGAGTGTTTTTGGATGTGCAACAAACGTTTGACCGTGCATGTCACTCGAAAAAGTAGTATCTGTCCAATTTTATAGGGTGCAGGAAAGTTTTCTGAATGACATATCTTAGAGTACTTCAGGAAGGCTACAGCTCTAGTTGTAGAAGTATTAAAACTGACTATACCTTATAGCCAATGATTGGAAAGGTACTGGATTTTCTTGACTAGGTAAGGTACAAGGTAAACGTCAAAAATATACCGAGGTAAGGTAAAAGATATCCGGAATTTCCAGTACCTAGGTAAAGGTAAAGGTACAATAAAGGTACTTTTAAATTTAAAAGCATGGTTCATCAATTTTTATTAGTAATGACTATTAAAAACATAGATCAGATGTTGGATGAATTATTTGTAACTGTTTCACATTTTTGGCTAACTCCAAGTCCTTTTTTGCTAAAACCTCATGTGCGTGGGAAAACGCTTATATGCGAGCACGAGAGAATGACGATTTAGATTGCTATCCAAATAGTGGCCGGTAACACCAAAGTAACTTTCTCCAGTTGAGTTCCTTAGTTGAGTTATTGGAAACTTTAGATACTTTGTCTTTCATTGATTCGTAAGAAGAGTAACTATTGGGGTGTACCCTCTAGCGTAAAGAAATTGAAATATATGCACAGAAAAAAAAGATCACGATATTTAGTATCAATCTGGTATTTTGTACTATCAAATCGGCCTTCATCTGAAAAATACCCAGATGATATGTTCGAATATATCACTTTGACATTTCGGACATATCAAAGTGACATTTTTTCAGATCAACAAATTGATATTCTTTAATATCAATTATATATTATTATAGTATCAAAGCTATATTTTTAAAATACCTGTAGGACATGGTTTTAGTATCAAAGAAATATTTTAAAAATATCAAAAGGGTATTACTTTAGTACCAATGCTTTATTTTTATAATATCAAAGCTATATTTTTATAATACATATTACAATTATTATGAAGAAATGTAATTAAGACGATCGAAGTTAAATCGACACTCTAGAAAAATTGTAAATATTGAGAAGAATAATTATTTCAAAACAAAACTTTCCAATCAACTTTTCGTACACCAATTTTTGATTGTTGAGTTTTGGTACCAGCTCATAGAGTTGGATGTCTTCCATTTCAATCTGAATTTAACTCCATTTTAATCTTTGATTTGAGAAACTCTGTGTGTCTCTTTCTACTTTCAGAATTTCGATGTCTACTTTGATCTGAAATCATATCACTAGGGTATTTTTCATATCACTTTGATCATTTCACATTTCAATATAATATTTTTAGTATCAAAGTGTTATTACAGGTTCATATTGATATTAAATAGTTTAACTTTGATATGCAAATATTGATATTACTGATATGATATTGAAATAACTGATCATATTTTTTTCTGTGTGATATATAAACATCATTGTTTTACGCACACAAATTCGCAAGAAAGTGCTGCTATAGACTGGAATACAATCAAATTTATGCACATAAATGTATGTATTGACATGTATCGTCAATTTGGTGCAAAAAAATTTCGATCATATGTACATAAATATGTGTGTATGTTTGTAAATATTCAAATTTTTGCACACATATGTATGTACATTGTACATATACATATTGTGTAGGCACTTACCTTCAAATGGTTGTGTAAACTTCCAGTAGATTTTTAATCAAACTTAAT
Source organism: Lordiphosa magnipectinata (assembly GCA_037044535.1). Classification (NCBI taxonomy): domain Eukaryota; kingdom Metazoa; phylum Arthropoda; class Insecta; order Diptera; family Drosophilidae; genus Lordiphosa; species Lordiphosa magnipectinata. The sequence continues at coordinate 162,596 of JBAMBO010004447.1, forward strand.
AGTTTTGTTTACACAAAGTTGACATTTGTCATTCTGGTTGAAAAATGCTCCATACAAGATCAGCGGTAAATCTTTATTCCCTTCATTATTTAGTGGCTGATCAGTCATCGTTATCAATGATAAAGTTTAAATTTTACGAGACAATGCTGATAAAATTTCTGCACAAATTTCACAATGCAACGTTGTAAAATATTTCATGGAAATGAAAATCAATACAACAATTGATATCAATACTTGGGCGCGAAAAAAACCACTTGCGAAAAGTATCTAGTACCCTACCTATTGACAAGGTAAATGAAAATTAAGACCTAAGTAAGGTAAAAGGTACTCGAATTTGAAAATACCGAGGTAAGGTAAAAGATGCACAAAATTTGTATCTAGGTATGTACCTAGATATTTGTACTGCTTATAGCTGCCATAGATCGGTCGGAAAATGGGTCTTCGTGAAAAATTTTTTGTTTTCAAGTGAATGATTCTTAATATTCAGCGCTTTCAAACTAATTTGAAAAAGTGGATCGACATCGGTTGACTATATCTTATGATTCCCATAGGACCGATCGGTCGAAAATGGGTCTTAGTGAGAAAAACTTTTTTGTTTTAAATATTATCTTTCTTAAACTCGATTGTTCTTCTTAACGCGATTGTAAATTTGATATGTTTTCAAAAAGATTCGCAAATTTTGGACGAAATCAGATGTTTAACTGTCGGAAAATGGTTTTTAGTTACAAAAATTTTTGATTTTTGTGTAAGCGTTCCTAAAACTTTGACATATCAAAAACAGCATTTGCATGGGTATAAAAACTTAGGCACAGACGAAGTTAGCTTGGCCATCTCGTTTTTTATTTATTTTTTTTTTTGCTAAAATGTTACATTTTCATACGAGTAAGTAATATTTCCGGAAATACGGTATCTGAAACAGTGCTGAAATACAGGATCTATTAATAATGGAATGTTGAAGGGATTCAAAGGCTTAAACTTTTCTAAAATTTCACAAGAAGAAGTCTCGCACGATTTCGGTTGATAATTTATCCTCAAATCGTAGATAATTTGTTGGCCGAAATTCGAAAATTGTTATCATTTGGACGTATTGCTCAGTCGTGTACTTTGCCATGGGTGTTAGAGGTCCCTAGCAGAACAAAACAACATGGCCGAAGACCTGTTCTTTTTCAAATACTCTTTTAGTATTTGGAATTTAGGTCAAACATGAGCACAAAAGGAACCACTGTGCAGCGTCAGTAGCAGACGCATCTCGGCAACAAATTTAATCATACAAGCAAATACACGTGACCCTAATTAGGTGAGTGCGTGTGTGTGACTGATAAGCCAGCTCTGTGACGGGATAAATAAATATACACAAAAAATTACTTTTTTTTATACTAATCACGCGGCTGACTTCAAATTGAATACAACTGACTAGCATTACGAAGGGGAAAGGGGAATGGGAGGCGCACACAAAGCCATCTGTTTTGCGGTATCAACAACCTCATCAAACGCTGACCAAAAATTGCTTTAGCTGTAATCTTTTACTGCTGACCTGCAGCAGGAGACAAGAGTTCAAAGTTCAGGCTTTATCAATGTGCGCACATCTGCCCCCTCCGTGCATTGCCATTTGAACTTCACGGTTACCGTTCAAGTGTCAAAACGGTTTAAGATTAGTTCAACACAAAACCACATCGAAAAAAAGAAAAAAATATTTACTCTGACCCACATAAGCTGAGAGCTGGAAAAGGAGGAGAGGGAAAGTGAAAGTTGTTCGACTGTCTTTAAATAATTTAATAACAATTTACAACAAATTTGCATAAGGCCAGTTCAAGTGTAAGGCGTGAAAACAAAAAATATGAAAGTGAAAATTGAAAATTATGCTTAATAAATGCCATGCTGGGGCCCCAACCCCTTTTTACCTGGGATATGTTTTGGGTACAGGATATGCGCTTCGCTGAGTTGCAGCTGCAAACTGTTAAACTTGCACACATCCTGGAAGCGGGGGGAAAATAAAACGGCTAAACAAAAAGTGCCCACATTTTTGTCACACGAACAAAAGCGGAAACAGCAGAAGTAGACAGTTGAAATATCCAGTAGTAGGGCGAGTATATACTATGGAGGAAATAAGCTGATAATCGGGCTAAATGAATGAGATTTGATCAATAATTTTATCATCATTTTATCATTTTCGTTAAGTTTTCATTTTGCCATAATGTCTGTTTGAAAAAAAATAAGGTTCGGGTGTGAAGGACGCATTGGCCCATTGCTTAGAAAGCTGAGAAATGTACTGAGAAAAAAATCAATTAAAAGCCGAAACGCTGTCAGAATGCGACAGAGGCGAGATAAACTTAACCCAAGATTATATTCTCAATTTTAATTCATTATTCTTGGATAAAGATAGTTTATACACTGAGGGAAAAATGCCCTGAAATTTCAATATTTACACTTTGACTTTAACATTTTCACCATTGATTCAGCGTTAAATATGGAATTCGTAAATATAAAGTGTGTACACTTTAATTTAAATATTAAAATACAGTCTCTCTGGAGGATCTGTCCATAGCAGTTCGGTCGGACGAGGGCTCCGCGCTTGTCTTTCTAAAGACACGTGTCTCCTCCGACTCCTCATCTTGGCAGCCGCCATTATGGCATTTTTATTACATTGAAAAAGAATTTGTAAACTCAAGGTCAAAGACCTAAATATCAAACAACATAAATCGCTTCGATTTATAAAACTTCAATTTGTGTTGACATTTTCCCCGTATTGCGCGGTGGTGGCCAAATAAATCTCTTTGCCCAAGGGTCAAGAGTAACTTAAACCAACAAAAAAAAAAAATAAAAAAAAAATAGGAAAATATTAAATTTTTTTTGTTTTTTAAAATTTTTTTTAGCCAATTAGTTTGTTCTGAATCAAGAGTAGGAAACCCCTAATTGGAACCACCACAAGTTGGACTCTGAAAAACACCAAATTATTTTAAATTTTATTTAAAAATGTTTGCTTACTCTGCGGGGATTCGAACTCGAGGCCCTTGGACTGAAACACACACTGAAAACGTCCTCTCTACCTCTTTTCCTGGCGGAAAAGCTTCTAAGATGCTACTTGTATTGAATCGAATCTACCATCTGCCTTAATACATAAGACCACTTGTAATTCTCAAGTTCGAATTCCCTGGATACTTCATTTAAATGGTGCAAAGAAAATGTGGTGATTAAATATGTTTCTAGTTAATTCAACGTGCATATTAATTGGTTTTAATACACAAATTGCACAGTGAAATCATAGATGATTGTTATAGTTGTTTTCACTGTGCAATTTTAGTTTTGTATCTTTATTTATATGAATATTTGGCACAAAAATAACTGGAAATAACACTTACAGCCACACAGAGAAAAACAAGAAAGAAAGTCGGTCAAGCCCGACTTTAACATACTCTGTACGCTTAACGTCGCAGCTCGCATTTGCTCACGACTTATACGCGTTCATCTCTAAGTTTCACTCTCTCTATCTCTCTCTCTCTCTCTCTCTTTCTCTCTCTCACTAAGATTGCCGTTCAATAGAATGCTGTGGTGATGGGTGGGGGGGTGGGGGGTGTTTACTGGCCGTTTTTTGCTCATAACTTGAGTATCGTTCATCCGATCTTTATCATTCCTTCAGCAAATCGATAATCGATAATTTTGTTTTCAAGGCATCTCTAGAAGGTACGAACGATCTATCTTCAAAACTGTAGGAGATATGACGTTTTTTCCAAATTGCGGGGCGGGAGGGTGCGTGTCAAAAATTGAAAATAAACTTGATCTGCCTGCAAGTATAAGAAATATATGCCCCATACATGTCAAACCTCTATTTCTTACCATCTCTGAGATCTCTTCGTTCATACGGACGGACGGACAGACAGACAGACAGACAGACGGACAGACGGACAGACGGACAGACGGACAGACGGACAGACGGACAGACAGACAGACAGAAAGACGGATAGACGGACATGGCTATATCGAATCGGCTGTTGATGCTGATCAAGAATATATATACTTTATAGGGTCGGAAACGATTCCTTCTCCCTGTTACATACTTTTGCACAAACTTAATATACTCTATGTACCTTCGGTACAGAGAAAAAAAATACATGTTTCGACCGGGATTTTCAACCCACAACGTTTGTGTAGCTTTTCTGCACGCCGTTTCATTTCAACACGTGGCGTGTAGCTTTTCCACACGCCGAGCTTAGCTTTCTCATTCGAACGCGTGTAGCTTTTCTACACCTTGCGTTAAGTTTTCTTATTTCAACACGTGTCGTGTAGCTTTTCTACCCGCTGCGTTTAGCTTTCTCATTTTAACACGTTACGTGTAGCTTTTCTGCACGCCTCGTTTAGCCTTCTCATTTCTAAACGCGGCGTGCAGAAAAGCTACACGCCACGTATTGAAATGTTAGCTGTTAAGTACGTGTTTCTCGTGGCGCTCTGTCTCGCTTCTGTTTCCCATCTTTGCCGAAATGTACATTCTATCCATTGTATTTCCCACTGTTCGGGAATTTCGAGAGTAAGCTCCGTCCCGAACTCCTGTGCCAAACTTAACCACTAGTGAAAGACTTGTGATTTGGTCGCGAGCAGGTATTTTGCAATTATTTTCAGATATCTTTGCTCAGGCATATCGAAATTTTTTTTAAAATAATTAAAATGAAGTTGCAGCGTGTGGGCGAATAAGGGTGGAAATCCAGTTTCTAAATATATCTCATAATTGGGTGTGTTTTGTTGAAGTTGGAAAATTCTTTTTATAAAGAACCTTAGACTGCGTACAACGTCTTCATATTGAAAACATCCCCATACTTGTGGTGAGTAGCACGTTATCGCCTTAGCGGTCTCCTGGTACATCTTGTATTTGGTGCTAGGATTGACATTTTTCGTGCTTCCTAGCATTTTCATGTTTTGCAATTGCGCGGAACTTTCTGCTAGCATGACCATGTCATCAGCATACATTAGGACTTTAAAAGTGTGTCCACCCATATGGACTCCTCCCGGAAGGTTCTCAGCAATGTCGTCTACAACGAGAGAGAGTTGAATCTTTATTTATATAAATTTATTCAGTTTTTTTAAATTGTATCAAATTTTTGGCACAAAAATAGCTTGAAATAACACTTGCAGCCAATAACAATAGTTTGCATTTTCTTTGTTAACTCTTCTAGAAGGAGCATTTAAAAAATGGTTGAAATCTGCGGAATATTGACATAGCTTACTTATTTAATTTAACACCTTTTATGTACACTTTTGATTTATAAAAACCACACAGATGCCCGACTCCATTAGGTTTTGCTTGACAATGGGTTGTGCATCGGTCAGTAAATTGAGCGATATGCAAAGCATTTATTTGAAACTCTTAGCGTGGTGTGGACATCTCATTTGGAGCATTGCGCTATGTCTCCTCCAGAAAGCAAAACAGCTGTCTTGGCCAAAGCGGCAATATTCTGACCCCACTTAGTTCACTTGCCAAGTCCATGATATAGGGCAGTATATAATCGGGAAAGACATTGGCATTGCTGCGTGGTACATCCTTAATTATGGTCAGGTAAGCAGTAAGTGTTTCAAAGGCCTGCACTTGCACCTGGGCGGGATATTTTTGGTCCAGATTCAGCTAAAGACATAGAGAAAGAGAGATTTAGATGAAGATTTGGAAAGCCCTTAAAGTACTCACAATATAGGGCAAAATGAGGTCCAATATAGTCTCGAAAGTAATATACTTTAACAACATTTGCAACAGTTACAGAGTGGTCCTTTTGGCCAATCCACGTATGCAGGAGGTGACCACAGTGATGATTAAAAGAGACCGTGACCTGGCCGGATCATTTTTCTCAGCTGCTTACTTTTTATCATCGGGTGTCATTATCGGCGTGGAGGAGATCATTTGCAAATAGAACCATAGGAATGAGTAGAATTACTCGGGATATAGTTTGTCACGCTCCTGATCCAAATAAAATTCGGCACTCTTGCGATTCATCAAATAGATGAACATCTATCATGGAGGGTAAGAATTGGCGCAAGCGCTCATTCTCAATGCCAGCCAAATGATTCTCCACCAGCTCCCGTGCCTCACATCTGTAGGCTAGCAATTGGAAGCGCTTAAAGAAGGCTGTGCTCTCGTAGGTCCGTCCACATGCGTTTGTTTGTCGGGTGGGATGGTCTCTAAGCTCGCTTTGCCAACGGTAGTCACTTTTTAGGCGCAACCAGACGCAGTATAAGAAAAAGTGACGCCCGTTGACAAAGCGAGCTAGGAGACCATGACAAAAGCTTTAATAACTATGTATCTCAGAACGACACGGTCTGGGTTCGAGTTCCAGGAGGGGTGGGTTTGAATAGCAACAGAATTTTTATACCCTTGTAGAGGGTATATTAAAATTGTCGAGATGTTTGTAACGCATAGAAGGAAGCATCTCCGACCACATAAAGTATATATATTCTTGATCAGCATGACGAGCTGAGTTGATATAGCTATGTCCGTCTGTCCGTCCGTCTGTCCGTCTGTTTCTATGCTATCTCCTCCGTCAGTTTTAAAGCTATCTTAACCAAACTTTGCACGAAGTCTTTTGGTATAAATACGCTGCACATTTGTCGGAACCGGCACATTTTCTATGCTTTCACATAATTTAATAGGACAACTATATAGTATAGCTGGCATAGAAATTGGGTGTAGAAAATGTATATAGGAGGCCTTGTCACAAATGTGTACATTTGGCCGAATGTACATATTTGTGTCTACTAATTTATATAAATCATACAAGCTACAAGGGTATAAAAACTTCGGTCGAGCCGAAGTTAGCTTTCCTCTATTTTTTTTTATAAATCTATCGGGAATAATACAAGGGTGAAATCACTAGAGATTTTGGTATAAACGTTTGCATTTCCTATTTCAATTGTCTTCAGATGGTGAATTTCAGCAATTTGGAACCACCTGCTCAAATCTACTTGGCTTGGCTTTGAACTGTCGGTTTCACTTCGCTTTACTTTCGACATCTGATATAGTAACCGAGCTGTTTTGTGCCACTTCACATATGAAATTCAAACAGTTTCAACTTGAAATATAAGCGTTTATGCAACAATCACTAATATTTTTCTACTATAGCTTTACAGAAAACTGTAGGATTATTGATAAGTTGCGAGATGATAAATTTTGTTTTTGATATTTCTAAGCTCATTTCAAGTTTTTTCAATCTTGTTTTTATAACTTGCAACAAATTTGAAAAACATACTTTAAAACCCATATCATAATTTCAGGCTGAATTTTATAAACAGAAAATCTAAGGCTGAAAATTTTATAAGATTAGTTCTCAAGTCTTAATTCGGCCAAGTCGAATAAATAGAGAGTTTGACTAGGGCTTGAAGTATGAAAAGCAACAGTCTGATGATGATGAGTGAATTTTGGCAAATTCCGAAACAGCCTGTCCAGACTTACCAATTGCTATTCCGAAATGTTGTGAGTTATCTCTGTTTAAATTAATTTGTATTAAATTATAATCAATCCTGACTTTTACTAAATCAAAAACAGGTCGCAAAAACCCATTATAAGTATTGCAAGATTCTCGAAAATAAGATTTTTAATCTAGATTTTAGATTGATTTTTTTTCTCAGTGTGGGTATAAAAACTGGGCTATCGGGGCGAACAAACCAAATTAACAACTTTTCCCAAGTCACGTTAAGCTTATAATGTCTACTTCACAATTCTGATACTCCCCGATTAAGGTTGATAATGACTAATGGGTAAGCCTTGGTATAAAAAAGAAACTATGTGTCCCCATGTCTCGTTGTCATTAATATGCACCAGTCCCAGTCCCAGACCACAGACGTTGCTCTGACTGACAGACCAGCCAAGCCGAGTCGAGCCATCATCTGGGAGCTGAATGCGGGCTTAGGCAGTGGCAGCTTTTGTATATGATTTGACCTTAATTCCCTTTTGCACATTGCACTTTAAATGCTCCTTCAAGCACATTTTGAACTTTGTTTTGGAGCATTTCCGGTTTGTGTATAAGAAGAAGTCAGGTTACACCGCTTCCTAGTGGCAAGAAACTGCTTCTTCAAGTGGACAGGCACCACCAGCAGCTGCAGGAGAAGCAGGAATATAATATCTTTTGTCTGAGTTCCTTCAGCGTGCACACAAAGCGCCCGCAGGAAAGTGAGCGTGCCAGACTGTAAGCCACAGAAAATGCAGGATGTTAGTTCTCGTGTGTGTGTGAGTTTGTACTTGGGTCATTGGCTTGCTAGCCATTTGCTCTTCTTTCCTCTAAAAAAAATAAAAGTTTGCCTCAATAAATTTTCTAAAATTATTTGTTTTTTTTTCTGTTCTTTCTCTCTTTGCAGGTAAGTTTCGCTTGGAAACTTTTTGGATCTTACAATGTTGCCAAGCAATTTAAAAATTGTCTTGCTGCACGACCCCCGCATCTCCACACACACACACACACACACACACTCTTGACTTTGCCAGATACCTGGAGGAGGTGGATTGGATTTGTAGGTTTTGTGAACTCATTTTAAATAATTACATGCCACCGCTCAATGTCTTTCTCAAGTCTCGTTTAATTTTGCTATTTTTTGTTTTTGTTTTTAACAATTCATTTCCCACACACAGAAAACACAAAAAGACATATATTTTTGTGTGCAAAAAATTGGAAATTCCTCGCCTTCTATGAATATGTATGTATGAGTCGCTTGGCTAAGATTTCAACTTGGTGTGGGCTACAGACCAAATTGTGTGGAAATAAGAGAGAAAGAGAAGCTAAAGTATCCACAATTGGTCTTGTTTATACAAGAAGAATGGAACAGCTGAATCTTCTAAAGTTGACCTAAATTCACAAGATTCTGATGATTTATGGTAATAAATGTAATATTTGAATCGATACAATTTTCGTTTACCTGCTCTGGAAATCTCTAGATAATTTACATATAACTCAAGAACGGCTGGACCTATTTTGAATGAAGTCTGATTTGTTGGATAACAACTTTTATAATGGAATCAGATTCTCATGAAGACAAGTAAATGGACGTGTAAATAGGAGGTGAAGATCAAATGGTCCAAAAAAATAGCGAAAATGTGCACAAATTTTATAATGATTTCAGATTTTCATGAAGACGGGGTAAATATTCGGGTAAATAGAAGGTCAAACGGTCCAAAAAATCTCAAAATTTGCAAAATTCTATAGATAGGCCTGAAGACGATTAAACAGACGGGTATATAGTAGGGATGTTAATATTTGATCGATATATTGGTATAAGGGTTATTTCGATATGATATTTTTTCTGCCGATATAGGTGATTATCGATAAAATGATAATTGCATAGTTCATTTTGCATTTGCAAAAACGAAATCTACGGAAAATTTCACCCTGAAACCATGGGTCTAAAATGAATTCCTCCATTCAACTTGATACAGATGCGATATTTAGTCATAGATTCTCTTCACCAACACCTTATTTTCTTAAGAATAAATAAAAATAGTTTTTTTTTCACTCCTGTTGGAAAAGACAAAATCCTTAAATGTCCTTAACATTTTAGGTGGATTTGTGCGGGCTGGGAATTCATTTTAGACCCATGGTTTCTTGGTGAAATGTTCTTTGCAAAATTGAGTTTAGATTATTATGTAGATTTGATAGATGGTAATTGCAATGCACTACTGTGGGCAAAAATACCGAGAATTGGTTTATACAGTCGAACTTCCATATAGCGAATCTCAAGGGGACCAAAAAAGACTTCATTATAAAGAAAATTCGTAATATACAGAAAGAAATACGTATTACGAAATTGCAGTGTTCAGGAAACAAATTCGTTATATAGAAAACTTCGTTGTAAGGAATTTCGTAATAGAGAAGTTCGATTGTAATAGTATGTTTCCACTGGCTTCATTTCTTATCATTTTCATTTCTAAAAATGATACTGTTTCCATTGACAAATCGTCATCTTTTTGACAATCGCAATGCCACATTGACAAAATCAGCTGAATGGTTTGATTTAAACAATAGGCGCCACTTTCAAACTCACGGGGACTTTTTGCAATATTTACCCAAAAAAAAGACATACCCGTCAGGAAAGATATTACGCGAGACGAACGCATTGTTATAGCCCTGAATTATCAGCAGAAAGCTTAATACACAACTTTTTTTTTTACTGATTTATATTTAAAACAAAATCGCGCCTATATTTCAAATTCAAATCAACAATTTATTGGTGACGACACTTTCTATTTCCAGAGAGTAACGAGTAGTGCCAGAGAGTAGCGAGTACTTTTTTAAAAAATACCAAATTCCTTCGTGGGGAATGCCATCATTTTTGAGAAATGAAAGAAATGAAGTTCAAAATGCAACAACAATTGGATGGAATTGTATGGAAGAAATGATATAATTTTTTTCATTTCTTGTCATTTCAAGAAATGAAGCTTCATTTCTTTGGTGGACATAGGTTATTAATCAAAAAATCTTTTTTTATTCTTTTAAATGCATTTCATCCCCCCCCGGTATGCAATACACTTGTTTTTTTCAATGTGGATACTTTCCAATTCAGTGGAAGAAATCGACAATCATAATGATTCAGAAACCAGGAAAGGATAAAACACAAGCGTCATCATATAGACCCATTAGCCTGCTACCTTGCTTATCAAAAGTATTTGAGAAGTTCTTACTTCGCAAAATTGATACCCATGCACAAAATATAATTCCTTCACATCAATTTGGGTTCCGAGCAAAACACGGGACCATTGAGCAAGTCAACCGTTTAACTTCAGATATTCGGACTGCGTATGAGCACCACGAATACTGCTCTGCCATTTTCCTAGATGTTGCCCAAGCGTTTGACCGCGTTTGGTTGGACGGGCTTATATACAAAATTAGGACACTGCTTCCTTCAAATACACACAAACTCTTAGAATGTTATGTCAGCAACAGAGTTTTTTTCTGTTCGTCAAAACGAGTACACAGCGGAAGAGTTCATCATTGGAGCCGGAGTGCCACAGGGTAGCGTTCTCGGTCCTTTTCTGTATGTATTGTACACTGCCGACATCCCAACAGACCCCCGACTAACAATGTCCACTTTTGCTGATGATACGGCAATTCTAAGCAGATCACGATGTCCAATTATCGCATCCAGACTTTTGTCAAGCCACCTATCTCACGTGGAGGAGTGGCTGGCCAACTGGCACATAAAAATTAACGAGCAAAAGTGTAAACACGTGACGTTCACACTCAACAGAAGCACCTGTCCCCAGATATCCCTAAACGCGACTATGATACCACAATCAAACTATGTTGTTTACCTTGGTGTCCACCTCGACAGAAGGTTCACTTGGCGCAAACACATAGAGTCGAAAAAACTTCAAATAAGGCTAAAGGCCAATAGCCTTCACTGGCTAATTAACTCCCGTTCCCCTCTAAAACTGGAATATAAAGTCTTACTGTACAAAAGCATCATAAAGCCTTTCTGGACTTATGGCTCACAGCTATGGGGAAATGCCTGTGCGAGCAGTGTGGATATCCTTTAAAGATCACAATCAAGAATTCTTAGAACACTCACTGGAGCGCCATGGTACATTCGCAACGAGTGTGTCCACAACGACCTGAGGATCCCATTGGTCGAAACTGAAATACAGCAACTAAAGCGCAAATATTCTGAAAAGCTTCTAGCCCACCCTAATGAACTTGCACAATCTCTCACCCTGCAAGCAACGCATTCTCGCCTCCGAAGAAAAGATCTACCAACCCAGCGACTGAATTAAAGGGCCGCAGAACATAAACCAGCTCCAATAGGAGATGGTTGTACAATAGTTTCTAGATTAAGATTTGAAAAATTATTGTTAGTCTCATTAAGAGAAGATTCAATAAATACTAAAAAAAAAAAAAAAAAAAAAAGAGTGGGTCAATAGACAAGTGAGTTTTTCCGTATCCATCGAAGCGTTCAGTATTCCTTACCTAAAGCTCCAAAAGCGTTTGCTGTTCTCTCTTCTTGGGGAGCCGTGGTCTAAAACAGACTTCCCCAGCCCTGGTCCCTGGGGGCCGAACATACTCGGCAATTCTTACCGAATGATTGCTGAAGTCATGCATCACTGCTTGTTAGCGAGAGAGACAGTTACATTTACAGTTACTCTCTGCTTGGGGAGCCGTGCTCTAAAACGCCGATATCGTTGTAAGATTCGCTGGATATGGTTCGAGTTGCTTGCGTCGGCTTCGCTCGGGTTTGATTTACTCTTACTTTACGCTTAGAAAACCCTTCTGAGGAATGAGTTTGAAATGTCGGATTGGTATCGGATAGTTATCTAGGGTAGGTTGATTTGGGGGAAGTGGCCGCCTGATTACTTTGTCTATAGCTATTTGGCTGCACATTTCAGGTTCTTCTCTTTGTGAATTACTTGGAGATGCAGGACACCTAACTCTTGATTTTGGTAGGAAATGCACATTTTTGCCAAAAACACTAAATTTTAATCAGCATCCAATATCCGGCCAATTTTTGGTAGCAATAGTTTATATAATTTGTATGCTTTCCGTTTGTTAATCAACTTTTCGATTTATTACGTCCTGTTTTTTTGTTTTATTGGGCAATTTCACTAGCATGCACGAAATTGAACTTTTTTTTTTAAAATATGTTTTCAGTTTATTCAACGGCATCCATTTAAAATTCATTTTAATTTTCTGTGGGAATAGATAATGGTTGGGCCTGCAGCTAAGCAGTGTGCACTTAATTCCCACCCGGTCCCCAAGCAAACACACACTCAGGCACCAAGATTGGCTGCATCACAGTCATACGTTTTCCACATACTTCCTGGGGAATTTTCTATGCTGGCGCTGGCTCTCGCTCTGTCGCATTGTTGTGCCCATTTTGGTGACCCAATTAAACTGTTTACTTGCATAATTTCCACGTTAGTTAGTTAGTAATTGCATTAGTTGGAGTGTTAATAGACCATGTTGTGTGTGTGTGTGCGTGTAATGCGCGAAACTTTTCGCGCAATTTTCAAATAGCAAACAAAAATTGATGAACAAACTGCGACGACGATGATGATGGCAATGGGAAGGCGCGGCCACATTTTAGTTTTCGATGTTGGGTTGGGTCTGTGGAGAGGGGTTTGATTTGCAACTGCAACACACACACACACACACTCATGCACGCACACCATTGTTGAGGCATTTATTGGGTGTTATTATTGTTGTTGTGGTTGCTGTTGACCCACATTTTTGCCAATATGTTGCGCAGTTTTTCTGTTACTAACAATTGAACAGTTTGAAGCTCACCGCACAGCATAAGGAAATGGCACAAAAGAAGGCATTATTATTATTATTGATATTTTATATTGATTGGGGGTTAGAAAAGTGGCACATGTCACACACAACAGATTGCCAGATGAATCTATTCTCATAAATTATGCAAAATTGTTGATTCGAAAACTGATTTTGTTTATGCAAAATTCCGAATGCTAATACTGGTTATCGCTTGCTCCCCAAAAGTACGACAGCAAGAACAAACAAACAAAAGCAATTAGAATTGTTGAAAGGGCGGAAAATAGTTGTTGTGGTGAATTGTTGGTGAATTGGTGAATTGTTGTGTTCGGTTTACCAAAAGATATATAAATAAATTCAAAGCTAAATCAAAGTTGATCAAAATTCAAAAGTTTTCGCATGTCATATTTACTTATTAACCTTGTTCCAAATATTTACGAGAAATCATAACTTTCAAGACCTCGAAATTCCTACAAATTGTTAGTTAAACACTGGAAACTAAGGAAAAATAAAGATTCTTTATTTGAAGCGCAAATCTCTCTCAATCATAAGCTTTTATGCAGCAGAGTTTGCTTTTCGGATAGGATTTTGGACTTTTTCCGCTTGGAATTCACAACAACCTATAGCATTTTCGACAAGGCACGGCTTCTGCAGTTGATACCAAGGTGTACCGATGTTTAAACATGGATGTTATTGAAACAGATTTATCTTTGGATATTATGGGTGCCTTGTTATAAGAAAACATTATACTCTTATGACCTCAATCATTATTTTGAAGAAAGTAGTGAGTCGAAACGCTATTCCTAGCGTATTCGCGACTCTACTGAAGAACTTTTTTCCAAATCAGCTTTTAATTGGAATAAAATGATCGAGTTTGTGTACGCGGTTTGTATGTTAAGTAACGGAAATACCTAACTTTAAGTGTTACCAGAAACGATTTAACATTTTTATTGGAAAGTGTGACCTTATGTACCTTAAATCTTACTTACTCAATTCCACTTCCAAGTAGGGATGCCGAAAATATTATCGATGTATCGCATAATATTTGTCCTTGACCGCTCCCCAAAGATAATATCTAACGGTGTCAGATCACAATTCACATCTCCATATATGCTGATTATTCGATTTTCGAAGATAGGGCGCAGAAGATCGATTGTGGCGTGCGCTGTGTGGCACGTAGCGCCGTCTTGTTGAAACCAAATATCGTCCAAGTCTTCCGCTTCAATTTCCTCGAAGAACCAATCACTTAACATTTACCATTCACGGTCACAGTGGCTCCTTCTTCATTTTTAAAGAAAAATGGACCAATGATGCATCGAGACCAAAATCCGCACCAAACAGTGACACGTGGTGGGTGCATTGGCTTCTCGGCGACAATATGCTGATTTTCTGTGCCCCAGATGCTACAATTTTGTTTATTAACATAACCACCGAGGTGGAAATGTGCTTCATCCGAAAAGATGATTTTTCGGTAAAATTCACCATCTTCGGCCAAACGACTTTTCGCCCAATTTGCGAACTGTAGACGATTCGGATGGTCAATTGGCTTTAGCTGCTGCACCAATTGAACTTTGTATGGCTTCATGGCAAGGTCTTTATGCAAAATTCGCTTCAAAGAACTGCGCGAAATGTCCAATTGTTGAGATCGATGGCGAATTGACGTCGATGGTTGTTTTGTCAATGTCAGTGGCAATGTCGGTCGAGCGCACCGGACGAGTACGTACACGGGTTGGTTTATCCACCAACATTCCAATTTCACGAACTCGCTTCACGAATTGATTCACAAATTGAGTTTTCGGACCATTTTTTTTTGTTAAATGTTTTTCTTCAAATTTCGCACAGTTTGAGTCGAGGACTCACCACTTTGGAAATATGTTTTTAATATTTCCCAACTTTCTTCAAGCGAAAAGCGACCCATTTCGTAAATGTCAAAGTTTTTACTAAATATTAGTAGCTTTCCGAATGACATTTGACGTTTTTAAAGTCAAATTATGAATAGTTCAAATTCCAAACACTAGGTGGACCATTGATTGATCAGCATAAGCATCTGAGTCGATATAGCCATGCCCGTCTGTCCGTAGTATGGATAGTACTTTACACAGTTCGTGTGGCGCCAAGGCGTCTATGCATAGTACTTTAAATAGTTCGTTCAGACAATTCGTCTGGCTCCACAGCGGCGATGGGTAATTCTTTACTCTGTTGTTGTGGCTTCACATATTAACTCAACTCAAAATAAATATTTCCAGGACTCTAAAGTAGTGTCCAAAATGCCAAAAGCCTATCCGATGGGAAAGGAACTCATAATTCTGCCGACGTCGCAGCCGTCACACGTATAGAGAGAGAGAATTCGTGTGTTCTATAAATCAGGGTTCCCCAAGCAGAGAGCGCGAACGGCGTGACTGTGTCTCTCTCTAACACGCAGTGACGCAAGACTTCGGCAAGCATTCGGTGGGAATTGGCGATTATGTTCGTGCACCAGGGGCTATCGCTGGGGAACTCTGCTATAAATAGTAAGCTCGGCGGTTTGCTCTCTTACGATGCGCGTGTTCGGCATTTTGTTATCTCACGAGGCATTTGTTTGATTGATTGTTGCTTATGTTGAAATATCAAACACATTAAAAACGTTTAGTTTGGACACCACTGCACTAAAGGTACTAAGTAGCTCAGATTTAATGCCAAATAATCATTTAAGTAGCCAAAAAACTAACAAAAATCACAAGGAAGTTTTAAAATTTCGGTTGGACTAGTAATAAATCGACGGGTTGACTATATACATCCACTTATTCCCTAGATTGTTAATTAATAGGAAAGATTATGAAGAGTGGCAAACCCATTTCCCTTTTCCCAGATTTAAAATGGTCGAAATTCGAACAGAGTTTAATCCTACAAACGAATTAAGTATTGTGTATGTCGTCTGCTGTCCATTAGTTGCACTTTAATAAAAGCATTTTCATGTTTTAATCACTGATCTGCCTCAACAATTTATTCGTTAATTGCGGTAATTTCATGGACGTTTTACTTTTTCAAAGCCATTAAGTTGGAGTTGGCGAGCTTTAGCTTGTCTGTCGTACTGTATATGAAGCACAATTGAGAACAATTTGATGCAAATGTTTTCATATGAGTCAACTGAATTGGAGGTCAATTCGCACAGGTGGGTTATCTGACATGTTAGAAGACAAAGTCTCCTCACTTTTATTTTTCATATTTTGCCAATGAAAAAGTCAAAGCCACAGATCTTTAAAAGTCAAAGCGATTAAATCATTGGCTTGGCTTGTTTGTGGCATGCGTCATAGATGAAAGAAAACTGGTTCGCCGATGAGGCAATGTGGCAATGTCGCTGACCAGCTTTTCAGGTGTGCCTGCGCTGCATTTCCCATCGCCCTCCCAACCCCCATCTTTGCGAAAGTGACGCCGCAGTCGCTTGGCCTTTGTCTGAATGGCGGCGTCGGCTGCCTTTGCACTGATTATGGCAATTCCAATTGCCGCTGTAAACAATGCGAAAAGAAAAGCAAAAAATGAAGCAAACTCGTCGCAATAGTCAAAGCCAAACAAAAGTAATGAAAAGAAATGCAACTTGTCGTCTGTCATTGTCGCCTTGAGACCGTCTACGTCTGCTGTGTCTTTTGGGTTCAGCGTCTGATTATTGACGACGTCAACGTCGATGTGGCCCGAGGAGTGTTGTTGACATGGCTCCCGCTCTTGTCACGGATTCGCATCCATAAATCCCATGCCCGTCAAGGTGCTCGTTGTGTGTTGTGTGTGCACTCCACTTGTCAACGCAGTTTGTGGTTTTTCAGCCGGCTACTCGTCGTCGTCGTCATGTGTGGGGCCCCTGCTGAACCAGGCCTGGCCATATGAGACGGAATCGTATTTGCATTAAAAATCCATGAGAAATTGATTTTTTCTCTTGCCGCAATTATATATAAATTATCTGCACGCTTTGACGATTTGAGAATTCATTGAACAAATATCCAAGATACGAAGCAAAAGATATCGTTATGAGTCGGTCTGTGTAATTTGTCAGGGAGCGTTTAATTGGTTTGTGTTTGTAATGATGATGGCCAATTGACTTGATTTGCCATTGTGGAGGAGGACGGAGATAGTTTATTTATGACACATAGCTTTGTGAAGTGTCAGCATGACATAGTCATTATTATTTTTGGATAAGTATTAAAGTGCTTGGTTCTAGCCGCAGGCTCAAGGTCGAATTTGTTTATTGTTGAATTAAGACACAGTCCAAAATAAGGTAGAAAACTTTACAAAAAGTATAACAGCAGTTTGGCTGCTGGGTTTGAAAACAAACCTGAGCAGGAGCAAATGTATTTTCATTGCCCAAGGAGCGGAACGGAATTCATCGATGGCTTTAAATTGGAGAAAAGAATTAAAGAAAACTATAATCCAGTCAGCACATGGGTGCAGCTATGAACCTTTAACTACTAGTTTGCTTTAAGATATTAGAGTCGCTTGAACCGGACCAGGAACTGGTCCTCCGAATTTGAAACCGAACCGGAACATATCTTTTTGGAAAAAGGATCAGTTCAAAAAAAGTAAGAAGCACAATCGGTTTGGAGTAGAACCGCTCCAGAGACTCCGTGTTTTTTTTTTTTCGGAAATCCGAACCGTACCTTAGCAGAGAAATGTTTCCCGCCCGAACCTCAAACGGAGCAAAACAAAAAGTCTTTTGTCTTGCATCTAAAATAGTTAACTGTGCCATTTTCCAATATATGTACCTTAATGCAAACATACAAGTTTTTAATTGGTGTTGGTACGGTTCATACCTGAACCTAAGTTCAGCCACCTTTTGAACCCGAAAAAGTTTTACGGTCCCGATTTTGAGGATGTATGCAGCCCTGTTTATTACTGTTAATTTTAGATTGTGGTGCCGCATGAGCTATCAGGCCTGTTCCGGTTTTCACTTCGACAAACATTTTCGAATTCGAATTTGTTAACTGTGCTGTTGTATAAAATTGATTGGGTTAATCAGATCAAAATTTTTTAATTTGAATCCGATGAGTAAAGAGAAAACAGAAACTAAAGTTTTGATTCGAATTTTCTTGATT
The DNA here is from genome assembly GCA_037044535.1 of Lordiphosa magnipectinata. NCBI lineage: Eukaryota > Metazoa > Arthropoda > Insecta > Diptera > Drosophilidae > Lordiphosa > Lordiphosa magnipectinata. The sequence continues at coordinate 180,876 of JBAMBO010004447.1, forward strand.
GTTTAATAGGAAAGAGAATATAATCAAAATTCGAATTCACTTTAGTGAATCTCGGAAAATAGCAGTATGCGAACAAAATGCACTAAGAAAATACTTGATTTAAGTACAGAACTCCTTTTTCTTTTCTTTTTATACCCTTGTAGAGGGTATATTAAAATTGTCCGGATGTTTGTAACGCATAGAAGGAAGCATCTCCGACCACATAAAGTATATATATTCTTGATCAGCATGACGAGCTGAGTTGATATAGCCATGTCCGTCTGTCCGTCCGTCTGTTTCTATGCTATCTCCTCCGTCAGTTTTAAAGCTATCGTAACCAAACTTTGCTCGAAGTTTTTTGGTACAAATACGCTGCACATTTGTCGGAACCGGATGACTATAGCATATAGCTGCCATAGGAACGATCGGTCGAAAAACTAGTTTTAGTGAGAAAACCTTTTTTGTTTTCAATGCAAACGCCCCCAATCCTCGTATTTATAAGTTTTCTATGCTTTTACACAATTCCACAAAGTTTTATGAAAATTGGCCATCTGTATAGTATAGCTGCCATACAAAAGATATGTCTGAAAAAAAGTCTTAGTATGAAAAACTTTTTTGTTTTTAATGCTATAGCTCCCATACTTGTTACTGATGATTATATGCTGCCACACAATTCTGCCAAGTATGATCAAAATCGGATGACTATAGCATATAGCTGCCATAGGAACGATCAGTCGAAAATAGTTCTAGTGAGAAAAACTTTTTTGTTTGCAATGGTAACGTCGTGGCTTTAGCGAGTCGGCTATTGATTCTAATTAAAAATATGTATATACCTATATACAGGCCTATTCCCGTTTTCGATTTCGTTCAAATCATGCGGAACCGAAATTGTACAATGTTCCCGCTTTCAAAAACTGACTGTGTTATTAGGCTTATACACAGAGAAAACAAAATTGGCTGCACGGCGCGTGTAGAAACGTCAAAACTAAACGAAACGTGTTGCGCCCTGCTAAATTGCTACACGTGCAGAAAAGCTACACATAACGTGTAGGATTTCAATATCTAAACGCCTCCTGTAGAAAAACTAAATGCTGCGTGGGCAAATGCAAAAACTACACGAAATTTGAAAATCAGATTATTTCCAAATAACTTCTACATTTTTCATGCAGCAATCTGAATGCCCCACGAACGTGTAGGTTTTCTACACTCGGCGTGTGGATATTGAAATCCTACACGTGCGTGTGTAAATTCTAAACGAAAAATGTAGCTATAAATCAGTACTGAATTCTTACATTTTTCGTTTAGAAAACTGATCTCCACACGCGACGTGTAGGTTTTCTGCACGCCACGTGTAGCTTTCTCATTTCAACACGCCACGTGTAGCTTTTCTGCACAAACGTTTAGAATTACAAATGCTGAATGCTACATGTTGGAAATCTACACGAAACGTGCGAAAATTTCATTCCCCTATATAAATGATGAGACCACTGAATTTGAACTTAAGAATTACAAGCATGCTAAAATTGGTGTATGTTTTCAATACAAGTACATCTAACTCAATACAAGTAACACATTAGATGCCTTGACTCAGAGGCGCTGCGTAGCTCAGCCGTCTAAGGCGTCGTTCCAACCGTGTTTTTTGAGCTTTCAAGATAGCAGCAGCATCGCGCGCGCGCGCATATAAACAAAAATAAATAAAAAGTGCGCAGTTATTTTTTTTTTTCGTGTAAGTGAAAATGCAGGATTTCTACACGTTTTAAATGGGATTTTCAACCCATAACGTTTGTGTAGCTTTTTTGCACACTGCGTTTAGAAATGAGAAAGCTAAACGCGGCGTGCAGAAAAGCTACACGCCAGGTGTTGAAATGAAAAAGCTAAACGCGACGTGTAGAAAAGCTAAGCGCCACATGTTGAAATGAAAAAGCTACACGTTTCGTGCAGAAAACCTACACGCAACGTGTAGGATTTCAATATCTAAACGCGGCGTGCAGAAATAAAATACCTCCACCGTGTCGGAGTCGTTATTAGTTTATTTTGTAATTTTATTAGAATTTCTTTGATAGGCTTCCTTAGCTCATAAAATTTTTTTGTAACGTATTTATACTTTTGTAGACAGCATTTGTTTGTCGACTCTAAATAAATAAATAAATAAAAAAAAAAAGCTACACAAACGGTTTCGTGTAGCTTTTGCATATTTGAGAGAGAGCCAAGAGATTTAGAGAAGCTTGGCCCTGGCCCTCCTGGAGGTGCTGTTTGAGCCAATTTTACTTTTACTTTTGCATATTTTTTTTTCTCTGTGTAGCTTTAAAACCGCTTTTATCTTCATTCGTCCGTCTTGATGACAATCGTTTCATAGCGTAGATCCAATTCGGATCAATCGAATTGGGAAACAAGGACTTGTCTGATAGTTTATAGAGTCGGAAAGGCTTCCTTCTGCCTGTTACAAATATTTGCACCATTTTACGTATAAATATGTTGTCTTTCTATTTTAATACGCCCCAATATATAGATTGAAATAATGTAAGAGTATTTAGATTCGACTTGGATACAGCACAATTTATTGTCTTCTGATTGCTTTTATCGATGGCAGTCGTTCGGTTAGCCATTGTGCGGCTATTTCTGGTCTCACCCCTCCACTTCTTTCAGTTCCCTACACATATGTACATCCAATCCCAAGGTATGGCTCTATTTTTGGCAGCACTTTTTAAGATTTATGATCAAACGTCTGCCACCAACTCTGACAGAGTCAATTCAGTTTAGTTCAGTTCAGTTCGGTACGGTTCAGTCAGCCATGTTTACACACTTTAATTGCTGTGAACGCGCAGCGGAGAGGAACACGGCACGACAGGAAATGCTCGGGCGGTTGGAAACTGGATTTTTCGTTTTGCTCCCGCCCAGACCTAAACCTGGTCGGTCGGTCCGTCTGTCAGCTCGTCTGACTGACTGACCGTGCTTACTTGGCTATGGCCATAATCAAGCCAATTTAATAATATGTTACGCTGCGCACAATTTCACCTGCAAGCGTACAAGCCAGTCTCATGGCTGGACGTATGTACGTTCTTTGGTAGCAATTTAATGTAGCCGATCTTCTCTTGATTAAAAATTATGCTTCGTATGTATGCGAAACGCATGCGCAAAAGATATTTTTGGGGGAATCAAAAAAAAAAAAAAAAAAAAAAATCGTGACGTGACATTCAGTCAAAAGAGAATTTGCGCATTAGAAAAGTCTTTGACTCTCGAGAAATACAAAAGTAGCAGCTGCTGCAGAGGGCCACACTTTGAGTTGTGGCTGGATACCAATTTTGCACGTAATTCGTCACGTAGCAACAAAAAAAAAGGAAAAAGAGTTTTTGTTGTTGTTGTTGATTATGCACTGAAAATTTCCAGGCAACATTTTGCATAGCAGTCAACAGTGTTGCCGGAATTTAATAGCCAAATATTTCTAGAAGGGTCAATACATTTTATTTTTCATTCAAACCAAGCTAAAGTCTAAGAAAATTATTATCTTTTGCCATGAAAAATGTTCGCAACTGGAAAAAAATTTATAAATGAATTCCGTCCAATCTTTTACGAACCCAAATTTTACTTACTTTAGCTGCAACTTTCTAAACTACTGAATCTAGCAATAAAATAGCCAAAATGGCAACACAGACAGTCACTCAACCATGGCTCCACTCCAGACTCAGCTGCTCCAACTTCTCCAGCTGCTGTTGATGGCAACAGCCGCGGGCCAGTCAAAGCCATAAAAATAATAATATGCAAGCGAGCAACAAAATATTTTGTTATAGTAACAACAATAACAACAACAACAACAACCATAAACATTTGCAGATTCGTGTGCGCCCAATTAATGCAAAATTGAAATGAAGCCATAAAAAGTAAACGCTTCTCCACGCCCACACTCACACTTGTCCACCTTTTGGTTCATTGACATTTTGCAAATTTACATTGACATTTTCCCCCAGTCAAACCCAAAGCATCCGAAAATGATTGCATACAAAAATATGTCAATCAACTGAATGTGCCAGTCAAAATGTCAAAGGTCACAGGCAAAACAATGGCTTCCATCAAAGGAGGTCAGACATGGTTTTTGGCTAGACCTTCATTCCTAGAAAGGCAAAAGCTAAAATCAAATCGCATAGAATTGAATTGAATTGAATTGTTCGCTCAGCAGGGGGAGGTGGGTGTTGTTGCTGCTCGTTATTGAAAGCAGTTTTCCTAATGGCGTTTCCACTTCAAAAAAAAAGAGAGATAAAAAAAATCCTAAGGCCATTCAATTATTTGTGCCTTGTTACTTATAGTTATGAGAAAACATAACTTTCTTAAACTCGGCTAATATTTGCTAGTTAATCATTAGAAAGGTCGTTAAAATGTTTAGCCAGAGTACGTAATAAAGATGGGTAAGGAGAGGGAACTAAGCAATTAAATCAAACAGCGAAAAGCTCCCCCAATAGTGCAGAGAGGAGTGCCAACTTACAATTGCAATAGAAAGCTAAATCGTTGGTTAATTCAACATTTTTCATTGGTAAATTCACAAATTTTCGTCTTTGATTTTCAAAAACAAAAAACAGAAATACCTTGTGTATCTATCTCATCCTGGCTGATCTAGAATTATTACTACACAGAATGTTTAGAATCTAGCTCAACACATAACAAAAATTGGTACCACCTTCAAACCATGGCATAATTTCAGGCTGTACCCTCATAAGAGGAATTCTAGGCTGTTTTTCACAAAAGTTGAATTCTCAAGCCTTTATACCAGGGACCGTAACTGTTATAAGTTTAAAAATAAAAATTGGGTCCTAACAGTTATTTCATAACTTAAAACAACAAATTTTTTTTTAACTATTATCTTATAATTTTTATATAAAACTTTTTAAATAACACTTTTCTTTAAGTTTTATTAAAATAAATTTATAGTAAGTGTTATTTGTCAACGTTTACTTGAAATATAAAAAATAAGTGTTATCTTGCAACGTTTATTTTAAAACTGAAAAATAAACGTTGACTTTCAATATTTGGCGAGTTATACAAGCTATCGGCACCAAAAGTTGCGTATGCACATACCTTGAGTCCTACTACCATCGTGCCAACTTTGATTCAGATCGGACTATTATAGCATATATCTGTAGTAGAAATTTTGCACGAATGATTTCGGCAGAGTAAGATTGCAGGTAAAAGTAGTCATTTTTACGATGCCACGATACTAAAAAAAAAGTTTTTCAATTTAAGGGTACTCGGACCTTTACCTTCAGAATTTTTTTTATTAATTTTTATACCCGTTACTCGTAGAGTAAAAGGGTATACTAAAGTCGTGCAAATGTATTTAACAGGCAGAAGGAATCATTTCCGACCATATAAAGTATATATATTCTTGATCAGTATCAACAGCCGAGTCGATATAGCCATGTCCGTCTGTCCGTCCGTCCGTCTGTCTGTATGAACACCTAGATCTCAGAGACTAGAAGAGCTAGAGCAACCAATTTTGAAATGTAGACTCTTATTGTCTGCACGCAGATCAAGTTTATTTCAAATTTTTGCCACGCCCACCCCCGCCCCCACAATAAAACATGTTGAATAACTCCCACTTATATCGATCTCAAATTTAAAACTTACATTAAAATTCGCAACATCTATAAGCATTCCAATTTTCATCAAGATCGGATGATAAATAGCCGAGTTAAAAAAAATGTTGCATACTTTTCGGCTGTCCTGCCTCAGACACACAGGACGGCTATTAAACGTTTCTTTCCATGAGTAACGGATATTTCGAAGTCGGCTAGACCCGACTTTAACTTACGCTCTCATTTATTTGTGTTTTTTTAGGGCCTTATAAACATCCTGTAAAACTTTCAATCAGATCCGAAAATATGTTTTACAAAAATAAACAAAAACAATTCCATGATTTTTTTTTGTTCAGTCAAAAAAAGTTTGAAAACGTTCGTTATTTTCCAAAAAGTTGCTTTTGAAAAAAAATTCTACTTTGAAATTTTTTGAGATTTTTTTTTTTACAGGGAATCAAACCGGAACCGGAACCGTATACCGAAAAATACAGACTAAAACTCAGAACCAGAACCGTTACCGGAACCCATATTTTCAATTTTTTGTATACCGGTATTCGAGAACCGATATTCTTGGAACCGAAAAGAACCGAAACATTGTACCGGTACATCTGCGGTTCTGGGTGCAATAACAAGACTGAAAAGATGGCACTTGGTTTTCAGCGAGACCAGTCTTTTTAAAAATATTAAATCCTATATTCTTAGACCCTCATTGAATGTCATAATAACCATTGAACAGAAAAGTACGTGTGTTATCCATTTCTGTTCAAGTGAAGAACCGGTTCGGTTCGGGTTTTTAGGGTCCATCGAACCGGACCTCCAAAATCTATTATGTTTGGAAAAACCTTGGTTTGGAAAATTATTCAAGTCGACTTTTATAAGTTTCTTTATATTACGGATGGAAAAAATCATTGCTTAGTACTTGGATCGATTGGTGCATTATCTAATAGAGATCAGTTTTGTTTATCATATCCAAACGGGGAATATTTCGACTATGAAAAGGGAAATAAAGTAATAGTCTAGTTGTAACATGCCAATTTAATTTTTTCATATCTATGTACGAGTACACATTTGAAGAACCAGGGACGTATGATTGATGGCGTTAACCTTATTTAAATAGATTTATCAAATAGTAAGTTAAATGTGTCCTCTTCAACAAAAATAAGGCAAAGAAGGTTTTATTTTTAACCGATTTGCCAATGTTATGAACCAAGGCTCGAACCAAATCCTCAGGTTTGATAAGTTAAGGAACAGGTCATCGAACCGAATCTTATACTTCACGATGGGTTTAATGTTTACAAAACTAAGAAGGTGAAGTTAAATGGTGGTCAGTAAACTTGAAAAAGTTTCTACAATTGTGTTTATGTATGTCTTTGAAAAGAGCAAATAAGTGTAGAACTTTAGTTGATCGGGGTGTAATTATTTTGTCTTCGCAATGAAATTGGGTGGACACAAAACCAATGCCCGATCTTTCTTTATATTTTAATGCTTCATACCGGTACGTGCCGGTATACCGAAGTAAAAATCCAGGTACCGATACGGAACCGAATACCGAAATAATTTTAGAACCAAAACAGAACCTACGTACCGAAACCAGAACCGGAACCGAAATACGATTCGGTTTGATTCCCTGGTTTTCAATGTTAGCGTCCTTAAACTCGGCCATTATTAATATTATATGCTTTCAAACAGATTGGCAAATTTTGGTCAAAATCGGATAACAATATGTTTTATAGCTGATCGGTCAGAAAATGGGTCTTAGTAAAAAAAACTTTTTTGTTTTCAAGTAAATCGTTCTTTAGGTCGGTGATTCTTAATATTAAGCGCTTTCAAACTAATTTGGAAAAGTTGATCGACATCGGGTGACAATGGCCGTGTTCAGCAGAACAACTTGCTCCCTGATCAAGTATAAATTTGCAATTATCTTAATGCTGAACTCGAGAGATGCGGCATTATAATAGCCAATTTAAGGTTTGTTACGTTATGTTACAAAAAAGCATGTATCAAAGAAATAGTACGCTACTTTAAAGTGATACTGCTCCCTCCAACAGCAGAAACTATTCGATACAACATTTTTTTCTGATACCTGCTCAGGGATCAATTATTCTGCTGAACACGCCCAATATCTTATGGTTGCCATAGAACCAATCGGTCGAAAATGGTTCTTAGTAAGAAGTTTTTTTTGTTTTTAATGTAAGCGTCCTTAAACTCGGACATTTCAAAAACAGCATTTGCAAGGGTATAAAAACTTCGGCACAGACGAAATTAGCTTCGCCTTATCGTTTTTTTTTTTTTTAATTTTTAAAAAGCTAAACACTTAAAAAATCACCCTTTAGTAGCATAGAAATTCTCATTTGGAAATTAGTTTAGCATAATTTGGCGTTTGGGTTCACAATGGTTGGCAATCATATTTCGTAGTCAAATTTAAAAAACGTTTGCTTGAATTTGCTTTCATTTGCCTCTATCGGTTCAATTTCCTTTTAAAGTAATCACAACATATTTAAAATTTCTAAGAACGAGAGAGTATGTTACAAATTCCTCTTCTCCAATCAAAACTGAAAGACTTGTAATGATGCTTCTTCGTTAATAAAAGAAATAAACAAATATAGCATGCAAATAATGTTTATTTTGAATATCAAATACTAAGAAATCTGGCAACAATTCCCCTCGCCTTCTTCGTACCGCCCACCCAATGACTGCTGCTTTGCACTAGACAAGATGTGTGGGCAAAACAGTTGTTGCCAGGCCAACTGTGTCGATTATGTCACTGCACCAGAGGTTGTGCAGAGACAGACGTAAGCTCATGCACTTCTGGGCACTGCACATTATTATCATTACGTGTTTTTGTGGTATTCTTAGGAAGGGCCACCTGAGCAGTGCACAAAGAGAACAAAGTGGCATGTGAGAAATTGCTTAAGAGCTGTCAGGAAGCGTTAAACTTCAAAGTGCCAAAATAGTTGAAACGCCTGCAGGGGAGCTTTATAAAAATTAATCGTAGTCGCAATTCTGTTTTGAAGTGGCGCCCGCTTTCCTTTTTTCCCCTAGCATATGTTCTTTCTGGTTGTTATTTCAATTTTACTAATGCAACGAACGTTTTAGTGCTTTCAAAGCTTTAGTTCCGTTCTAGTTTACCTGGGCGGGTGGGGGGCGCCCCAAGGTTGAATTTTTGATTTCCAAAAAAAAATTCCAAGAATTTGTCGATTTGATTACGCTAAGTGAATGAGTGAGTGAAGCGAGCTCAGCTAGCGGCACTTTTTAAAAACCATTAGTAAAATTTACTTTTTGGTTCATTTCAAATTTGGAACGGATATTGAAAGAAAAACTTTGGTTAGCCTAAATTTTTTGCTGTTGTTTTAGTTTCCGAAATGACTTTATGTTTTGATAAGCACATTTCCGTTTTCACAAGCGTTTCTTATCAATACAAACATCTAAAAATATCGCTGTAAAGTTAAACAAGAAACCTTGAAGTTGACATAAAGTAATATGTATTTGCTAGATAATTCCTGTCTGAGTTGTGAAATGCGAAGGTGCCCAACACAATTAAAAGACAATTTTCGTATAAGGTATAAACAAAAAATAAAAAACGAGAAGGCCAAGGTAACTTCGTCTGTGCCGAAGATTTTATACCCTTGCAAATGGTGTTTTTGAAATGTTAGAGTTTAAGAACGCTTAAATCAAAATCAATAATTTTTGTAACTAAAAACCATTTTCCGACAGATAAACATCTGATTTCGACCAAATTTCGCAAATCTTTTTGAAAACATATCACATTAACAATCGCCGAGTTTAAGAAAGATAAAATTTTAAACCAAAAAATTCACTAAGACTCATTTTCCGATCGATCGGTCCTATTGCAGTCTTAAGATATAGTCGTCCGATTTCGACCAAATTTTGCGAATGTATTTATTTGAAAACATATAGAATTAGTAATCAGTGAGTTTAAGGACGCTTACATTAAAAACGAAAAAAAATTTTTCACTAAGAACCATTTTCGATCGATTGGTTCTATGGCAACCATAAGATATAGTCACCCGATGTCGATCAACTTTTCAAAATTAGTTTGAAAGCGTTTAATATTAAGAATCACTGACCTTAAGAACGATTTATTTGAAAATAAAAAAGTTTTTTTCACTAAGACCCATTTTCCGACCGATCGGTCGTATGGCAGCTTAAAGATATAGTCATCCGATTTTGACCAAAGTTTGCAAATCTGTTTGAAAGCATTTAATATTAATAATGGACGAGTTTGAGGACGCTAACATTGAAAACGAAAACAAAAAAGATTTTTTCTCAGTAAGACCCATTTATTTGGAATCCTTCTAGTGCAGTTTATACAAAGAGGCTTGAAAGGGTGCAAAAAAAATTTCTAAAATTCGCGCTTCTTCTGCTCAATTTTTCTGATCCTTTGCCGCCTCATTTTATTAGATGTGCCTTGGTGCATCTCTTCACCCTGGTAGATAGAAGAACTATTGCGTCTTTATTGTTTTTGAACGACCTTGTTTTTGGCTGCAGTGCTTGTCCTACCTTGTTAGGGAAGAGAAATTTAAATGTGCCAGGCAGAAATCTTAGAACATTCCAACCCTTTTTCAACCAATTTTCCCGAACTAATTATTCCATTAATGAACCCATATCTAGGGCTCTTAAAAACTTTAACTCCTTACCCGTTAGCATGCGATTTGTTAGCTGAATACTTTTCTTCTTTTAGAAACTTCCGATCTGGACCAAAATTTGCAAATCTGTTTGAAAGCAAATAATATTTATTATGGCTGATTTTAAGGACGCTAACATTGAAAACAAAAAAGTTTTTCTCATTAAGACCCATTTTTTGACCGATGCTTCATATGGCAGCTATAAGATATGGTCATCCGATCCGGTCGGTGGTTCCGTTAAAATAGCAGCGGGCAGTAAAAAGAAAACTCTGTGCTAAATTTCAGCTCGATAGCCTTAAAACTGAGAGACTAGATTGCGTAGAAACAAACAGACAGACGGACGGACAAGTTATTTTTCTGGCTGCTCTTCACATCAAATTCGGCAACGTATCCATTCAAGCAGAAATGAGCTTCGTTGCTGAACACAATATTCCGATAGTAAAGTGTATCCTTATCCAACTTTGCCAGCGCCCATTCACCAAAAGTTAGCCGTTGTGGTAGCTCGTGTGGCTTCAATTCTTGCACCAGCTGTACTTTAAAAAGTTTTATACCCAAATCCTTCCTTAAAATTTTCCACGTAGTGGAGTAACAGAGACCCAATTGCTGCGAACGGCGCCGAATAATTCACGGTCTCTATTATCGTCCGCACTCTACGTTTGCGAGTTGGTGGTTTAATGTCCAATAATGTAAATTTTGTGCGAAATTTAGTCACAAGATTTCGAATAGCTGCTTCAGAAGGTCGTCCAAACTGACCATAAAGTGGAAGAACTGCATGGGTTTAAAATAAACATGATCTGCCTGCAAATATAACAAGTATATGTCATATACATGTCAAACCTCTATCTCTTACCATCTCTGAGATCTGTGCGTTTATACAGACGGACAGACAGACAGACGGACATGGCTATATCGACTCGGCTGTGGTTGCTGATCAAGTATATATATACTTTATTAGGTCGGAAATGATTCGTCTCCCTGTTACATACCTTTGCACAAACTTCATCTACTCTGTGTACCTTTGGTACAGCTGTTATGCTGTCTTCCAGGGCTGCAATTGTGGCTGGCTTGTCCCTGTACACGAGAGACTTCACGTAGCCCCACAAAATATAGTTGGCGGCCAATGGACTGGTCCAAAACGTTAGATTAGTTGCTCACCAAACTCGCCTCTCAATTGGTCCATGGTTTCGCTTGCCATGGGTAATCATACAGTACTTTGCTCCATTGACTGTAATGTACCAATTTTCATTCTTGAACTTCCTCTGGCTGCCGACGTACCCAAAGGGGCTTCGTCGCTAAAGCAAATTTTTTCACATTTCTCACATTTTTTACAGAGCAAGAAGTTTGATACTAAAATTTAATGATTTGCAAGCGCTGTTCGTTTGTTGGTCTACTTGTGGTCATATGGGAAACCTTACTGAGCACTTTTGGCTTTGCCACAGTTTATGAATTGCGCATGAGGTGTCAAAAAATGTACACTGCAAAACCAAATAGCATAAAAATCACCCTTTATAATGTATGGAATAAAAGGAAAAAGAAATTTGTTCTCCCCACCTTAAAGCAGAGTACAGTAAAAGTTCTTGTTGGCATTCATGATTGATCGACCGCTGGTGCCCAAAATGTATAGTAAGTTCTTTATTTTTGAGTGGGGAGCCCTTAAGTAGGTCAATAGACTTTTATGCCTCATCGATCGCTGCTGCGGCTGCTACTCAAGTCAACTCGTTTGATAATGTTCCCCCTCGACTGTCAGTTTTAAAAATATATATTTTTCCTTTGCTTTACAATACCGCTACACATTTTAGTCTAATTTAATTGATATGCTCATTTATTTTGTGTTGGCCTCTTTCATAAATTCAAACGATTTTTATCTTGGCTTTGCGGCTTGGCACTTTGTCAAACCCCTGTTAAGCTTACCCACCATCAGCACCACCACCACCTGCCTTGCCATTTTCTTTATTGTTATAAAATGCGCAGTCTTATTATTATTATTTCTGCTGTTTTTTATTTAGCTTAAAGAATTATTACATAACGATTTTAGTTACGCATCTCTGTTGACAATTTTCTTCATAACTTTTCTGCAACGTTCGCTTTTCTTTTACACTTGCCACTTATATTCTCGCACCTGCACTTTACAACGATTTAAGTGATGCATATCTTTTCTTTGCTTTGTGTTTAATTTTGCCAAATTATGTCAGTCTGTTTTCGTTTGGCTTTAAATGCTTATTTAAACCGCGCCAAAAAGTTTCAATTTCCGTTTGCTCATTAGGCTGGGGTGTGCTGTACATAATTAATTATCTACCTACATACCTGAAGAGGAACCAACTTCTGCTACAATAGAAAAATTGCTAAATAAAAGCAGACCAAGTTGGTTTTTGGTTTTTGATTTAAACGCTAATGAGTTTGATAATTTAATGCTATGAAAATGGGTGAAAATGGGCTATGTGTTTTTTTTTTTGCTGCGACAGAGAGTATGTTAAATTTGTGCAAAAGTATGTAACAGGGAGAAGGAATCATTTCCGACCCTATAAAGTATATATATTCTTAATCAGCATCAACAGCCGAGTCAATATAGCCATGTCCGTCTGTCTGTTCTTCCGTATGAACGAAGAGATCTCAAAGATGGTAAGAGATAGAAGTTCGGCGTGTGTATGGGACATATATAATATTTCGTATACTTGGGGGCATATAAAGTTTTTTTTTAAATTTTCGCAAAGCCCCCTTCCGCCCACTCAATTTGGAAAAAACGTCATATCTCTCACAATTTTGTCTATAGATGGTTAGCAATTAGCATTATTTATAATCATTATTTGCCGAAGAAATGATAAAGATTGGATAAACGATAGTCGAGTTATTAGGAAAACAAACAATTATGATGGGTAACACTGGCCGCAACGGCGATGGGCAGCACTTTATGGCTTTATTGCTACTTTGTGTGGCTTCTAACTTAAATTGATCAGATCTATACAAACTTTAGTATGTTATAGTCGGGTTTGACGGACTTTGTTTATTGATTTTTTATACCCTTGCAGAGGGTACATTAAAATTGTGCAGATGTTTGTAACGCATAGAAGGAAGCATCTCCGACCACATAAAGTATATATATTCTTGATCAGCATGAAGAGTTGAGTTGGTAAAGCCATGTCCGTCTGTCCGTCCGTCCATCTCCTTCCTCAGTTTAAAGCTATCGTAACCAAACTTTGCATGAAGTCTTTAAATACAAATACGCTGCACATTTGTCGAAACCGGACGGAACGGATGACTATAGCATATAGCTGCCATAGCTGTTGTTTTTTTTTTTTGGCATAAACCCAATTTTTTTTTTTTTCAGATTTCAAATATTAACTGGTTTTTACTATTAACATACCCCTATTGGATAAAAAACAAAACATATTCAAACTTTGTGGCAACACTGTTTTGTTGACGTGCTGTTGAATTCAGCTGTTTGTGTGCCACGTGTTTTTTTGTAAAATTGGCAGCAAATATTTTCCAACTTTTAGTGCGTCTGCTTAAAAAGTTAGAAAGTTAGTTAAGAGAAAATTAAAATTTTTAGTCCAGATATTTAAGAGAATAAGTTGATAACGCGTTTGTCATTTTTCTTTTCGGATGCCCAATTGTGCCGCGTGTTGTTAATGTGTAATTTACGTGCGACTTTTCGAGAAAGTAGCCTTTATTGCAGCTGAATTCGTGCTTAATTTGAATAGATTACATGAGAAAGAGATAAAAATTTTGTTTGTTTGGTAGCGCCAAAAACAAAAAAGTTTTGTGAGTCGTATTTAGAGCTAAAAACAAAAGTACAAACAGAATTTCAGTTCAATAGCTTAAAATACCACAAAGTTGGAGCAAATCGGACAGATCAGTTATATGGCAGCTATATGAAAAGTATGCCGAATCGAACCATTTTCGATTTGTCGCAAAAAAAAGCTTAAAATACGTGTTCGAATCGAGTTTCAGTTCAATATCTTTAAATCCAACTAAGTTGGTGCAAATCGGTCAGATCGGCTATATGGCAGCTATATGAAATAGTGTGCCGAATTGAACAATGTTCAATAAGGAGCTTAAGGAGCTTAAAATACATCTTCAAACTAAAATTCAGTTCAATAGCGTGAAAACTAACAAAGTTAACTCAAATCGACCAGATCGGCTATATGGGAGCTACATATATGAAGTAATGGTGCAAGTTGAACCCGATTTTGTAAGTCGTATTAGAAGCTAAAAATACGAGTACAAAACAAATTTCAGTTCAGTAGCATAAGAAACAACAAGGTTGGAGCAAATTTGTCAGCTATATAAAATATTGGTCTAAATTATGTGAATCTTGCAAGGGTTGGTCTTTGGGGTCCAAAAAATGCGTACAATCCAAATTTGGGATCAATATCTCAACAACTTGAGTTTATGCCAAAAAAAGGGAAAAGAAAAACCAGTGTGCATAGGAACCATCGGTCAAAAACTAGTTTTAGTGAGAAAAACATTTTTGTTTTCAATGCAAAAGTCTCCAATCCTCGTATTTATAAGTTTTCAATACTTTTACATAATTCCACCAAGTTTGATTAAAATCTGACAACTATATAGTATAGCTGCCATACAAAAGATATGTTTGAAAAAAGTCTTAGTTAGAAAAACTATTTTGTTTTCAATGCAATCGCTGCCAAACTTGATATTTATCAATATTATATACTGCCACAATCGAATGACTATAGCATATAGCTGCTATAGAAACGATCGTTCGAAAAAGTAATTCTAGTGAGAAAAACTTTTATTTGATTTCATTGGTAGAGTCTTTATACCTTCCAGTTATGAATATGAGCTGTCTCCACACAATTTTTGGCGAGATTGATCCAAATCGAATGAATATATCGTACACTAAGAAAAAAATCAATCTAAAACCAAGACTATAATCTTGAAACGAGACGAAACGGTGTCAGAATTCGACAGAGAAAATCTTAACCCAAGATTATATTCTCAAATTAAATCGTAATCCAACAATATTGAATTAAGGTCGTTTATACTCGACTTTAAAATGAAACAATCTCATTTTTTAATATGAAAAAAAAGACAAAAATAAATTAAACATTTTATATTATATTTTTAGGAGATGGGTGGGAAAGGGAGCGTCAACTGTAAGGCCCAACCAGTTGCAGTATAAGAGCAGAGATTTTGCTGCCTGAGTTCTTATACTGAAACTGACCGACTAATCGGCTAAAGCCAATGTATTATTGAATGTAGAGGTCGTGGTTCGAGTCCCATGAGAGGGGTGGGTTGCATTTTTAAGATTTCTAAGCTCATTTCAAGGTTTTATAATCTTGTTCTTATAAGAATGCAAGGTTCTTGAAAAAGAGAATTTCTATCTAGATTTTAGATCTTTCGTTTTTAGTGTATGGATTTTATATAACAAACTGGCCACCAAATGGCCGAAGTAGTGGCGCCATCTATTGCTTAGTTTGGGAATCACTCGGCTAACATTGTTTAAAGCGAGATTTAAATTGTTCCATTGATTTAATCTACGATGTGACCAAATTTCTTAGAAATTTATATCTTTTGTTACAGTTTAAGTAAAAGGTAATGGATTTTTTTTTGGCGACCGTGCTCTTCTTTCTTTAGTACGTAAAATATGCGCCTTTTTCTATAGTCTAGACCAAAATGAGATTTGGTTTTCAATTATATTTAATTGTACATCTTATCTCAAGACATTTGCTATCGATTGGTTCTACAAATGACATCATGCGTACCATACAAATGGATGACCAATAAAATAAAACTAATTGAAACTCTTGATACTTTTACTTTTTCCTCACTAAGCTGATGTCATGTGTCTTTTGGGGCGTTTTAGATGCAAGTTAATTGTAGTGTCATTGGTTTAAAACGTCACTCCTCTAATGTGGCCATTTGCCTTTGACTTTAATTATTATTGTTCATTTTGCCAAGCTCGTCATTTATTTTGTAATCACGCAGCGCATCACATTGCATCGCAATGGCAGTTCTATTGCCCAGACCTAGTCCCAGCTCGGCACTTAGCATTTGTTTATTAAAATTGCTCAGCGTTTGGTCATAAAATGAGAAAAATTAGCATATTCATGCTTTTCATTAACTGCGTCGTCGACATTTTGATGACAAACTGCAGACGATGAACATTTTGCTGAATGTTAGTGGGCCCATTAGTTCGATTCGGTTTAACTCTTCCGGCATGCGACAACTTAAATGAAAATGTTCACCAACCAGTCCGTTCATTGGCCCACAAAGCGGCTCAGTTATTTAGACAATGGCAATTGTAGTTGGCCCAAAAGTAACGACGAAACACACAGAGACACACAAAGGCTGAAGGAAATGCTGGAAACACTCCACAAATGAAAAGCGAAACTATTAGCACAAAAATGGGTTATTTTTTGGGTCTCTACTCAGTTACTCGTGAGTTTATTTTTAGCAAACGAGGAGAAACTGCCAGGCTAAAAAAGAAATTACATAAACAAATACCAAAATGTAGGTAAACTTGAGGCAAAGAGTTCAGTGGAAACTTAAAGATGAACGAGCTAAATAAATCTCTGAAGGAGAAACTAATCGAACTTGAAAGGGATAAACTTAAAAAGAATTGAACCATAAGAACAAATTGTTCTTTTACGAAGAATAAACTAGAAAAGTTGGTCTTAAAATTGAATGTCGATTGATTTTCTGTCGCAATCGAGGTAAATACATAGCATATGTGGTACGGTAGAAAAAAGTTTATGTAAAAATAAATATCGTCATATTTTAGAATTCACAAACATAAAAAAATGACTTTCGATATTTTTATAAGATTCAGAGAGGATTTTAATTAGAAACTTTCAAAAAATATGCAAATTTTCATTTTTAAAATCGCGGTTTCTGAGTTAAGTTAATTTTCGAATTAGAATATATTTCAGTCGATAAATTTGATACATATCGTTAAACAACTATGTATATCAGACATCCCTGTTGAATTGTATCTGTATTAGTGCTGAAAAAATATCGATAGTACTATCGATATATCGAAGAACTGGTCTTGTGTCACACTATCGATGGTAATTTTTTCACTATCGATAGTGACCAGCCATTTTATTATTCTTTGTCACTTTGTTTCTTTTCTAATATCAATTATCGAGTAAATCGCTAAAATAAATATCATATCACAGTATTGCATATCGTCGATTTGTTGATACGATATTGATGGCGTGGTGACCTTTATTGATCATTCGAACTAATTGTAGTCCTTTGTTAGCTTATAAACCCATATTTCGTTCTATCGGACAGCTGGTCCCTCTGCGTATTTTGTCATTTTGTAAGCGACCTCAGTTAGTCAGTGAGCAAGATTCACTGAATAAGAGACATTGAACAAGAAGCGATGAATAAGTGTAGTGTCTCAACAACAGACACTAAACAAGAGTAACTGAACATAATCTATGTAGCATATAGTTACTGAACGAGAGTGAATGAACAAGAGTCACTGAACAAGAGACACTGAAAAAGATTCACTAAGCAAAATGAAGAACACATTTTTATACCCTTGCAAAGGGCATTATAATTTTGCCCAGAAGTTTGCAACACATAGAAATATTCATTTCCGACCCCATAAACTATATATATTCTTGATCAGGGCGACGAGCTGAGTCGATTGAGCTTTGTCCGTCCGTCTGTCTGTCTGTCCGTCTTTCTGTTTCTACGCAAACTAGTCTCTCGGTTTTAAAGCTATCGAGCTGAAATTTTGCACAGAGTCTTCTTTTTACTGCACGCTGCTAATATGGAACCGACCGGATCGGATGACCATATATTATAGCTGCCATAGGAACCAACGGTCAAAAAATGGGTCTTAGTGAGAAATACTATTTTGTTTTCAATGTTAGCGTCTATAATCTCGGCCATTATTAATATTATATGCTTTCAAACAGATATGCAAATTTTGGTGAAGATCGGATGACTATATCTTATAGCTGTCATAGGAACCATCGGTCGGAAAATGTGAAAAAAACTTTTTTGGTTTTCAAGTAAATCGTTCTTAAGGTCTGTGATTCTTAATATTAAACGCTTTCAAACTAATTTGATAAAGTTGATCGACATCGGGTGACCATATCTTATGGTTGCCATAGGACCGATCGGTCGAAAATGGTTCTTAGTAAGAAATTTTTTTTTGCTTTTAATGTTAGCGTCCTTAAACTCACTGATTATAATCAGTGAAGCTGGTTTCAACCTAAATGGTCAATGTTGTTCTAAGGCAATTGCTGGTACAAAATTGCCTATAGACCGCGAACCAAAGCTTTCTTTTTGAATCTGAAACACAGTTCGGTCTATATTTACGTCTAGCTCATAGTCCATATGGAGTGGTTCGTGGGTGAATATAATAATACCGATCGGTCGGAAAATCAGTCTTAGTGAGAAAAACTTTTTTGTTTTAAATTTTATCTTGCTTAAACTCGGCGATTGTTAATTTTATATGTATTCAAAAAGATTCGCGAAATTTGGTCGAAATCAGATGTTTATCTGTCGGAAAATGGGTTTTAGTTAGAAAAATTTTTGATTTTTATGTAAGCGATCTTAAACTCTGACATTTCAAAAACAACATTTGCAAGGGTATAAAAACTTCGGCACAGACGAAGTTAGCTTGGCCTTCTCGTTGTTTACTTAGTTATGAAGAACCCAACAAAACATTTAGTTCTACCATTAGTTCAGTACTGAAAACCATGCCGAAACAAAACGAATATCATGAAGGACCACTCTATGTTGCAGCGTAATTTTATTACCAGTCCTTCCTAATGTTATACAAAACTATTT
>JBAMBO010004448.1:0-240973 GCA_037044535.1 Lordiphosa magnipectinata
CGAATGGAACTTTTCAGTTTTGGGAACTACTTCTTCGGTGAAAAAGAAGTTGTAAAGATGTCCATTTTTCACGGTGTCAGGTCCCACTGGGTTCATTGAAAATATTAATTTTTGTACAATAGCAATTTTAAAATTTTTATTTTCATATACAAATTTTCTTTTTGAATGTCGAAACCAAGGCTGCCAATTGGTCCTGAAGGGAACCCGGAAAGAACGGTCGGGCGCTTGGGTCCATCGTTGACCTCCCAAACCAGACCCCCTCTGCTTGGCAAACGGCTCGGTTCGCAGAATAACTTTGGTCAGTTCTTTTCAGAACTCGTAAAACACAATATCAGATTTGGAGTATTATTATTTGAAACTCATATCCAGACTCGACATCGAAAAGCATATAAAGCTTATAAGATGCTTCCTTCTTAACAAAAATTTGTATTATTTTTCTCACAAAATCCTTAAACTTTTCAGAATTTCAGAGGTTTGCAGCCTTAAATACCCGACATGCCTAGTCTCTACCGAATCTTGAAGAGTCGTCTTGAGTGCCCAAAATTGAGAGTTTATCACAAATTTATTTTAAAAAGTCACTGTGCAATGAGCGGTTTTTCAAAAACGAATTCAACCAGTTTTTATTGCTGGTCGGTGCAATCCAGATATAACAGTATACTATAACAGCTTATCTACAGCTTTTATTTCGGAAGTGCTTAAATTTAAGACAGTAATATCGATGTTTAAAATTCATATATCAAAATAAGGAAAAGATAAACTGTGAAAAGTGAACTATACGGATTTTGGCATAAACGTTTGCATTTCCAATTTCAATTGTACAACTTCATATGTAAAGTGAAAAGTATATATTCGGTTGCTAGATCAGATGGTGAATTTGAGCGATTTGGAACCAACTGCTCAAATCTACTTGGCTTTGAACAGTCGGTTTCAATTCGCTTTACTTTCGATATCTGATCTAGTAACCGAGCAGTTTTGTGCCAGTTCACAAATAAATTCAAGCAGTTTCAATTTGAAGTACAAGATCACTAGTGATTTCTGTGTCACCCCCGAAAATAATTTTTTATTTAGTATTTTACAATTTAGCCGTTATATATCAGTATTTGATATTTTTCCGATTGCCACTTATGGGCACACTGAAACTGCTTCCCTTTTAGTTCAATGGCGGACGTGATGAATAAAAGTGGGAGTTTGTTTGTGCATAAAAAATATATCCACGTTAATGATCAAATTAAGGCGTTCGAGCAAATGCAGTGTTTTGGCAAAATGTTCCAGCAAGTGTTAGTAACTCGTTAAATAAATTAAAACTCACGAATAACACGCCTCCCCCAAACGGAAGTGCTAAAGCGTGTAAAACAAAAACAGAAAGAAAAGAAAAAAACAAACGGGCAACAAGCGAACTTTGTACGCAGTGCAAGTGTTGTTGGTGTGTGCCCTAGAAGTGCAAGAACAACAAACAAAGAAAACAACAATAAAATGTCGACACAAAAATTAAATGCAGCGGAACGAGATTTGGAGAAATTTATTAAATTTCTGGCTCTAAAGTCCACCCAGGTAGTGGTGCAGTCGCGTCTGGGCGAGAAAGTACAAACACAATGCAATCCCTTGGCTGGCAACGATTGGTTCAATATTGTGGTTCAGGACCATCCCGATGTGTTGGATGAGACGAAAAAGGCGTTGGCCCTGAAGCCAGGCGAGAGCATACTCAAACGATTGCCCCTGTGCGTGGAGATATCGCTTAAGACCACCGAGGGTGACCAGATGGTGTTGGAAGTGTGGTCGCTGGACCTAGTGCAGCCAGCAAATGGATCCAATATAACGGCAATTGCTCGCGAAGAGGCCAAGGGGGGTGAGGACGCGCAGACTCTGAAGGCAGCCCACGCCATCTACAATCGCATGGGCATTATGCTAAAATCTTTGATATCCTTGACCCGGACCACGCCTGCCTATAAACTGTCACGTCGTCAGTGCGCCGATTCCTATGGCATCTTCTATCGCATCTATGTGGATCGTCCGCAGGTCCATACCCTGGGAGAGGGCCATAAGAATGTCAAAATTGGTCAACTCAATACCATAGTGGGTTCACTCAACATGTCGGTGGCCTATCGCACCAAGCTGACCATTTCACCCACCGCCACACAAGCCCAGGTGCAGAAGGAACAGCAGAATCAAATCATAATGCTCAAATCGGACCACTTTCGTCCGGCGGGCACAGAGGGACACAACGGCTCACCCACGCCAACGGCAGGTAGCCGCAAATTTGGGTTTGGTAACTTTCAACCCTCGACGGGATCTGGTTCGGGCGACAGGCGTTATATAGATATTGAGAAGCCTTTGCGTCCGGGCGCCTTTACGGATATGGGCAAACTGCGTCAGTACACAGAGGATGATTTTGTCTTGCCGGAAACGCCGCCCTTTGAATGGCTACTAAAAGGGCGTGGCTCCATTGAATCCCTCAATCGTTTGGATAATCAAGTTAACAATAATATAAACAACAGCAGCAACAATAACAACAACAACTCGAATAACTTCAATCACAACAACAATTCGTCTGGTTTCAAAAGCTACGAGAAACCCGAGAATTCCATGTCACCTCTAAAGAGTCTATTGATACCCGCCTCTATCAGCAACAACAGCTATCGTCACCACTCAGATCCCTTGTTGCAAGCAGCAGGAGATGATGACAATTTGCTCAAGGAATTGCATTTTCCCTTCGCCTCGCCCACTTCGCATGTCAACGATTTGGCCAAATTCTATCGCGAATGCTATCATGCACCACCTCTACGTGGCCTGGGTGAACTCCAAGCGGAGGTCTCCTGCTCGTCAACACCGCCCAGTAATCCAGCGGGTGTGGCCTGTGCAACAATTGCAGCCTCCACTGGTAGCGCAAGTTTGGCCGATGCCAGTGCCATGGATGATCTATCCAGGCAATTAGAACAATTTGAGACTTCGCTGGAGGACTATGACAAGCTGGTCTCGCAATTCGGACTCACAGGCTCATCGTCAACAGGCAGCCGCAGCAGTGGTGGACTACAGATGAGCAATTGAGTGGGAGCATTAGTTTTTCTAAATTATTTATATGCCATTGTGTATAGGTAAAAGTTATTTAATTATATGGTCTGCTCTGATAGTTAAGCAGGCGTGTGGGGAGAGGGGAGGTAAGAGACAAGAATTTTGACTATTTTCTTTATATCTATGTATATAGAAAAAATTGTGCACACGCAAAGCTGGAAAGGGGCCAAAAAATGCAAAAACAAACAAATCAACACTATAGCGACAAAATTACATGTTTTTTAAATTCAGTTCGGATTTTAGGATTAGGTCTTATTTGAAGCATACAACCCCTTTCTAATCAGGAATGCAAACTGGTTTAGGCCGTAGTAACCAGTAACCAAAACCAGGCCTCAAAAGTTAAAGTTAAGCTTCGATTGAATTTACCTTTAAAATATCTTGTAAAATTATATATCAAAATACAAACTTTTCACGAAAATCGCCTCGGTTATGGAAACAAGCCAGAATATTCTATAAAAAATTCTGAAAAATACTGAAAACCTCCAACGATGTCGGTTCGTTTCTATTTCATATCAAATTCATTTCGAAAATGCAGAACCGAAATCGGCCAGGCATTACGATTCGGTTGATATTTCTAATCTATCTATCGGCCTCAAGTTCTTAAGTTCTTTGCAATTTGGAACGAGTCCGAATGACATTATCACAAATTCAGGATGATTCGTCGGATTTTTTCCTAATTCTAATAAATCTTGGTTTAGTTATTGAAGATAAGCAAAGCACAAACTTTTCACAACAATCCCCTCGGAATTTAGATAATATCCTTAAAAAAATTCAGAAAAATACTAAAATCATTTTATAGCCGAACACCAAATCCTTAAATAGCCTAATAGGCTAATTAAACTGAGCACATCTAGCATCCCACATCATGAGTCATAAACATTTGCCGTGGCAAAATTTGTCATCTTTATTGGGTGGTCCCTTTAGTAGTTTGGTACTTATTATGTTTAAAAAACAAAAATAAATCTGACAAATCTCAAAATTCAATACTTAAAGTGGTTTTTCCGGATTCCTCGTGTGGTTAAAAAGTAGTTTTACTAAAGTCAAGGCAAATAACACAGTTGTACAGCAAAAACATACTATCGAAATGACCTAGCTTACGCTGTGGAGCAGATCGAGCATATCACTTCCTCATGCTTGGATTTTTCCGAAAAACCACTAAAATCTGAAGTTATTGCCCAAAAACTGCTTACAGATCTGTTATTCTTAACTTTTTATTTAAGGCTTCTGCCATACTTGATGCCCAATTAAACCAATAATAATTACAATCTTGCTCTTTACCTATTTACAATTGGGACCTAAGCTCAAGTAGCGCTTAAGATTTAAAGTATAAAGCTAAAAAATAGAGGAAAGATAGAGAATGCTTTAAAACTGACAAAGCAGATAGCATAGAAGCAGACGGAGATAGCTATATCAACTCAGCTCGTCGTGCTGATCAAGAATATATAGACCTTAGGTGGTCGGTGATGCTTCCTTCTATGCGTTACAAGCTTCCAAGGAAGAAAAGCACACTGATGACTGGTATATTAGAAGAGAACAATTGGAGGAGTTGTAAGGGATGACATACGGAAATTGTACATCGATCTGTCATTACTAAGAATTAATTCGGTCCTTGTAACCTAACGTAACCAAAAGTCAGATAATACCAAAATTTCCAATTGCAGATTTTGGTTCAGTATTTTGCTGAGCTGAGCCGGAATTATCGATTTAAATTGGTTGAGCATTTTTGAAAGGTTCGGTTTGGCTAGGTTCCCTACAGAATCGGTTTGCATCCCTGACCAAAACTAATGTAAATTGAAAGATTTCGCTAAAATTTGAAATGAATACTAAATAAATGTATACACAATTGAAGCTCAAATAAATAAGACTTAAAATAATTAAATAAAGCAGACAAAATTACAAGATTTTTAGATTGAGAACAGAAATTCTCTTTGCTTTTCATGAGTAAAAGTGAACAATAATGAGTGACTCACTTAACTAAACATTGCACTTTTTTGTTCAATTGCTCACTTTGGCCGTTTTCTATTACTACAAAAATTGTACTCCCTTTCCCTGTCTCTATGCATTATGTATATATTTGGGCTTCTCTAGACTTTAGCAATACTTATAGGTACATAAGATTTGTACATAGAAAAATTACTAGCGATAACAAGTGTTTCTTTCGCTCTACTACTACCTACCCATACTTATCTAGTAGGCAACTCTTGTCACGTTTAACTTTTCAATGCAGAGGTTTAGCCATAAAACACACCCATTTGGAAGCGGTACACACAGACATACACACATGCATAGCGTAGTTGTTTATTTCTTTATTCAAGTGCCTAACAATAAAATGAAATAATTATCTTGAAATGTACATAAACAATTGCAAGCATATACCACAAGTAGATATCAACAATTTATGATTAAGTTTACGTCAAAATAAGTTATAACTTTGTGGATTCATGTTTAGTTTTAAGAAACTGTGTTGCCTTTTATCTGCTTTCCCTATTTTTTTTACCAATAATAATTATCGAATAAAATGTGTAACGAATTGCAAATCCAATGTCAATGTGAACGAACGAACTAATTGTGTAAAAATGTTTGTAAACGTTTTCCGCTCTGTTATTTATTTTGCCTTCATGAAATTATTCATTACAAACATCAAGAAAATAAAAAAGAAAATAAAAAGCAATTGTTAATCAAAACACAAATTAGCGCCTTTTCTTTTGACATGGTGAATGGGTTTTAGCATCAGCAGTGTGACGGTGGGGTGTGTGCCATTTTGCACTCAGATCACGAGATGAATATAAAATGTTGCTTGATAATCAGCGTTTTAGAAAATGATTAAAATTGTTTTACATTGTGTCCTACAAGCCACCTTGGCTTATCAAACTTGACATATGTACAAAGGACTGGTTTAATAGCAAAACATTTGCTTAGAAACTGAACTCAGTTGAGGTAGGAGTGTTAGTATTAGTGACTTAAAATACAACTGTTAAATATATTTTACCCGGCGACAGGCATGGCCTTTCATTGTGTGAATACGTGTCTTATGAGAGCGTTTATATGCAAGTTCGAACTGGCTGCAAATCGCTATTATCATGCGAACTCGTCCAAACTTGTTCAAATTCAGTTTTGAATTCATTTTTCCAGCCCACACACCAAGTTTCCTGTTCATAGCTCAAATATAATTTCCGAACCGTTTCGAACCCGGTCCTGAACCACCAGTAAGATATCTAGATTCATATAACCAACCTACAGACAAATTTTCAAGTACATACATCGCTTCAATAATCTCTGAGATTTGGCTTTAAAGTTTAAACTAATTTTAAACCGGTTAAGCCAGCGGGTTTGGAATCTGCAATATTTGCTGAAATTTGAGAAGTTTCCTTGCCACACTCAAGCTGTGAAGAGATGCGTCAAGCTCGTGTCAGAGGCTTCATTGTCTGTTTGGGGACCAAAAACTAGGGATGGCTTCATTCGTACCCGGGTTCCTCGTACCAGACCGTGACCTGAACCCTTCAAATATTTGAGCCCCCGAGCCGAACCCCCCGGTTCAAACAATCATTTAAGTCAATTTCTTAAGATCTTTTCTAGTTTCTCAATATTATGACCGAAAAAAAACTATTTTATAGTGTAGTACAGAATCGCTTCAGTAGATAATTAAAAATGCTTTTTAGAAATCCAATCCATATTGCGATTTTGAGAAGAAAGAAAAACATAAATATACAGGTCTGTTCCCGTTTTCGATTTCGATCAGATCAAGCGGAATCGGAATTGTTTGCTGTTCCTGTCTCCGAAAAACGATCAAGTTATTCGGTTTCAAAAGTTTTGCCTTTGAGTCGGTGGAATGAAAAGTTATTGACAATTTTCACGTCAACGGTATAAACTTTTCATCTATCAAATATTTTTGTTATTATGTATAAGTCAAATATTGTGAAAATTCTGAGGTATCCAGATATGCCCAATAATACAATTTGATTTAAAATTAATTTTTTGAAGGTTGTACCTCAGAAATTGCATGTTGACGAAAGCAAAATGTTCGCAATTCGGCATCAGCGTATGCGCAGTGTTGTTTAAAATTGTAAAGGTTACCATTGTCAAAACGAATCATTCGAAAATAAAATCGATTTCTATTTCACTCGGAAACGGGAACGTCATAATGAAAACGATTCGGAATTCCAATCGTAGATAGTCGGAAAAGGGGAAAGCAAATGCATTTGGAAGATAATTTTAACAAGAATCGCTCTGATGAGTCATTTTTAAGCTCTTTTGAAGATGAAAGAGATTATATTCATGTCCGATTTAAAAAAGATTCGGAAATGACATATGGATATGCTCAAATCGTGATTTATTGAAATACGACTAGAAAAAATCTCGCAAATGAATGAAAATATGACTCGAAATTGAGTCAAAACTGATAAGAAAAACGGGCATTAACGACTCTTTAAGAGGATTCTCCGCTTGGGCACCATATTCTCCAGTCAAAAGTATCATTTATGACTATGCAAATGTGATCGGAAATTTCATAAAATGCTGGATGGGTATGTACGTAAGAGGTGAGGCTTCCAAAATTCAAAGACCAGGCACTTTTGAAAGACTTAATAACAATAAGGTATGTAGTCCAGTCGACTTGACGGCTCATATACATAGCTTGGTATTCTAGACGCGTTTTCCTGATCAAATATATGACTAAATTTGACCGAATGTTGAGGCAAAAATCGGTCCCAGACTCGAACCAAAACTTTGGGTTCGATTAGTACAGGAACCGCTCCGCGAACTGAACCTTACACTTTACCACGGGTTCGAACCTCCAGACCGAACCTTCTCCAAAATTTTACAGGTTACAGGTTTTACAGCCTTGTTGACATATATTTAGTTCATACAGATTATAGAAAGGTGCTTTACCAACCACCTAAGGGAAAATTACTCTGAAATATTAATATTTACACTTTGACTTTAATATTTTTACCATTGATTCAGTGTTAAGTATGGAATTCGTAAATATAAATATAATTTAAATATGAAAGTACTAGAATGTTTTATTATTTTGTTAAATCAATTTTCTAACCAATTATTTGGTGTTGAATCTAGAGCAAGAATCCCATTGGATTTAAATGCTAAAGAGACCCCACCACCAGCTGGGCTCAGAAAATCAACGAATTATATTGAATTGTATTTGAAAATTTTTAGATACTCTTCGGGTGATTCGAACTCGGGGCCCTTGGACTGAACAAGATTGCAATGGCGTCTCAACGCGACTGGTGGGCATTAGTAGCAGCGACCGAGATCGTTAAGCGGTTGTGATATAAATATCGGGCCTAAGAAGAAGAAGAGGAGAAGAAGAAAACATTTGAAAATTCTTATATTTGCAGGTAGATCAAGTTTATTTTCAATTATTTCCAAGCTCAATGCCTCCCCCAAAATTTGGAAAAGACGTCATATCAGTTTTATAGATAAATGGTTCGTACCTTTTAGAGATATTTGGTAATTAAAATAATCAGACATGCTCCCATTTTCGCTTTCGCAAAAATTTTGAAAATGGAAGCATGACTGTATATATCGATTTGCTGAAGGAATAATAAAGAACGGATGAACGATACCCAAGTAATAACCAAAAGAAAGTTCGCTGCCGCAGCGCTGCTTTCAGCTGCTACTGCAGCACAGAGTATATTACAGTCGGGCTTGACCGACTTTCTTGTTTTCATTCCCAAAAAAAAACATCTCGAAGGTTTCAATGGCCCACCCTGTCACTGCCTTATCAAACTGCCCTCGTAAGTCAAAGTTTCTTGAACTTTTCAACGCCCCCCTTTTTACATGTTTACAGTTACTCGTTTCACGTGATACTTTTGCCACATCTGCGAATTCCCCTCACTTGCCCAACATCTTTGTCACAATATTTAAACCAATTCAGTTCTGTTCCAGCCGGTTTACTACTCAATAATATATTTACATTTATACCAATTCTGTCATTTGAATATTGTATAATAAACATTTAAGTTGTTTTGATTGTGATTGGTACTGCCACCTGACTCCGACTCTCAGGTGAACAACAAGAATAGCATAACGTTTGTTGTTGCCCTTATCAATTAGCATACATGATCTCACAACAGCTGGCCGCTCTCCCACTCTCACTTGAACAAAGCTGTTCTCATTCTCTAATTCCAGTCTAATCTGCATTTGCGTATTGCGCACATTCGCTTCATACATATCTGCCGGGAAGATTGCATTTTCTATGGCCAACCCGCGTCACTATGGCAACGGCAACGACATCGTAAGGTTAAATAGTTTTATTTTTAACTAAATACAATGGCCATACATCTGTATGTACTATGTACTAGAGTCTGTTTGTATACGTTTATTATTTAGTTGTTTTTGTTGAGCCATAAGTTATCTGTTGTTTTGCTTAGTTGCTGATTTTTTTTTTTTGTAGAGCTAATGACATTGCCACCAAAAACACATACATACTTATACACGCAGCAGTTGCACACGAACCATCTTTACGTGAGCGGGCGGAAAGATAAGTTTCAAAATAACGTACTCAAAGTGCCTCTTTTTGAACTACGCTACTTTTTTTTCGATACGGGTTTAAATGTGCGTCTCTGAACTCTGAACTCACTTTTAACTATTTGCAAATCACAAGTTCCTTGTAATAGACAGGGACTGAAAAGAATTTATGCCCTCGTGAGGAAATTAATTCATGATCCTTTTTAGAAAATGTTGTTCCTGACAAAATATTTTACGATATTTTCATTATTCAGATGCAGAACTGTTCTTGTTTTCGAATTCGATCGATCGGAATTGGCAAGAGATCTCAAAGAATGGATTCAAGAATTTGGTTGACGCTTTTAGGCGTCAAGACAGTTGAGTGAAGATAAATGGAAATAAGAAAAATAAAGCTCGATAAATATCAGAGCTGCAAATCGGTTTTGTACCGCGAACCCGCTAAAAAATAGAGTAAAGCTAACTTCGGCTCGACCGAAGTATATATAACCTTGCAGCTTGTATTATTTATATAAGTTAAGGTTTAAAATGATTTTTGTCGAACATTCTTAGCTGAGCTATTTTCCAAACTCAGCAATAGATGGATCCACTACTTTGCCCATTTGCTAACCTAACCTTGTAAACTAAATTATTTATCGATTTTCTGAAGGAATGATAAAGATCGGATGAGCGATACTCAAGCCGTTCAACACAGGCAATCTTAGTGCGAGAGAGAAAGAGAGAGAGAGAGAGAAACTAAGAGAGCGCACCGCGTTGTGCGCGGGGTGTTAACTGGCCGTTTGACTCCTGAGCAAATGCGAGTGTAAGGGTACAGAGTATGTTATAGTCGGGCTTGACCGACTTTCTTTCTTGTTTATGTTGTTTTGTTGGACTGCTTCCATACTCAAATAGCTAGACTATTGCAAAATTGATCAAATTGCATATTAATTTCCGTGCCTATAGGTTTGCTTATAATGTACACGGCTTTACTCCGAAATCCGAGTCGATTCCGTGTACTTTCCGTATGTTTTTCGAAGTCAAATTTGATAGGTTTCTGGGTTACTAGATCAGGTCGTTCTTTTTATTCGATTTGAATGTAATTGGTAACAAGCAATCGTTTTCGACTGCTTAAACAATTTTGAATTTACTTAAACGTGATGTTTTATCCATAGATATAGGGTTAGTAAGCTTGAATTCAAAATATAGAAGAATATACGAAAATCGACTCGGAATTCGGAACAGGGAATCAGTTCCTGTTTCCGAATACTCAAACTTTTTTTTAATGAGATTGGAATTGAATGGAAATGAAACCTAATAAAGTATTGCCTTTGATTTTGGGTAACAACACCATAAGAGGCCAGGCTCGACACCACCTTCGAAAAATGCAATTAAATGTTTAACGCTCTTAAACACCGCCGTCATCTTCACCAGCTTTTGGCACCAGCTGGATTCGGCATTAAACTGTAGGTAACTATGCCTCGCATGAATCTTTTATATCCTGATTACAATAAGCCCATTGAATTTAAAAATCGGAGTTACAGGGTACAAAGTCATAGATGATAAAAGCAAAAAAAAACTGAAAAACTTGACTACATTTTGTGAAAGAAATAATTAAATTAGATAACAATAAATAAAATTTTAGGGACCCAAAAAAATTATAATTCAAACTCTAAACTTTAAACATCATGCCCCCCTTGCAAAAACCTTTCTACGCCACAGCTCAGAAAATTCTCTGCCAATTAATCTGAATTAATGTTTTTCCCTTTCATTGGAGGGCGGGAGGTCGGCTGCTATTTTGCCTGGGACTCGCACGTAACAAGCATCGGCTCTTTGTACTTCAGGGTCCAAACTAAAACTGTTCCAAAAAATAATTCAGAATAAAAAAACCTTTCAGTCAAGTTGTCCGGAAGGCCAAACGCTCGGTCAAAATAAGATAGTTTGATGTTCTAAAGATGCTTAATTCAAATTTAATCCCTCTTAAAAAAAATACGCTGAATATAGGACTATTACTGTGGAAAGCTTAAAACAAAGGAGAACGGTAACCTGCCGTCTTCTTTTCAACGCACCTTGTCCAATAGTTGTGTGTTTAAACTTCAGTCGAAGACCTTTGCTAAACTCTTTGAGCAACCCGCAACAGCAGGTCGTCAAGTGCCAAGTACGTACACAAAACTCTTGTCATCCATATGCATAAATATTTCGCTGTTGGTTTTTTATGTAGTTTTAATTGTCTGCCTTTTGTATTTATACCCTTGCAGAGGGTATATTAAAATTGTCCAGATGTTTGTAACGCATCAAAATTGGCTGCACGGCGCGTGTAGAAACGTCAATCCTAAACGAAACGTATTGCGGCCTGCTTAATTACACACGCTAAATGTAGAATGCAGGGAGCTACACGTGGCGTGCAGAAAAACTGCATGCGACGTGTAGAATTTTAAAAACTAAACGCCGCATGTAGAAAAGCTATATGCTGCGTGGGCAAAAGCAAAGTCTACACGACAATAGAAAATCTGTTTATATCCATATAACTTCTACATTTTTCATGCAGTTATATGAATACCACACGAACGTTTAGGTTTTTTACATTAACGTTTGGATATTGAAATCCTATATGCGCGTGTGGAAATTCTAAACGAAAAATGTAGCTCTAAATCAGTACTGAATTCTTATATTTTTCATATAGCGCAAAACGCGACATGTAGGTTTTCTACATAAACGTTTAGAATTACAAATGCTGAATTTTACATGTTGGAAATCTACACGAAACGTGTGCAAATTTCAGTACCGTACATAAATGAGCAGAGCACTGAATTCGAACTTAGGAATTACAAGCAAGCAAAAATTGGTATATATTTTCAATACAAGTACATCTTACTCAATACAAGTAACACATTAGATGCCTTGCCTTAGTTCCAACCGAGTTTTTTCAGTCCAAGGACACCGAGTTCAAATCACCCCAGAGTAAGTAAAAAAAAAAAAAATTTGTTTAATGTGATATTTTTCAGAACGAAACTTGGTGAGTGTGGGTTGGTGGTGGCTTTCAAGCATATAAAAACAAAAATCAAAAGTGCAGACATTTTTTTTTTTGTAAATGAAAATTGAAATTGAAATGAAATCTACACGTTTTGACCGCTGCATTTAGAAATGAGAAAACTAAACGCGGCATTGAGCAAAACTACATGCCACGTGTTAAAATGAGTAAACTAAACGTAGCATGCAGAAAAGCTACGCAAAAGTAATGGCTTGAAAATCCCGGCCAAAACTTGTAGCTTACATTTTCGTGTAGTTTTTGCATATTTTTTTTCTCTGTGTGACTACACAAAGTCATAGCGAAAATTAAATTGTTGAATGAAAATCATTAGAAAACTTTATTTATATAAATTATACGAGCTGCAAGGGTATTTAAACTTCGTCCGAGCCGAAGTTAGCTTTCCTCTATTTTTTGTTTTCGCTGTTGCCAGGGAAACATCTTCGACGCATTTGAAAGCTAATGAAATACTTCGGCATTTGACTTGTAAGTGAAAATCCAAACTCAAAACGAACGCAACTCGGAACCACTCGCTGCAAATTGCTGCCACTCACCGGAGCCGTTGCCTCCCCCCACTAAGGTTGAGCCACGTCAGAGCTACCAACGAACTGACGACCGGTTAACCAGGGTCTGGTTTCTGAGCAACCTCTCTCTTTTCCACCCACGCCTATAAAATTGCATTTACGAGTATTTTTCGAGCCCAGAAGGCAAGCGCATTTTGATTAAATTCACGTGCTGGTATGAAAACATACAAATTTGCCAAGCAAATGTGGGTTTTATTTTTGCTTTGTTTGGTTTCTGTTTCGAAATCGCTTGATAAGCTTAAGCTCAGAAATAAACATAAAAACGATAAGACCTCGAAATCCAAATGCAACGCGGACATCGTTGCGTCGGTTCGTGGCTGGTAATTGCGTTTTTTATGCAATACGCCTAGATTTTGTTGTTTTATGGAATTTTTGGAATTTTTGTGTAAAGCTCTTTGAAAATAAACCGATCTTGTGGGTGTGCTTAAAAGCTTTGACCAATGTGCCAGATATCAGATACGCGATATAAACAGTTTGTAACAAAACTAAGTGGACTAGCGAATTTGTGGCTTACTTAAGATACGATCAAATAACGTAGGTAAAGAAAAAAGTAAAGTAAAGTAATACTGCGGTGTGGTATCAAAAAATTCCTGGAAATTTTTCTCCTTTCCAGAAATACTCATGGGTCAAGCACCTTGATTGTATATTTTATGTTTTAATTAATTTTTAATTGATTGCAGCTGCTCAAAGAATTCTTTTTGTGATTAAAACCTGACCGCAAAGCATACGAAATTCTTGATTTGTCTTGTGGTCAAAAAAATTCAAATTAAACATAATCACAAAATATGTTTGACCCCGATTTATTCATTTAAATATTCATAATTTAGATCCCCGCAGAAAGAAGACAGAAGAAGAAGTGTTTGCAACCTGTCCTTGTGAATGACTTTGATCATCTTCAATACAAGCGAGGCGCTACAAGTTTTTGATCAAAGCTCGGAATTCCTCGCTCACTTTGGCTCTTTCCGACTCTCGCTCTGAGCTGCGAGCCCCATTTCGAGCCTCCTGAGCAACAGCTCTGAGTTAGGAGCAGGAGTCCAAGAGACATTCTGTATTAGAGATCGGCGGGAAAGAAAATATTATATATGTATGTATCATTCTGTCCATCCTTCAGTACGCATTTCTAAGGCAAAATCTTCAACATCCAATTAAAATTTCCACAAACTGTAAATTACTCATAGCTTGATGGAAAAAAGTATACAAGCCAAACCAATAGTTAATCACATGAAACTTTAAGCTGTGCCAATACATACAGACACACCCATTTTCATCCACATCGAGGTCGTATTTTCAAAATTTTCTTTTAGAGTGACAAACACCTTATCGAAGGTCTAATATATTGTAAGATCTTAGATCTCTAGGGCCAAAAGGGTTGATATGAGATTCGTATAAATAGACAGATGTCAGATTTTGCCAAAAGTTCGAAAACATTACTAATCTCATTTCTGACCGTTCATGCTGTACTATATCATAATTAAAATTTCAAAATCAGTTTTTATACTCTGTACCAAAGGTTCACAGAGTATATTAAGTTTGTGCAAAAGTATGTAACAGGGAGAATTAATCATTTCCGACCCTATAAAGTATATATATTCCTGATCAGCATCAACAGCCGAATCGAAATAGCCATGTCCGTCTGTCTGTCTGTCCGTCAGTATGAACGCACAGATCTTAGAGATGGTAAGAGATAGAGGTTTGACATGTATGGGACATATATTTCTTATACTTGCAGGCAGATCAAGTTCATTTTCAATTTTTGCCACGCCCCCTACCGCCCCCGCAATTTGAAAAAACGTCGTATCTCCCACAGTTTTGATGATAGATTGTTCGTACCTTTTAGAGATATCTAGTAATCAATTTTATTTATCGATTTGCTGAAGAAATGATAAAGGTCGGATGAACGATACACAAGTTATGAGCAAAAAACGGCCAGTTAACTTTCAGTCTTTCAAAAGTGCTTGGTCTTTGAGTTTTGGAAGCCTAACCATCTGGGTACATACCCAGCCAGCATCTTATGAAATTTCTAACCACTTTCAAGTCTTTTTCGAGTCCTCTGTCTGATTAGCCTACCGTAAGAACAATACCCATGGAAGAACCCCAAGACTAACTCATTGCAACATTTGCTGACGATACAGCTATTATGGCGAGAGACACATGTATCTAGAATGCCACTGATGTCGTTCAACAATATTTGTATCGATTCAGCATATGGGCGAAGCGATGGAACATTGAGCTTAACCTAGCTAATTGTGTCAGTGAACCATATACACTTCGTCATGATGAGAGTTCAGGGGTATTCCTCAACAATCAGCTATTACATCACTTACCTGGACATAAATACTTGGGAATATATCAGAACAAGCGCCTTACATGCGGAACCCATATCAACTCGCTTGTAAGGTCACTATATGGCAGAGTAAAGAAAGTGGGATGGCAGAAACAAGCTCTCACTCCGAAATAAGGTGCATATATACAAAGCTATCATAGCACCTGCCTGGAGATATGGGATCCAAGTATACGGAATAGCTGCGAAATCCCATCTGAGAAAGCTCTGTGTCCTTGAGTCAAGGTGTCTGCGTAGACCATCGGGAGCACACTGGTATATTTGCACAAGACATTTGGAGAGTAACCTCAGTGTGCCCAAGATTGGTGACGTAATCAATAACCAGGCAGGTGATTACTTTGAGAGACTAAGAAGTCACCCCAACACACTAGCCAGAAGACTACTGCGCAGAGGAAAGAAGTAGAGTAAAACGACGCCTATAAAAACTTTTCCCTAGGGAACTTCCTAAAGCTTAGTACGCAGACAAACTAAACCGTCCGCTAGCGGAATTGACTACAAATTCCCGATGGGGGGTAGCGGACGGTGCAGTGTGTCTGTTCAACGCCAAAACACCCTTCATTAAAATATCACCAAATGTAAAACGGTCACACTGCGCTGATTGGTTTGTTAATTGTTTTTTTAATATTCAGGGATATTTGGAGAATATACGGAATGCAGAAGTCAATGCAAAATCTTACCGTTGGTTTCAAATTAAGCTAGTCGATGATTTTTGTTTAACTTTTGCTGCTGACATTCCGACGGGTGGGTGTCGGAAAAATTACAAACTATTTTTTCTGCTTCTGAGCGTCGGAATTGAATGAGCTGTGTCTGCCTGTCAAGTAAGTAGGCGCCTGTCAAGTTAGCGGCGCATTAGTTTTCCGACGCTCAGGAACGGATTTAAGTTTGTCTAAGCTCGACCGAGCGTATGAGGCCTGTCGGAATTTTACGAAAGCATTCCGACACCCTTTTTTTTATATGGAGTTGACACCCGTCGGAATATAGTAACTTAGCAACTATCTCCCATTCAATAAACTTGACACCATCAATACACTGAACATATTTTATATCATCACAAAACAACTCACCCATAATCAGAACCATTACACCTGAAATCAGACTTACATAAAAAGATATGTTCGAACTTGAACATGATATTCAACTCGGCCCACACGTAGTGTTAATCTCATATTTAAATATGTAGCCTATGTCGCCATGTGTGTCATAAACATGTCCCCTTATGTAATATTAATAGCCGCAGTGACGAGGATCAGCCCAGCCCAGCAGACACAGCACTTGAAAAGGATCAACCATGGGAACCACTTGAAAAGGTCACCGGTCCACACCACTTAATATGCAATGTGTATTCCTCACACGAATGCATTTTTATATTTATACACGCGCAGCTATCTTACAAATACTGCCTTAGCTAAGTTAGAAGATAAGGGATGAGAAATTCTAAATAAAAGGGACCTCGCTCAGACTGAGCAGGTTAGTACAATTGAAACCTGCATCAAGCGTGCTCAATAAAAGTGTATAAGTTCATACAGATAAGCTATGAGGATATCTACATAATCTAAATTAAGTTGCCAAATTTACATAAGGTGTCAGAAAATTTAGAAATAAATAAATAATAAAAAAGCAAACAAAATCTGTCTGATTAAAATAGTCATAAATGATACTTTTGTTCTTGAAGAGTCGTTTATAGCTCGCTTATCTGATCAGTTTTGACTCGTATTTAAAATCATTTGCGAGCATTTGAGTATCTCATTTTCTAGTCATCTGTAAATCAGTGCGAAGCCTTACGGGCTCGCAACCTATATCGCCCGGCGCCCAGCAGCCTATAAAAGCAGAGCATCAACGCACTGACAAGCCACTCAGTCACCGGCAGTGCTGCCGGAATCGCCGAAGCAAAAATTGCTAGGTTGGGGAGAAAAAGTTGCTAAAAATTATGTGGAAATTGCCAAAAAATTGCTAAGCCATTAAAGTTTCCTGTATCATGATACCTCAAATTGGCTATTAAGATGCCGCATCTCTCGAGTTCAGTATTAAGATAACTGCAAATTTATACTTGATCAGGGAGCAAGTTGTTCTGCTGAACACGGCCAGTAATTTCTTGCCTTCGTTTTGTCGATACTTGCCAATGCCATCTTTGCTTTGAAAGCAATGGTATTGAGCATATATCAATATGTCGATCGATTGTTTTCTGTTGTAAGCAATCTCGAAGTACACCGATTCACTGATGTTTCTCCCACCTCTCAGAGGTAAGTAATCTAAGTTGGATACCTTATAACCAAACATATAATTTTCTTTTTATTCTCAGGCTTTTAGATAATTATAATATCCTTAAACAAGTGGATATTTTTTCAGTGGGCAATGTTTTGCGGCCAAATAAAAAAAATATTGTAAATCTTTTGGAGGGCCTCAGTTATACATATATTGAGCAAATTGAAAGCCAATATAAAAATATTCACTTGGTAAAATGGTAAAACTTAAGCGACGCTCCTACA
Source organism: Lordiphosa magnipectinata (assembly GCA_037044535.1). Lineage (NCBI taxonomy): Eukaryota > Metazoa > Arthropoda > Insecta > Diptera > Drosophilidae > Lordiphosa > Lordiphosa magnipectinata. The sequence goes on from JBAMBO010004448.1 coordinate 17,968, forward strand.
TTTTGGATTGAAGTTAATGTTTACAAGGACTCCGGTGGCAACAACACATTTGCCGGAGCTGCCTATGGAAGTCATTGATATTTTATCGTTGCCCTGGTCCAACGCCGAAGTGAAGCGAAATTTCAGCCGGGTTTATATAGTTATATAAAAATTAAGAAACAAATTACAACTGACCACGCTTAACAGCATTCTTTATATAAGGTAACTGACTTACTTGTTTTCTATTAAACATGATTTTAATGTATATTTATTAAAATATACAGTTATGGCCAGCGCAGACTCGACAAATGCTGCTACACTTATGATGTGCCAAACAAATTCCTCCGAATGATAAGAACAGGATCTGCGTATGATAATATGAATGAATCTCAGGAGGAAACAGTAGAAGTGGATAAAATATTGGACGTGCTATAAATTAATATATGTACCTATAAATAGCAGTATAATTTAAAATATATAAAAAACAAAGATTTAATTGTTATTGAAAATTCCGCTTTTCTCTGGCTTCTTTCTTCAAATTTTTCAGCTTTTTTCACCATCCATCCCGTCAAATCCAGCTTTTTATACTCTGTACCGAAGGTACGTAGAGTATATTAAGTCTGTGCAAAAGTATGTAACAGTGAGAAGGAATCTTTTCCGAACCTATAAAGTATATATATTCTTGATCAGCATCAACAGCCGAGTCGATATAGCCATGTCCGTCTTTCTGTCTGTCCGTCCGTCCGTATGAACGAAGAGATGGTAAGAGATAGAGGTTTGACATGTATGGGACATATATTTCTTATACTTGCATGCAGATCAAGTTTATTTTCAATTTTTTCCACGCCCCCTCCCGCCCCCGCAATTTGGAAAAAACGTCATATCTCCTACAGTTTTGATGATAGAAGGTTCGTACTTTATAGAGATATCTAGTACTCAATTTATTTATCGATTTGCTGAAGGCGTGATAAAGATCGGATGAACGATACTCAAGTTATGAGCAAAAAACGGTCAGTTAACACCCCCCACCCATAACCTAAGCATTGCGTTTAGCAGAAGCAATCTTAGAGAGAGAGAGAGACTTAGAGAGCGCACTGCGTTGTGCGTTGTGTGTTAACTGGCCGTTTGACTCGTGACCAAATTCGAGCTGCGACATTAAGGGTGCAGAGTATGTTATAGTCGGGCTTGACCGACTTTCTTTCTTGTTTTTCAATGAAAAGTTGGCAACACTACTCTGGATACATTTGGGAATATGTCCGTCTCGCTCTAGCCTCTGTTTTTTCCTGTAAAGCATCTTTTTGGGCACTATCGTTTAGCACCACCAAAATTGAGAGGCAGCGCAAATTTGCTCTCTAATACTCATTCTCCATGGCTTCGGCCGATTTGACACCTTGGAGTGTCAGATAAACAAGTAAGTACCAACCATCTCAACCAAAGGGATCACTAGAGCTGTTTCCGAATCGGCTGTGTCCGGCTCCAGGTGTGCGGCTGTGTCTGGACGGGATTCCCGGTTGAATAGCACCGTCGCTTGCCCGCCCAACTCCCACTCTGCGTTTTCCGAACCGGCAGTGGGTGAGCCACAGGCTGTGCGGTTTCCGAATCGGCTCCCTGGCTGTGTCCACCAAGATTGACGCACTGCACCCGGTAGGGTACAGCCACGACACACGCGGGTAGGCACGTTCCACCCACGGCAAAGATCGAGACAAACCAGATCGGCCCACGGCACCCGAGATGTTCTGCTCAGGGACCAAGGTCACCCTCTGAGAGAAACTTCAATAAATTAAGCGAATACCCACGAACAAGCCGGTGTCTACTTATTTGGGCGGGTGAACGATTTCAGCAAACAAGAACCAAGCGTCACAGAAACAAATAATTTCAGTGACAAGCTCTGGCACCGGCGAGCTACGCCCGTGCCACGAAAAAAAAGGCCTTACATCAAACATGAAACTAATCTCTTTAATCTTAAAAAGGGCTGAAAAAAGACTCATCACGGTGATTCTTGTTCAAATGATCTAACAAATGCTAGGTTGGTAAATGTACTACATTTGCTTTTGCCTTTTCCAACTTGAATTACGTGTTTTTATCTTCTCGAAATCGCAATATGGATTAGATTTCTAAAAAGCATCTTTAATTATGAATTTAAGCGATTCTGGACTATAAAATAGATGTTTTCGGTTATAATATTGAGAAAGTTATTAAAGATCTTAAGAAATTGACTTAAATGATGGTTTAAACCGAACTTTTTCTGTGTATACAGTTGATTCGGTTTGGGAGCTTAAATATTTGAAAGGTTCGGTTCATGGTCCGGTTCGACGGAACCGAAAAACCTCAACCGAGCCGGTTCTTTGGGGTTCGGTTTAGGATCGGTTTGCAGCCTTGTTATCTTTACAAAATTTTTTTTTTTTTGTGAGATGACTCACGAATACCCGCAATTACAAGAGCACTACGATTAATGTCTACAGGCTAAAAGTACATACCACACTGATAAGATTCCATAAAAATATTTGATCAAAAATATTGTTTTTATTAATTTTTAGTTATTTCCTATAGTGCGACCGTGTAATAGCTTTGCTTTAAAACAGGGGCCGGCCAAGTACCCAGCAAACAATTTCATATAAAAATACACGTTTTGTAAGCTTTCAAATGTAAGCAAAACGCTTATAAAACGCTGCTGTGACATTTAAAAAACGCTTCAAAGTAAGCGTTTTATAATCGAAACGGACCCATCGTTATAAGCTTATAAAAGACGATTGTAAAACACGTTTTTAAGACACGTAAAAACGTTTTTTGCAAACGTGTTAAGTAAATGTTTAATAATTAATTTGTATACGCTTTCCACAAGCTTTGTAAATACGGTTATAAAACACGTATTCTGAATGAAATAATTAAGCGTTTTAAATATTATATTTATTTTGTGAGTGTTCTTATTAGATTTTAGTTTTATTGTATATGTGGTTTATTTTATTTAGTTATATTAATAATAAACGAAAATGAAAATTCAATTAAAGTATTGGTTTCTCAGTTCTTTTGAGAATTGTCGCTTTAATTTTAATACGATTTTTCGCGAATTAAAAAAAGATTTCGAGGCAAAAACCAAATCATCTTCCTTGCCTCCAATTTCGCAAGTGAAAGTTTCTGCAATAGAATTTAAATATGAATGTAAATAATTTATTATAAACTGAATGAAAGCTTTCTAACTTACGACGAATGACAGTGGCGACAGTGAAGGCTCGAATGCACTGCTTGTCCGCAGTACCTCTCCACGAAAAATTTTCTGCAACACTTCCTAACTTCGTAACAAACTTCCTTCAATTTCAATCTCCTGTTCTGGACTTTGAACCTCGCTCCCTACGGAACATAGTGCCCCTCTGTTCCACAAATGTTTGAAAACTTCGTTGGCGCAGTGCACAACACTTCTTAATTTTTTTTGCTGCCGATATAATCGCACGTAATATTTCATTTTAATTGAAATTTTTGCTTCTTTGCTCTTCAGCAACCACTACTGGAATGACTTATACACAATTTTTTTGCTCGCCTTCGCTCAAGGCTAACTGTACGTTTTTTTCCACTTCTTCGCTTAAAGTGAGCTATAATTCTTTTCCTTTTCCCTTGCAGTCAAGAAGGTCAGCTGCAGCTGCCTAGCTAAGTTTTGCCGAGAGAGCGAGCGAGAGTGACAGTATGAGTACGAAATTTCTAGTTTTGTGTCATATTCGTCTCGGTCTACGAAACAACATGCGCAAATCGCTTACAATAGCAAAAGTTTTGTAAATGTCGGAGGCTGCCATACGACAACGCTTGCACAAGCAATCTTACCTTAAGCTTGGTTTGCAAACCGCTTGCTAAATTGCTGGCTGGGTAGAGAGTATAGAAAAATGTGCTTGTGTTGGTGAGTCCAAAAGACTTCAGCCAATTAATTCACCGATTCCCACAATCATTGGTTGGGCTCGCGAGGGAGACTTCGGCCACCGGTGGCTATGGGCCGGCCGGCCCTGCTCCAAAAACACTCTGAACACCTGAATCTGCCCACAAATTCGGAATTTCTGAAATATTAGCAGAAGCTTATCTAAGAAAAAGGTGGTAGTTCATTTCCTCAGAAATATTCGATGTTTCTGGTAAATGCACTAAATTTTCTATTACCAGTAGACAGTAGAGTAGACATGGGCGGCGTGATGTGTCTGTGTGAGTGCAGACAAACACAAAAGTTGAGGTGTTGTTTGTCTGGTTTGCCGGCTTTGGGCCAGCTGCAATAATAAATACGAGCAGCATAATTGAATTTAAATTTAGACACCCACTGCATCCGCTTTTGAAAGTAGACAACTTTCTCACCAGATTTATGGGATTTCCCATTATTTGGTTCAATTAATCAAAAAACGAATTTCCTTGAGTTGCCAAAAAATTTTGGTAAACAACAACATAAAATTACAGACTGTTTCCAGGCCTCTTCTGCTGTTGCTACGTGCCAGTTGTCATGTTGCTCCCATGTTGTGGATGGTGTTTTTCCGTTCTCTCCATCTCCCTCTCACACCTTTGGCGCCCTTGCCGGGGCGCTTTGTTTATTATGATATGCTGTTGTGAGGTACGAAAACAATTAATAGAACAAAAAAATTTGATATGATATGAATAAACAAAAGCCTTTTTGCCCCGGCAACTCTTTTGTATTGATAAGCATAAAGTGAGAGAAAGAAAACAATTGCAGCAACAACAACAACGGAAGCTGCGGTATTAATTAATGCATGACCCTCACACTTGCCAGGCGGAAGAGAAATTTAATTACAATTAAGTTGAATATTACATAACATTAGAGTTCAATGTCAAAGCTGTTTACCTTTTAACAACTTTGTGTACAATTTGAAAACTAATTTAGCTGATAAGTCTATCATTATGAAACGCTTTTATGATAAGAAACCGAAGAAGAAAACAAATAATTTTGAACAAGGCTTATCTAGACATTATCAACTTCATTGTGGCTATATTTAGACAAAGAGAAGAATTTGATAGTAAATCTAAGACTGCTTACCTTAAGAAGTTTAAATGCTGGCGCCCTGCCTAAGATTAATTGTAAATCGATAATGCCCCAGCACCGATAACACATAAAAATGTGGGGAATTAGGCATTGGCAGGGAATTGTAATACTGGGATTTATTTCAGCCTTATTTCCCAACCAACAGAACAGCTGTCAGAGATGGCGACGGAAATTTCTTCAGTTGGCGGGATTTTTTGTATTGTTTGAAAGCTTGGTACGGAGATACCCGCGAAATACGCACGGATACACGGAATACACGGATTTCGCAGGTTGTGTTTAGTGAGTTGGTCTGGAGTTCAAGCGCGACATAGTCCCATCGATATCATCGATTGCCTTCCGATGTCAACGTGTCACGAGATAGTCTATCAATAAGTGATTATTTTGCAATCACGTGTGGCGCGGTAAATTCAAATGAATGAACATAAGTAGGAAACCCGTTAAAGAAATAATAAAGAGAAGCGATAAGTAAAGTAATTATGGAGTTTAATTATGTTATTCATAATTGATTGCTTTTCTATTAGATCATTGCAAAGCGACTTGAGCTTCATTGAAGGACAGCTTACGCTGTCAAGTTGCTAAGCACGCCCAGAGTGGAAACAAACGCATCTCAGAAAGACACTGTTCAAACTTGAACATGATATTCAACTCGGCCCACACGTAGTGTTAATCTCATATTTAAATAAGTATCCTATGTCGCCATGTGTGTCATAAGCATATCACCTTATGTAAATTAATAGCCGCAGTGACGAGGATCAGCCCAGCCCAGCAGACACAGCACTTGAAAAGGATCAACCATGGGAACCACTTGAAAAGGGCATTCGGTGCACTTAACATGCATCGTGGAAGGCAATGTGTAGTCCTTCCACGAATGCATTTCTATATTTATACACGCGCAGCTATCTTACAAATACTGCCTTAGTTAAGGTTAGAAATAAGGGATGATAAATTCTAAATAAAAGGGACCTCGCTCAGACTGAGCAGGTTAGTACAATTGAAACCTGCAACAAGCGTGCTCAATAAAAGTGTATGAGTTTATACAGACACTGATCATTAGTTGAGTAAGCTCCATAAATTTAGCTTTTGCCAGACTTGTTGGTCCAAGGAGGTGCTTTTTATATTAACTATACCATTTTTGAATTGTGTTTTACAGAATCCATAGCTCCTCGTACAAGATGGCTGATGATGAGGAACTTTGGCCCAGCTTTAAGTGACTCAATTGTGGACGACGGCCATTCTGTTTGTCGAACGGATGAGATGTACAACTTTTCAATGGGCGGACTTGGGACTTCTTTGTGATCGCAAGTCGTGGACGACATCTCCTAATCTATGCATTTCCATTATAAGTACATAACAATGAGTTGCCAATGGCCCAACCAGTCCCTTTTCTAGTCGTGTCTATAAAACACCATTTGCCTATTACAAATAAAGATCACGATGGACCTAAAAAACATTGATTTATTAGCGATTAATTTACTTTTTACATCTGCCATCTCTTAGATATTTACTGCAAATAAGGATTGACCAAACACTGTCGAACACTTATTGCCTTCATTTGTGATGGACCATTTCTGAAAACAGATTCGTGTTCAGCACACGAAAATCATTTAGAATCACCACCAACCCTTCAATATACTGGACCTTGTTGCCCAGTGTAATTAATTTAATTCACCTTAGTAAAGTTGCAAACATTTTAAAACTTCAATTTTGTCCACAAACTACTAGTGGTATTCCTGAAAGCGTTTTAGATTTGATTTTTGATTTCGTTAAAGCAAATCTAAATCAGTTGGTGGAACGACCCCGATTTCATTTTGAATTTCTTTCGCTTATAGACAATGGGCGCAAGATTTAAATTAAGGCGCGAAAGCCAAAAATCCCGAAAAACATTGTAAATTCTATCTTTCAAAGCTTCTTTAATAATAGTTTTGGGCAGAATATGTAGATTTAAAATGTTGGAAACTTTACTAAGGTGAATTTAATTAATTATATATTTGTTTATGGTCACGGGAAGTGGCTTATGCAATTTGGCAGATCTACAGAGGAAGATGGCAGGATAAAATTGTGGAAGAATTTGTGACTTCCAACTTTCTAGGAGAACTGTGCCCTGAACCCTGAATATCTTTGATAGAGTTAAGCACAAACTCCAAAAACTTGAGCATTTAGGACTCCGTCCACTTTAGGCAGCAGGTCATTTTTTGTTTGTTTAATTCAGCGATGCCCAGCCGTATGCTCTTTGAGTAAGTTTTGTTTTTGTAATTGCACCGAAGATAGGAAATCAATGATTGTATACATGCAGGGCGCGACGTATACAAAACGACACACATGCAAACGATTTCGAATGTGTGCGTGGCGTAGAACAAAAAACGGTTATGTTCTCTTCTTTGATTGGTATTTGCTCGCGCGAATAAACTGACCAACAACAATTTCATTATTGGTATTCGTGCTTTTCTTTGTGTGTATTGGTGAGTGCTCTGTCGTAACCCTCTAGTTCTGGGCACTAGTTCGTAAGTAGCGAAATTACTACTTACTCTAAGACCACCAGTACTTACCCGACTAACCCCTACTAATGCTTTTCATGATTTCCTTTTTTATATGAAATGTCCGCGCACATGGGGACTAGTGACACCACACCGTTTACCGCTAACTAGCGAATAGGGTACCCATGTAAGGAGTGCTGAAATGGGTACCCATGTAAAGGGTGGTGAAATGGGTAGCCATGCAAAAAGTTAAAAAACACAAGCTGATAAAATATAACAAAAATAATTTTTTATTCACATTGTCTTATTTCTTAAATATTATTATTATTTATATTTTCGATTGCTTTATTATATACGTTACCTATTTTATTGTTATTTGTACTTTTAATTTTATAAAATCGATTTTTCGGCAGCTGAATAGCATTACGCAAGTGGTCTTCAGCAGGACCAATTCCATTGCACAAAGTAATCGCATCTAGAAAAATAAAATTCAGATATTAGATGAATTAAGTGATTTGTCTTACCTTTTTTTGTGTATTATTCACTTCACTTTAGTTTTCACTGTGGATTCGTAGCTACGCGCAACTGCAAATGCTGTCACAAACTGAAGTAAACGACAAAAGCAAAGAATGTTCCAGCAATATAGAAAACGCGTGCAAACTAGAAGACAAAGAAACGGTGCATTGCATTTGTTTTCTGGTTTGCTTTTCTTTCTTTTTTCATACACTGGTTCGGCGTTCGATTACCATATGGTTACTCAGGAAAGTACCCATGTACTCTGGTTCGCGGTGGGTTACAGAATATACAGGTCAAATAATTTTTGATGTTTTCGGTTGTTCCGCGCTCGTTTACTATAGGGCTACTTAGGAAAGTACCCATGTTTGAACCAGCCAAGTAGGTAGTGCGAGCATGGTCAATCGCCACTAGCAGAACTAGAGGGAAGCTGCGTTTGGGCGTGCCTGGTTTAAATGCTCGTAGGCTGCTCAAATGCAATATATAAAATGCGAGATAACTTACAACGTTCTTCATTTGTATATCACAAACATTTAAACAAACACAAAGCGCGCGTCGCAATTTTCGTCTGAGGGAACGGTCACACTAACACGAAATTATTAAATAGAGTATACAAGATTTTAATACTTACATTTTTACAAACTTCCTCAACTCCTCTTTTTGGGGTCCTTCAGGGAAGTGCCTTGACACATAGTGTGACACTCTCGTTTCTATGCTATGTCTTCTGGCCTTTTTTGGGGGACACAGGAAGTTGTCGGTGCAGCATTTTCTCTTAAGAAAACTCCGCCACTGGCGGAACGATTTGGCGCACCCTGGACAAAAAATTGACTGCCCTACATGCTCAGATACTATATGACTATTCATATAGCGCTGACGTATATTTTTCTGGCATATGGGGCAGCAGACGCGTGCGGGTTGATATATTGGTGGTGTTAGTTGTGGTGGCGGTGTTATGGATTGTGCTAGTTGTGCAGGGTTGGGATGAGGATATGGGGGCTGGGGTGACTGGGTATATGGATATGGGGCCTGGGAATAAATATATGGCGGCTAGGATGGCTGCTGGGAATAAATATATGGGGGCTGGGGTGGCTGGGTATATGGATATGGCGGCTAGGATGGCTGGGTATATGGATATGCCGGCTAGGATGGCTGGGTATATGGATATGCTGGCTGGGAATAAATATATGGGGGCTGGGTATATGGATATGGCGGCTAGGATGGCTGGGTATATGGATATGCTGGCTGGGAATAAATATATGGGGGCTGGGGTGGCTGGGTATATGGATATGGGGGCTGGGAATAAATATATGGCGGCTAGGATGGCTGGGTATATGGATATGCTGGCTGGGAATAAATATATGGGGGCTGGGGTGGCTGGGTATATGGATATGGCGGCTAGGATGGCTGGGTATATGGATATGCTGGCTGGGAATAAATATATGGGGGCTGGGGTGGCTGGGTATATGGATATGGGGGCTGGGAATAAATATATGGCGGCTAGGATGGCTGGGTATATGGATATGCTGGCTGGGAATAAATAAATGGGGGCTGGGGTGGCTGGGTATATGGATATGGGGGCTGGGAATAAATATATGGGGGCTGGGGTGGCTGGGTATATGGATATGGCGGCTAGGATGGCTGGGTATATGGATATGGCGGCTAGGATGGCTGGGTATATGGATATGCTGGCTGGGAATAAATATATGGGGGCTGGGGTGGCTGGGTATATGGATATGGTGGCTGGGAATAAATAAATGGGGGCTGGGGCGGCTGGGTATATGGATATGGTGGCTGCAAAGCCTGGAGGGCTGGCTGGATGGCTTGGTGGACGGCTGGTTGGAACATCGTTCACAAATAAAAAATTAACACGGCGCACCAAAAAAACTACGGGCGAAAGATAACGGCAGGAATAAAAAATTAACACGGCGCACCAAAATAATTACGGGCGAAAAATAACGGCCGAAAGTCTGCTCTATTGGCGCAGACGAAAAATAACGGCGCAGGCGAAAAGGCGCAGGCCATGATGGAATAAGTATAAGGTGGTCTCGTCGGCAAAAAGCTGTCCCTTAGCGTATGCCAGCAATACGTGCGAGTGAACGAAACGGAAGAAGAGTATGTTGATTAACCCTTAACAGGTCCGTGGGGTTTAAAATCGCCTATTATAATACAAAGAGGTAATCGTTGTTTTTGATTTTGAATAGATATTATATAGATATAGATATATATATACAACACATTTCGGTGCATGAAAGAATTTGACACCCGGTACATGCTTGCGGCAATAATTCCAATAACTCATTTTTTTATTGCTACCTAAGGGTTAAGATTAAGAAAAAAATCGTCCGCACACAACCTTCCGCGTCAACAAGCAAGCATGCACTGAAGCTAAGGGACAAAAACGAGCTAGCGTCGGCAGCCGACGAGACCATGATACAATAACATAAGGTAGTCTCGTCGGCGGCAGAGGGTAGCTTAACGCATGATACAATAACATACATTACATAACATACATACAACATTTCGGTGCATGAATAATTTTTACACCCGGTACATGCTTCCGGCAATAATAGCAATAGTTCATTTTTTTTTGTCACCTTAGGGTTAATTTTACCGTAAAAAATCAAACAAAAATCGTCCGGGCACAACCTTTCCATTCGACAAGCAAGAATGCACTGTCGATAAGCTACAAAAACGACGAGCCTCTGCCACCGACGAGACTACCTTATGTTATTGTATCATGGACGAGACCACCTTATACTTATTCCATCATGGCGCAGGCGTGCATCCCGCTCGCACTACTGGCGCAGCACAGTGGTCCAGAATCACTTTGCCTTGGACAAAATTCTGTAACTTTTGAACCGCTCAAAATTTTGAATTAATTTACCTTTACCTTTATTGCACCTGAAATCCACAAAAATTAATGGAGGGTGCCAAATTTTTATCAAACTTATTTTTTTAGTTGTTTTTTGATTTCTACCAAGTTTCGTGCAAATCGGACATTGTGTAGCTCCCATGCAAAATCAATATTTTTTCATGGAAATAGAAATTTTAAATATCGTTATATTATTTTGAGTATATGAGGTTGTACGTAATTTTTTATGTTGTTTCCAAATTTCTACCAAGTTTCGAGCCAATCGGACATGATTTAGATATAGTTTCCATACAAAATTAATATTTTTTTTGCATTTTATAGCAAAAATTCGCGTTTATTTGTTGTTAATTTAAATTATTATATTTAACTGAATTATTTGGCTTTTAAAATACATGAAAGATACGTATCAGTCGTTATTTTATCAATAGATCCTCTGCTTCTCAATCCGTGTCAATGGAATCCGATTTACACATATACCGTATACTGGAATCAAATGGGTCAGATGAAGATAAAAGCATATGAAATAGATCTTCATTTGTGGCATATCTCGAAATTTTTCCGGTGTTATGTTCCCTTTAAAGTCTATAATCTTTATTTCGTTTTTCTTGTGCTTCTTCAGGCAGCTCTCCTTGTGGAAATAGATATATTAGACTATAAAATAAGCCAATAAATTTTTTAAAGACTTTTGAAGACAACTTTTGCCAGTCTCGGAAAGTTTAAAAATTGGTGTAAAATAGGTACCTGCGTAAAAAGCCAAGCTTGACTAATAAACCAAAATTTATGCATTTTTAGGATTTCGAAAAATTGACTAATAGCCTATTTCCACTGGCTTCATTTGTTATCATTTTCATTTCTAAAAATGAAGCTGTTTCCATTGGCAAATTATCATTTTGTTGACATTCACAACGCAACGTTGGTAAAAACAGCTGATTGGTTTGTTTTGATATATGAGTTTGCCAGAAAGTGTTGCAATTGTGTAAACAATTTTATTAAAATGAATGCTGCTTTGATCACCATTATAAATGACCATCAATTGCTTGAGTGGGAGGATGATTTTGACGTGCTTTGCGCAGAGTTTGCTGAAGACGACATCATGCCGCCAGCACAAAAAATACCACGCAAATCACCCTCCGTATGGACATTTGTAAGTACATAGTAACAAATAAAAAATAACATTGCTTTGGTTAATATGTTATGGTTTATATATTACAGAAAAGATATGGAGTGTTTTGGGAGAGGGATGTACCCGAGAACTCTGAGGAGTTTTTTAAGGAAAGCCTACGCCTTGAGAGGAGTCATTTTAATGTGCTCGTAAATAGTCTGCAATGTCTGGCAAAGAAAGACACGAACTTTAGGAGAGCTATTCCGGTGGACAAGCGAATTGCCATTGCTCTGTACACGCTTGGGTCGTCTGCAGAGTATCGCGCAGTGGGCAGGCTGTTTGGCGTTTCTGTCGCAATGGTTTGCAAAATCCTCCACGACTTCTGTAGGGCGGTAATAAGGATTCTAGCACCAGAGTACTTGCCGCGAGAATTTATCACTCAGGAAAAGGTTGAAGAATGTGTCCAAGGGTTTGAAGCCCTTGGATTTCCTCAGTGCTTCGGTGCCATTGGTAAACATATTTGTTCATATTGTCTTACAATGACTAGTACATTTTTCCGTAGATGGAAGCCACATCGAGACCCATCCAACTGCAGCTGAGGCTGTCGATTATTATAATTACAAGGGATGGTATTCAACTATACTATTTGCATTGGTGGATTATCGGTAATATATATTTGATTTATAAAAATTATATATTTAACATGCTGCAATATTTTATGCTCTGTACCTTCCCATTCAGCTACAGATTTCTCTAGGTCAATGTGGGTTGCCCAGGTCGTTGCCACGACTCCCAGGTCTACGAAAATAGCACCCTCAAAAATATGGTCGACAATTCTGATATTTTTAAGCGAAATTCGAAGCGCATTGAAGGAGTTGACGTGCCTGTGGTTCTTTTGGGGGACTCTGCGTTTAGATTTTCAGCAAGCCTAATGAAGCCATACCCTTTCTGCGTTTCAGCACAGGAGGATTCAAAAAGTTTTACCTACGGCCTGTCCAAGGCGAGAAGAGTAGTGGAAAATGCTTTTGGACAATTAAAGGCCCGCTTTCGCAGAATAGGCAAGGGATTGGACAATCGGTGGGATAAAACCTCACACATCATAATGGCCTGTTGCATTTTACACAATTTTTTGAACTGCCGAAATAGTGCCATTTCGGAGACTTGGGTAGAACTGTAAAATGCACGTGCACAACCCGAACATTCAAATGTGAAATTACTCCAGAATTAATAAGACGCGCCATAACATCTTATCTTAAGTCCCAACAATTACAAAATTAAAATAATCTCAATTAAAATAAATCTTAAATATGACTTTTTATATTTTTTTCTTTTATTTATATATTATATTATATATTATTTAAATGCTTAAGCTTTAATAGCTCATAGCTTTTCGAGGAGTTTTTCCTGGAATTCAGCACTGGACTTCTCCAGGCGCTCTAAAACCTCAAGCCGCGCGGCAGCCATGCGCTTAAACTCCTCCGTCCTCTCCTTGGTGGCAGCCAGAGTTGCCTCTTCATAAAGAGTGAGCTGTTGGGTCACCTTTCTCCGCTTCCTCCTTTGGCTACGACGATGACGGTCCGTTAATCAACGAAAGCTGATCGCTGGACGATCCCCAGCCGGAAGGGGAAGGGCGCGACACAGGCTGCTCGCTAGAGGATCTAGTTGAAGGCGATGGGCGTGGAATGCCTTCATAAAAATCTTCATAATCGATCTCCTCATCCTCTTCCACATCCTTCGGGCTTTTCGGTGGCTCATCTGTAAATGACAGTGTTCTCGACATAAACACAATTACAACATTTAAAGTTTATTATTATTTACCAGTGCTCTGAAACATTTGATCTGCAAAATTTACCGACTTGATGCAGCCCAAAATTTTGTGCTCTCGCTCGAAGTGGACCCAAGTGGATGGCGCGCCCCCAGTGGTTCCCTTGCCTTTGAGTTCAGCTCTGAAAAATTTTTATAAGAATTTGTTCGTAATTATAATTGAAAAATCTTACTTGTATTTGCGAGTCAAATTGTCAATTTTTGACCGCACATCTTTCCATCCTATGGGAAATCCTGCTTGGGCTAGTTTTTCCGCCATTCGTTCCAAAAACAGGGGAGTTTTTTTTTTACGGACCTAATGGCACCCAGATTCTCCTCCCACAAATCCATGACCATGACCTGTTGGTTTTCACCCCAAGGGGTATATATTTTCCGATTCTTTTGGCTCATCTATAAATACAAATATATTTATAAATATTTTTAAATTTAACTAATTATTTTACTTACCTCGGCTGGTTGTTAGCGCTGACACTTTGCTAATTAGTGATGACACTTATGTCTCCGTAACAATATCGATAAAAATCCAGTATTAAATACAAAAATACCAAATTCCTTCCGGGCGAATGTCATCATTTTTGAGAAATGAAGGAAATGAAAGGCAAAATACAACAACAATTTGTATGGAAGAAATGATATCATTTTCTTCATTTCTTGTCATTTCAAGAAATGAAGCTTCATTTCTCCAGTGGAAATAGGCTATAAGTTTAGTTATTTAAACTGCCGATTTATCTAAAAAAAGTTTAACTTTTCAACAAAAATGAAATTAGGGTTTGGTCCAAGGCGGAGCGCGGCTGTACCACTGTGCGCAGGCGAAAAATACTCTCCAGCCTCTCTGTCTCGATCTCTCCCAAAGGTGTGAGGGAGATGGAGAGAACGGAAAAACACCATCCACAACTGGGACTGGGACTCAAAAGACTGTTCATCTCTCATTTGCGGCAAACAAAATCCCGAACAAAATGCTATTTTTCCCGAGCGTAATTTTTTTGGTGCACCGCGTGAAATTTTTTTAATTAAAAAAAAAAGGGCACAGACCAGCCAGTCCTCCAGCCAGTGGCAGCCCAATTCTTTCCAGATTCCTCCTCCATGGAGAAGTCCAAAGCCTTGTCTACTGTGTGGCTAAGCAGCCATGGTCAACTAGTGGGCGATGTCAGCCCAGCCAGTCGTCGTGAGGATGGTCTCTGCTGCAGGTAAGTGCCATCGGGCCAATGTCAAGGCACTGCAGAAGGAGCAGGAGATCGAACAGCGTCTGGCCAGCCAGAGCAGTCCATATCCGTGACCGCCTCCAACTAGCCACCTTCTGTCACCGTCATACCGACGAAATGTCAGACGCCCCACGCCAGCAACCCACCGCCGCCCATTGGTGCCCAGCAGGCGGGTATCCTAAGTCCAGGACCGGCGGCAGCGCATCATCATGAGCCCGCTTCCACATCGCGTTCCTCCTGCAATGATCGTCACGGTCATCACCAACAGCAGCAGTCACGGAAATCTCAGTAATCTGGGTAATCTCAGCCAGCGTAGGAAATTTCAATACCGGCTCCTCGGCTTCATCGTTCATAAATTTATCGTTTTTTTTTTCAAAAAATTTCCTATCAGGTAGCCATGGCGCAGGCGGCCCTAAAGAAGTTTAAAAGCTGGCGCCCTGCCTAAGATTAATTGTAAATCGATAGTGCTACAGCACTGCCAACACACAGAAATGTTGGGAGTTAAGCATTGGCAGGGAATTTTAATACTGGGATTTATTTCAGCCTTATTTCCCAACCAACAGAACAGCTGTCAGTGATGGCGACGGAAATTTCTTCAGTTGGCGGGATTTTTATGTTTGTTTTAAAGCAGTTTAGTTGTGAAATTCAATTTCCATTGACCTTTTGGTCAAGGCGGGTAGTTCCCGCCACACAAAACGCGTCTAAAAATGGTCAAAAATCATTTTTTTCCAACTTTAAGTTCAAACTACTAAAAATCTCGAAGCACATGAAAATCATCTAGAATCACCACCAACCCTTCAATATACTGGACCTTGTTGCCTAGAGGCATCATCTTAGGAAAGTTGCAAACATTTTAAAACATATTCTGTCCACAAACTACTATTAAATAAGGAATACCACTATTATACTTTTGAGTATGCTATACTCACATATCGATAGGTTTATGTTCGATTTCGATTGTGCATTAAGATATATCGATAGTTCTACTACTATCGCGGCGAATTTGTTACTTGTTAGTGATTGCTCTAAAGAATATTAAATTGAATTAACAAGTTCATTGCATAGTTAATAGCGTGAGTTTCCTTTTGCCTCCCACTCAATTGAGCTTTTAAATTAAATTTTTATTTGTTTGGATGCCAGTGTTTCTTGTGTCGATTGTGATCTAAAAACGAGTGCAGCAACAAAAGAAAACCAGTTCCCACTTGGAAAAGCAAAAAAGAAAGCCAGTTGCGTTCAGCCACAACAAAAATATGCCACCCGTGCAGTAAGCAAGAATTAGGACGGCCTTGCCCTCCACTTGTTCCAATTTTCATCATTACATCACCAGCCACAGCATCAATTAAAAGGCCTAATCTTGATACTGACCCAGTTGATAGCCTCATTCACATGTCTCGTCTTCCACTGTGGCACCTAATAAAATGCCTGTCTAGACTACCAAATATGCAAATCTCTAGAGCTTTAATTCAACTCGAATCCATTAAGTTATTGAAGGGACACTACAGCCCGCATAAGATGCATTTTTCATGTGGTTAATACGCCAGATGTTTACTTCAGCGGTGACGTCATGTGGACACCCGTTTAAAATGTATTTATAGAGGCCGCCGTTGTTTACCATTCGATTGTGTGTGTGTGTGTGTCAGTGATTGAGTGTGGGTTGAAATTAGTAGTTGGCGGTAAATTCAAATAAAATGTCTCTCATTCAATATTCGACCCAAAAACAGCTCAAATCGTAGGTCAATTGGGTAGTTTTTGGGTCGAAAGCGATTTGTAGAACACATGGGTAGAACCCTCTTTCAAAATTCTAATGAAATATGAAGATTGAAAAGCAGCAATATTTTCGGCTTAAGACCTATCATATTTTTAACAATTATGTATGTTAAACAATAAATAAAAATTACGCCATTAAATTTCCCGCAGTTGGTTCGGTTTACAGTTCGCTACACAGTTTAAAAAAAAACGGAATTCCGGCTTCGAATTGGTTCGGCTCAAATCCGATTTGCAGCCCTGTCTTGAAGTGAGAACATTGTACATTGTACAAATGAGAAAAATCGTTCTTCATTAGCCTTTAATTGTGAAAAATTCTTAATTAGTTTGAAATTTTTGACCGAATTTTCTGCGGAATTTTTGTAGAAAAAATACATATAATAAGTTCCAAGGCCACGCCCTTACTACTTTTCATTCTTTATCGGTTGTGTTCCAGAAATCTCTAGAGATTTTGGTATAAGCGCTTGCATTTCGAATTAAAACTGCTTGCCTTTAAATATGAAGTGCCATAAATATGCCCGTCTACTAGATTAGATGACAAGATGAGCGATTTAAAACTGACTGCTCAAGGACAAGTAGATTTAATGCCCGCTTTTTTACCGACCCATGATCTAGTAGCCGACCTTATTCTTATCATTTCACATATAAAGTCCTGCTACTTTAGTTCCAAATCAAATTGTTTGTACGAAAATCTCTAGAGATTTCTGAAACACGCCCGTATATTTCATTAAAATGACTTTCACTTGAGAGAAAAACTAAAACATTCTAAAGTGGCGATAAATATTACTTTGAAGTCGATGCTAGGCAAAAAGATGTTCAAACTAGCGCAAAGTACAAATTGTTTATTGCAGCAGTGAGGTCAATAATGTGTTATGATGCACATGTATGGGGAAATACGAGTATACAAGTGGAGGGTCTTCAAAGGTACTTAAGAAAATGTTTTGCCTGGAGACGAGACTATCGTCTAATGCCATAAAGATGAAGGAAAGGAGGATACCTGGGTTCTTGGTATAATCTATACATAAACATTAGAGTGGGTCAATTATTTTTACTCCATGGGCTCATCGCGATTCTGGTACTATGGGTCATAACAAGTATTTTTGCCCAAGGAACCATACCTCTAAGATAATTTTCGAGCCTGCTAAAATTTCGAATTAGATATTTTCCATAATACTCTATTTCACTTTTATTTTTAACTGCCGCCAGGGGGCATTTTCGCGAATTTTTGTGTATTTTTTTACCTTTTTGTGGAAATTGACGAAATGATTGCACAAATCGACTAATCTTTGACAAAAAAATAGCCCAAAATATTGAGCGCTGAAAATTATGTTACACGACCTATATCGATTTCATTCAATTTAAGTCAGAAATTAGATGATTTATTTTTTACTCTTTGAATGAACAAATAAATTTTAACCAAAATACAACTTAACAAATAAAATCATATGAAATGTTAAAAGAAAAAATTTAATTGAATGAAGTAATACAAGAAAAGAAAGAAAATATTAGAAAAGAGTTGAAATGAATTATTTATGAAAGTTGTTCTTGCTGTCAAGTCCATGGTACTTTTCACGGCTTTCTAATATCAAAAACATAACTCCTTCTCGATTCTGTTCTAAAACTCGTTTGGACACGCTAGCCAGCAATTGAACGTGTCTTTCCGTTCCTTGTATGTGTACTTCATAAGCAATGCTTAGAGTAAATCATGGTTCGAATATGTTTGATGTATCATTCATGTCAATCATATTTGAACAGTCCGAGCAATTGAAGCTTATCAGCGGTGTCACAGAAATCTCTTCCAACCAAATTCCAACCCGAAACCAATTCTCGGTGTCACAGAAATCTCTTTCGGTTGGTTTCAAATCTCTCGTGTTTTGTCAGGAGATTTAGCAAAATTCACCACCCAAATAATTTTGACAAGTAAAATTCGTTTTGGAAATGTAAACAATATTTTCTTTCTGGATATGTTGCATCAAATAAATAAATTATTTGATTAGTTTAATCATTGCAATTTGCGTTTAAAAAATTATTCGCAAAACCAACCAGTGTTTCGTATTTGTCAAAAGTAGCCACCTCAAGTGGCGCCATCTGCAGCTTGGTCGCCATCTATGTAAGAGCCAGCTGACTAAGGGCTGGCAAGTTACACTCCATGAGTGGCGCGAACACATTTTTAATTTTCTCATTTTCTTTTTGGAGAATATGAAATGAATATATATAAATTTGAATTATAATTTAAAAATGCATCAGAAAACATATAACACAATCAATAAATATCCCTTGAACATCAAATTACCCCTTAACTATAAAAAGGGAAATTTTTTTGCGAGAGATGCAGCCTTGTTTTTACAGATGATAGTTCAGTTGGAAAAGCTTCTGTTCTAACTAGATTTTCAAATAAGAAAATGAAATCTGTGACATCGCTGTATGATAGGTTTTTTATAAACTCTCAGTTCCAACGGATCTTCCACATGGTTACGGTAGTGTACAATTTTTTTTATAGCCAAATCGCGTATTGTGTTGTGAGCGTAGTACGCGTTATTATGGAAAATATCTTCATCGCAATTTTAGCAGGCTCGAAAATGATTTTAGAGGTATGGTTCCTTGGGCAAAAATACTTGTCCCAGAATCGCGATGAGCCCATGAAGGTTTTTTCGGCCCACCCTAATATATATATATAAAAGTGAAAAAATGTTTGTATATTTGTATGTTTGTCCCTTATAGGCGTCAAAACCGCTGAACCGATCTTCATGAAAATTTCACAGTATGAACCTGTCGATCGGGAAAGAGTCATATTCTATAGGCGTGTTCGGCAGAATAATTGATCCCTAAGCAGGTATTAGAAAAAAATTGTGCATCGAATAGTTTCTGCTGTTGGAGTACAGTAGTATTACTTTGACACATGCTCCTACCGCATCACTCGAGTTCAGTAGGAAGATTATTGCAAATTTATAGTTGATAAGGGAGCAAGTTGTTCTGCTGAACACAGACTATGTCTCAAGTCTGTGAACCGGTTAGACGATTTATCTCAAAAGTTGTTCAAGCTATGAACTTTAAATCTGGTGTATAGTTTGGTAATATGAAGATGGATATTTTACTGGACCGGTATTGAACTGGTTTCGATCAGGTTCAAAAGTTGTTCAGAATCATATATTACATATTATTTAAGGACCGGTATCGAAACAGTTTTGAGCCGGTTCAAAAGTTATTCAGAGCCATATCTCAGAAGTAATTTGAGATATGAACTTGAATCTTTGGTTGATAAAATGAAGTTGAATTTTTTAATAGATCAGGAGCGTTATCCAACCAGTTTTAAACCGGTTCAAAAGTGGTCTATAGACATATCTCAGACGTTATTTAAGGTATAAACTTGGAGTTTAGTAGGTACACAAAAAAAAAAGATGCATTCAGATCCATTTCAAATGCATATTATAATCATATCCTATATATATTCATATCCTTTGGACTATTTTCAACTTCATTGGCTGAAAATCAACGTTCAATTTAGCATCCAAAAGAAATGGATACCAAAATCATACAATAGATCATTAACAAATGTCCTTTTATTCTGTACAGGTTGGTAAAATGAAGTTGGATGTTCTAATGGATCAGCAGAGGTATCGAACTGTTTCAAAAGTAGCCACATTTCAAAGTTCTTTAGGCTTTAAAAATGATATTTCGTCAGTAGATTGGTAATATGGAGTTGTATATTTTACTTTTTTCAGGACCGGTTAAAAACTAGTTCAGAGCCATATCTCAGAAATGATTTGAGCTATGAACTGAAAATTTGATGTTTAGGCTGTTACTATGAAGTTAGCCGAACCAGCCGACCGAAACGGTTCAAAAGTGGTTCAAGTCCATAACTCAGAAATTATTTAGGCTGTGATCTGGAAAATTGATCTGTAGGTTTACATTGTGACTGTAAGACAAGTAACATTTTTTAGAAATTATTTAAGCTATGAACTGAAATTTGATGTATTGGTTCTAATGTGAATATCAACTTGCAGCCAGTTTAAACTTGAATATAAACGATCTCATAAGAAGCAAAGGACCTGGGCGACGCCGGGTATACATCTTCTTCTTCTTCTTTATTGGCCCGATGTTGCATCACAACCGCTTGACGGTCTTGGCCTCTGCAATGAATGCCCTCCACTCGCTTCTGCATTGTGCGAGCTGGCACCAGTTGTTCACACCAAGGTTGGAAATGTCTTTCCGCACTTGATCATCCCATCTTAGTGGTGGGCGACCCCTCCTGCCTTGTCCTCCAAAGTCAGCCGCCTTCGCTTTGCACATCTTTTTTACTGGAGCTTCTTCATCCATCCGGATTACATGTCCTAACCAGCGCAGCCGCTGTTGCTTTATGCGCTTGACTAGACTGATGTCCTTATAGAGCTCATACAGTTCGTGATTCATTCGAATGCGGTATCCATCGCCAACTTTTAAAGGTCCATATATCCTCCGAAGGATTTTTCGCTCGAAAACGCCAATCGTCTCCTCATCCGCTGCTGTCATTGTCCATGCTTCTGCGCCGTATTGCAGGACTGGGATGATGAGCGACTTGTATAGCGCAATTTTGGTTCTTCGAGAAAAGGCTCTGCTCTTGAACTCCCTACTGAGCCCGTAGTAGCATCGGTTTCCAAGAGTAATTCTTCTTCGGATCTCCAGGCTGATGTTGTTGTCGCCGGTAATCATCGTCCCGAGGTAGACAAAATCCTCTACAACCTCAAAGTTGTACTCCCCCATAGTAACAAATTGTCCAAGACGCGTAGACTTCTTGTCCGTGGATACTAGGTATTTTGTCTTGTCCTCGTTTACCGCTAAGCCCATCAGTTTAGACTGCTTCTCAATCTCTGAAAACGCCCTGCTTACCGCCCGTTCGTTTTTGCCGATAATGTCAATATCATCGGCGTATGCGAGTAGCATTAGATCTTTATAAAGAAATGAGCCCGATCTGTTGGCATTTGGGCACTGGCGCAGTATATACTCCATCAGTAGATTAAAGAAGTCACACGATAGGGTGTCACCCTGCCTAAAACCTCTCTTGGTATCAAATGGTTCGGAGAGGTTCTTTCCTATTTTGACGGAGCTTCGAGTGCTTCTCAACGTCATCATGCAAAGTCGAACGTACTTTGCTGGTATACCAAAGGTAGACAGGGCTTCAAAGAACCTTGACCTTATCGGTGTGTCAAAGGCTGATTTATAATCAACAAAAAGATGGTTGGTTTTGATATTTCTCTCATAGGTCTTCTCCAGGGTTTGTCGTAATGTGAATATCTGGTCTGTGGTGGATTTACCAGGTCTGAAGCCACACTGATAAGGTCCGATCAGTGTGCTAATAAGCGGCTTTAGACGTTCACAAATAATGCACGACAGAATCTTATATGCGATGGGAAGGAGACTGATCCCGCGGTAGTTGGCGCAAACTGCAGGGTCTCCTTTTTTAAAAAGCGGGCAAATTACACTTAGACTCCAATCTTCAGGCATGCTCTCGTCGGACCATATTCTGCTGATGAGTTGGTGCATGCACCTTACCAACTCCTCGCCTCCAGCCTTAAACAGTTCAGCTGGCAGGTCATCTGCACCTGCTGATTTGTTGTTCTTAAGCCTTTTTATGGCTACGCAGACTTCGTGATGGTCCGGTGGGTCTATCTCTATGTTGTCGATTGGTGGCGTCGCTACTACTCCAGAGGCGGTATTGTGTTCGTTGTCGCCTCCCAGCAGGTTGGCGAAATAGCTTCTCCATTTGTCTAGCGCCACTTGCGGATCTGTGACCAGATTTCCATTTTCGTCCTTGCATTGTGTGACTCCGGGTTTGAAACCTTCGGTAAGTCGTCTAATCTTTCGATAGAATTTTCGAGTCTCACCCATGCCGAATAGCATCTCGACTTCCTCACGCATGCGCCTCTCTCGCTCATTCTTTTTCCTTCTGTAAAGGCGCTTCTCCTCTCTCCTTTTCTTCCGGTATTGCTCTTTAACAGCCCGCGTTGCTCCCGACTGCAGAGTTCTCCTGTAGGCAGCGTCTTTCTCTGCAGTAGCGTCGCGGCACTCCTCATCATACCAAGTCTGCTTTCGAGGGTGCTCGGCGTATCCGAGTATCTCCTTGGCAGCCGTACTCATGGAGTGTGATATATGATTCCACTGTTCGCATACACCAGAAGGGAATGGTGAGTTTTCCCTGAGCAGTTGGGTGAGTTTAGCTGTGTAGGCTTCAGAGGTCCGTTGTGATTGCAGCTTATCGACATTTAGCTTTCGACGTGTACTAGTACGTGAGGCATGTGCCACACTGAGCCGCGTGCCTACTTTGGCTGCAACAAGGTGGTGATCCGAGTCTATGTTGGCACCTCGAACGGCACCTTAACGCGAAATCAGATTGATCATGTTGTGATCGACGGAAGGCACTCATCGAGTGTTCTAGATGTGCGTGCGATTCGAGGTGCCAACATAGACTCGGGTATACATCTAGTGTTTACTAAAAGAAAGTTTACAATGCTTCAGAGAGTAAGACTGTTTATCTGCAGAGATCTACCAAAATTTGAGGTAGAAATATCATCATTAAAATTAAGGCAGAATATAGAATGAAATTCGTTATAGAATCGAAGAGAAGCTTGTTTTAAAGGCAGCTCCATTACGATGTGGGAGAGAATTCACAATTAGTTTTTCAATGGAAGAAATAAGAAATATTGCATTTGAATTTTATTCCCAATGTCACGAGAAACGAAAGAAATTAACCTCTGTGCCACAAAAGCGAGCTTAAAATTGTCATTCATTTCATTAAAGGTTGCCAAATACTGAGGTAACTCCAACTACTTATACTACAAGCTTCTCAAAAAAGCCGAATCACTGAGTCTTATGTAATGTTAAACTTACAATGTATTTTCAACTTTTACGATAAAGAAGGAAAAACATATTATTTCTGGTAGGGACCTTGAATGGTCCCTGCCTTATTGGTATACATGCAGCCAAGGCTAGGCGTCACACACCATATCTTTCAAAGTGTTGCAGGTGTGAAAAAGAGGAGGATATGGTACTACACCTTGTTATGAAGAAGAAGATTAAAGACCCCGAACGTAGAGAACCCAGAGAGGACCGCCCTCAAGCTTAACAGGATTTAATGGGGAATACAAATGCCATTGCAATGGGTCCATGAGTTCTAACTGAACATTTTTTAATCAAATAATAATCACATCCTTTTCGCACTTTTAAAACACCTGAACCCATTTCGTTAATTTCACTAAATTTGGATCACAAAGCAACCGAAGCTAGTTTTATACATCATCCATTTCATAAACCCACAATTCGCATACCTCCGCGCTGGTTAATGCTTCCACTTGAACTGTTCTAGCGCTCTTCTCATTATTTTTCAAAGGAATGCAAAGCTTTTTTTCGTTTTGTGCATTCGTCAGAAATGTGATTCACTAAAGCGACAATCGCAAGCTTCGCATAACATTAACCTGATAAGGCTAAGGCACTTGAAATGAGAGTTGTGCGTTGTCCCCCATCATCTTGCTTCCCCAGTTGCTTATTTCATACACACAGAGCTGGACATTAATTTATTAAAATAAAAAACTTATCACCATGATGTATTCCAAGGCAGAAGTGTAAACACTAAACCAAACCCTAAATATTGATATTATAATCTGGAACCCTTTTTTGTCTTTTGCAGAATTCAGGCCAACAACATGTCGTTGGGTGCAATGCATTGCACGCGTTGCGCAGATGGTTTTGAGCCCACCGAAAAGATTGTCAACTCAAATGGCGAACTATGGCATACGCAGTGTTTTGTGTAAGTGGCTCTCAAGAAGCTTTAATCATATCTAAGTTAATATTGGATATTTACAGCTGTGCCCAGTGCTTCCGGCCCTTTGAGGATGGCATCTTCTATGAGTTTGAGGGTCGCAAATATTGCGAACGCGACTTCCATGTCTTGTTTGCGCCCTGTTGCAATAAGTGTGGCGAATTTGTCATTGGACGCGTCATCAAGGCCATGTCTGCGAGTTGGCATCCCCAGTGCTTCCGTTGTCAGTTGTGCGCCAAGGAGTTGGCCGATTCTGGTTTTATTAAGAATCAAAATCGCGCCTTGTGTCATGAATGCAATGCCAAGGTGAAGGCTGAGATCACCGGACGATATGTGTGCCAAAAATGCCAGTGAGTATGACGAAACAAGTTGGATAAAAATGAAGAAAAACCGCAGATGATTGGAATATTCCGCGAACTAACTTAGACTAAATTATGTTTTGCACAACTTTGTACAAAGTGTTTGCAATGCAATATGTGATTTCGTGGGTAGTTTTCTTCAATCCTGTAGTACATCGACAGGGAAAAATCAAAACAAATTGCTATACAATTTCGATCGATTCAGAACGCAAAATATTGACAGAACAAAACGACACAATTCCGATCAAAATTATATCTCATTCAAACAGGGATCCAAAACGATTCGCTAAGGCTGGCATGACGTTTTCAATTTTAAGGTACAATTTTTAGTATGCTTAAATTTGTCGCACTATAAACCTGTCCGTAAACCGAGCCGAAAGTTTGGCGACGGGATGGAGTCGCTACACAGAAAAACAGATCCATTTGGATTGGATAGTTTTATCATATTCTTTTTTTCAATCCATTTCCATTTTTCATATCCCTTGGTCGATTTTCAGCTCTGTTGGATGAAAATCTAAGATCAATTTACCATTCAATGGATATTATTAACATCCTTTTTACGATATCAAAACTATCCAGTCCAAATGGATATCAAAATCATTGAATGAATCATCGATTTGTATTCCCGTTTCTCGTAGATTAAAAAGGGTATGTAACAGGCAGAAGGAATCATTTCCGACCATATCAAACACATACATATATTCTTGATCAGAGACTAGAAGAGCTAGAGTAACCTCATTTGAAATGTAAGCTATTGTCTGCACGCAGTCTGCCTGTTTCTACGCAAACTAGTCTCTCAATTTTGAAGCTATCGAGCTGAAAATTTGCACAGAATCCTCTTTTGACTGCACGCACACTGCTAATATGTTGGAACCGCCCGGGTCGAATGACTACGATTGGTCGGAAAATGGGTTTCAGTGAGTAAAACTGGTTTTTATACCCTTGCAAAGGGTATTATAATTTTGCCCAGGAGTTTGCAACGCATAGAAATATTCATTTTCGATGTATATTGTTGATCAGGGCAACGCACAGTGGGCGAAATGACCAATTTAGCGAAACGAAATTAATATCTTCCAAAGTAAATGAGATAATCGCAATCTGTTTTTTTTTTCTTAAAGGTAGGAATAAAATCAATATAAAAAAATTTAAAAAAAATATACCATTTTTTTATTTTTTAAATTTAAAAACAAGAATTTTTTTTAAATTTCAAAAAGATCGGCCAATTTTTTTTTAAAGTTACGTTTTTTTTTTCAATTTTTTTGGTAGGAACACTTACATTTTTAGCTAAATCTCGAGTCAGAAACGTTAGATGGAGTCAAGCAAGGTATGAATCGAAAGGTTATTGAATTTCCAATAATCGCGCAAATCGCGGATCGGAAGACTATATTTTATAGCTGCCATGGGAATCTTCAGTCGCAAAATGGGTTTTAGTGAAAAAAACTTCTTTGTTTTCAATGTTAGCATCCTTAAGCTCGGTCATTATTAATATTATATGCTTTTAAACAGATTTGCAAACTTTGGTCAAAATCGGATGAGTATATCTTATAGCTGCCATAGGACCGATCGGTCGGAAAATGGGACTTAGTGAAAAAAACTGTTTTGTTTTCAAGTTAATCGTTCTTAAGGTCGGTGATTCTTCATATTCAACGCATTCAAACTAATTTGAAAAAGTTGATCGACATCAGGTGACTATATCTTATGGTTGCCATTGACCGATCGGTCGAAAATGAGTCTTAGTAATAATTTTTTTTTGTTATTTTTGTTAACGTCCTTAAACTCGCTGATGACTTATTTTATATGCTTTCAAATAGATTCGCAAAATTGGGTCAAAATCGGCTTCAATTTTATCTTTCTTAAACTCGGCGATTGTTATATGTTTTCAAAAAGATTCGCGAAATTTGGTCGAAAACAAATGTTTATCTGTCGGAAAATGGGTGGTTTTAGTTACAAATTTAATTTTTATGTAAGCGTTCTTAAACTTTGACATTTCAAAAACAGCATTTTCAAGGGTATAAAAACTTCAGCACAGACGAAGTTAGCTTAGCCTTCTCGTTTTTTTTTTTATGCTATCGTTCTAAAACTCGGTCTTTATTCAAATTATATGTTTTCAAACTGATCTGCGAAGTTTGGTCGAAATCGCTAACCTTTGGTGAGATCTTTTTCAAGTGCATTAAAACTTCGGCACAGACGAAGTTAGCTTAACTTTCTTGTTGTAGTTTCAAGTATGAAGATGAGATTTCTTGAACTTCCAATTAATTGGATGTTTTGTAGCCCTTATCAAGAGCTGCATATTCGCTGAAGACCTTTAACAAAAATTCCATAAAGTTTAAGAAAAATGGAGTTCTAAAACTCAATCAAAAGATGAAAAACTTCAAAATGCTATACCAAACCCAGCCCGGGATTTTATATTACCCTTTCAGATTTTTTTGATCTCGCAGCGATAAACTTTTTATACCCTTTTAGAGGGTGTATTAAAATTGCCCAGATCTTTGTAACACATAGAAGGAAGCATCTCCCACCACATAAAGTATATATATTCTTAATAAGCATGACGAGCTAAGTTCATATTAGCCATGTCCGTTTGTCCGTCCGTCTGTTTCTATGCTATCTCCTCCGTCAGTTTAAAAGCTATCTTAACCAAACTTTGCACGAAGCCTTTTGGTACAAATACGCTGCACATTTGTCGAAACCGGCCGGAAATATCGGTTCAAAAAATAGTTCTAGTGAGAAAAACTTTTTTGTTTTCAATAGTAGCGTCTTTAAGCTTTCCAGTTATGAATATTAAAGGTTTCCACACAATTTTGACGAGTTGAATCCAAATCTGATTAATAAATCGTATAGCTGCCATATAACAAACTGGCAAGCAAATGGTTTAGTAACGAGGATTAATTAACTTTATTGAATATAACTTAAGCTAACAATTATCGTTGAGTTGAACGAAGCGAAGCGGGCGCCACACGCGCGAATCGAAACCAAGCCAGAAACTGCACGTCAGGGATGGCGCGTGTGTTGTCGTTCTGCTACTGCGTAGGGATGGTGCTCGATGAATGGTGTGACCAGAGGTGGCCAGGGCTGCCAGAATGGTCAAGGTAGTGGCGCCATCTATTGCTGAGTTTGGAAAATAACTCAGCTTATACCGTGTTTACTCTGTGGTCGTACGACCTTTTTTGGTATTTTTTGACTGAGACTTGGTCGTCCGGCCAAACAAAATTATGACAGTTGACTTTGAATTTGGGACGGTCGTAGACTCTGCGACCGAAAAAAAGCAGTGCTGCCAGACCGTATTTACCCCAAAAATGTGGCAGTTTTATGCAATTTTTATCGATAGCTTTCGGAATTTGCTCCCGCGATCATTCGAAAAAATTCTTTAAATTGGTCAGGAGTTGCATTGGGCACGTCAGCCTCCCAAAAACAACCGAAACTTTACTTCAAATGAAAAATACAATCTATTAGCTAATGATTCATTCAAATGGGAATTATTGTTACAAGCATCCACAAAGCTTTTAGAATTGGGTCTGATTAATAGTATGCTAATTGGTAGTCACATAGCTGGTGGCTAATGTTATGCAGTGCCAGATTTGGGTTCGCCGCCCTGGGTACTCGTACTAACCGTGACCGTGGCTGTTGTCACCGCCTTCGGCTTAATCTACACGGATTTGGCTGTGGGCTGCACCGGCTCATGATCCGCATCCGACTCGGTGGTCTCACGGATTAGCTGCAGAGGCGTCAACAGCTGGCGTAGATATTACAGGTCTCATTATAGGCATAAACATGATGACCAACTCCTGCAGCGATTTCAATGTCCACTGTTTTTCTGCCCCGTTGGAATTTAATCATCTCGTTCGAAGAGGAGTCGATCAAAGAGCGAAAGCCGTATATGTAAAGTGGTGGGTCTATCTCTACGCACATCTTTGTTGCGATTGATTAGCAGCAGAAGGATTGCATCATAGTGTGGAATACGGATTCGCCGGGGGAGTGCTGTGAGTAGCATTCATGGATATAATGTGGCAGCAGATTGTTGTCCCCCTGTGCTGTGGAATTCACGCATTATGGCTCTGA
Source organism: Lordiphosa magnipectinata (assembly GCA_037044535.1). Taxonomy (NCBI): domain Eukaryota; kingdom Metazoa; phylum Arthropoda; class Insecta; order Diptera; family Drosophilidae; genus Lordiphosa; species Lordiphosa magnipectinata. Next base: position 46,931 of record JBAMBO010004448.1, read on the forward strand.
TTAGATGATGTTTGTAATTTATCAGATGTTCCAAAAGCATTTCATCCTCACTAGACAAGTTTTCAATTATATCCACAACCATGCTATTTTCCATTTTGTAGACAAATGTTGCAAATTTAACACCAAAACTCGAATTTAATTTAAAGTAAACAAAACACAGCTGATGACGTTTGCGACTGTTCGCTCAATGTAAACACCGAAAAGGTCGTAGCCCCAAAAAAGGTCGTACGACCGAAAAACATTTAAAACCTTAATTTATATAAATTAAACAAGCTACAAGGGTATATAAACTTCGGCCGAAGTTAGCTTTCCCCTATATTTTTTGAGTTCAAGATTGTGTCACAGTGCTATCATTCGAAGTTAATAAAGATAAACTCGTAATAGTTTTTATTTCATTTCATCTGTGGTCACATTTTAAATTAAACAATTTTTTTGAAAGCCACCAAAAATGTTCTAACTTGCTAATTTTCCAACTTTTTAGTGGCCTTATCGACGAGGAGCCGCTTCGCTTTCGTGGTGAAGTTTATCACGGTTATCATTTTAGCTGTACAGCTTGTGGCACTGAACTGGATTCCACAGCGCGTGAGGTCAAGAGTCGTCCCGGGTTGGCTGCCAATGATATGGTAAGTCTATTTCCTATAAGCTCTTCATTTTCCACTTAAAAAAACTCCTCTCTCCCCTTTATTTAATAGAACGAACTGTATTGCTTGCGTTGCCATGACAAAATGGGCATACCAATTTGTGGTGCCTGTCGTCGACCCATTGAGGAACGCGTGGTCACCGCTTTGGGCAAGCACTGGCATGTGGAGCATTTTGTGTGCGCCAAGTGTGAGAAGCCTTTCCTGGGTCATCGGCACTATGAGAAACGTGGCTTGGCATATTGCGAGACGCATTACCATCAGCTGTTTGGCAATTTATGTTTTGTCTGCAATCAGGTTATAGGAGGCGATGGTAAGCGGCAGCAGAATCTTTGTCATACAATTGAGACATTAAACCATTTTTCCATCAACAGTTTTTACGGCCCTGAACAAAGCCTGGTGTGTCCATCATTTTGCCTGTTCGGTGTGCGATACAAAAATGACGCAGAAATCCAAGTTTTATGAATACGACGAGAAGCCGGTGTGCAAGAAATGCTACGAACGCTTCCCCAACGAACTGAGACGACGTCTGCGCACTGCCCATGAGATGACCATGAAGAAGGTCTAATAGCGACTTTGTTCGATGCCAATTCTACACCAAACAGTGCCTTGTCTTTGTCGTCGTCGTTGTGCTGCCAATTTAATTTTCAATGTTTAACGTTTTCAACTCGAAACTAAAATGCTTTTCACTTGTAACTTTTGTTGTTTGTAATTCATTTAATCAACGACAACTAATCTAGCTAAGAATGAAATCAAAAATGTATTAACAGCTTTTAATGCTGTTATTTAATTGAATTTTTATTTATATAAATGTTTTTAATATGAATATTACACACAAATATATTTATCTTTATATATTTTAAAATTAATTTCAACAGATTTTTCAAGAGTTCTTCTGGCAAAATCGCAAAGTCCAAGAAAAATATTACCAATTTGATATTTAGATTCATTCATTTGTGAGGTCAACCAGTTATATTTTGGAATCAAGAAACTAAAAATCATAGTCTATTTTGTGTGACTAATTCTGAACGTCTTTCTCTCGCACTATTACAATCAGATAACAAAAAAGTCACAGCCAAATCCGACCGCTAGATTAATGATCTACATAAGTTAACTCCTTATCTGCTGGACCGATGGAACTCAATATTACGTTAAAGCATTTAAAAAAGTAAAATAATTTTCAAAATAATCGGAAGACCGATTTTCGTTTCTTTTTTCTTGTGACACAAGATCACAGTTTTCTGGATCCAATATTGATATAATATGATAAAGCATTTAAAAAAGTAAAATAATTTTCAAAATAATCGGAAGACCGATTTTCGTTTCTTTTTTCTTGTGACACAAGATCACTCAGTTTTCTGGATCCAATATTGATATTCCATTGGTCTGAAATCAAAAACTTTATATTAAAACTTCAGTTGAAGGTTCAATAACATCTTATAATTTTTTTTTTACGTGCTTGAATAGTGCGTAGAGATTTTTATTTTATTAATATGAAAATTCGCTCACGCGTGCGCGTCTAATTAGTACCTTAGGTCGCGGTCCATCGAGAAGAAATTTGTTTTTTATAATTTTTTCGTACATATGGGCAGGTTGCCAGACGAGTCATCTGGCATTTCAGACTGAGTAGAATACATCGGAATTAAAGACAAATTTCTCTGAACATAAATGACAACAATCAACTGGCACGTCCTCTGGCACATGTACACACTGACATATTAAAATAAGGCAGGCCAACTCATATGAGAACTCAGTAAAGTGAAATAACAGCTTTAACTTTACAATTAACACCACAGCTACTATTTCGGATAAACCGCTGCGATTACCTTATATAAATGTGACATACAATTCTAGCGCTCACTTTGTAGGCTAAAAACACTGCTGATTCTCAAGAGAAGCATATAATAAGCTATATCTTATATTAAACATATGTATAAACAATAATATGTGGAATCATTGCTTAAGCTAGCTTGTCCAATTCCTCAATCAGTGCTTGACATTTGATCATGGCCATATCAACTTGATAGATAACACTATCGATATGCAGTAAGCTATGCAATGTCAAGTTTTCCATCAAATAGGCAATCTGAGCTTCATTTGGATCAGTCGGAAAACCTTGTAAAATATTAAGAATAAATTTAGAGTCGAATTTTTTAAACAGAATCATTTCAAACAGTACCTATTAGCAGGCATAGATTCACATAGCAAGGCGTTGTCAAGTCCGTTGGATAGCGACGTATTTCCTGTTCCGTTACCGATTCCACATTGGTAAATTCCAAGTACATTACCTTATAATTGGGTGGTTGGCATTGCATTACTTTGGCACGATACCAGCCTCCTTCGTATTTGGCTATGACAAGTTCTCTGAGTCTTTTGAAAGAAATTAAGAATTGAATTTATAAAAATTTCCAAAATATTCTTTATATGGCTTACACTGGCTTGTACGGCTGCGAGTCCTTGAAGTCGACAAGTAAATTCTGCAAATCGGCAAACTCACGAGCATGTTCCTTATCAAAGACTCCAATTATGCCACGCGAGATGCGCGAGTTGTCCACTATAAAAACATCCAGACCGGTTTTCATATTATTTTGTAGACGATGAGTGAGAAAAGGCTGTGGATAATTTGGAAAAAAGTTAGAAATACTATTTATATACAATTTCTGAAACGAAAAACTTACGGCCACTAAAAGCGGTCCATTAGCCTGGGGCTTAGTGAGTTCCTTTGGTAGAATCGGGTTCTGTGGCTTTATAGATTCCAAAATAGCTTTAGAACCAGGCTCTGGTGTTTGTGGTACAAACGATTCATCTCTGGGTTGAGTGAGACCATTTGGTTTCAGCGGTTCCTGGATCAACGGCACTGTTGAATTAGCTGCTCTGACATGTGTATCCAAGGGGATTATTTCTTGCTCAATAGAATTCTCCACAGCTTTCTTTTTCTCTGCTGGCATCTCCTTCTCAGGCTTCTCTTCAGCTTTCTTCTCTGCAGCCGCCTTTTCTTCGGTCTTCTCGACCACTTCAGTCTTCATTTGAGTTTCTTCTAGTGGTTTTATTTGCTCAGTTTTTGGTTCCATTGGTGATGCCTGCGCTTTTATGGCCTGTTCCTTCTTGGGAGATCCTTTCTGTTTACTAGTATACGGCTCAAACTTATCGAATACCTTTTTTTTGGCACAAAACTCTCGTATCTTTCTATTCAACAATTCCTTTGTCTCCACATGCCTTAGTTCCAATTGTATAATTTTATTAATGCAATTGGTGTAGATTGCCACGAATTTCTCACCCTCGAAATGGGTAAGGAACTCATTGACATCTTCGCTAAATGAATAATTTTGCACATCCTTCAGCTGCACTTGGAAACTAAAGCAGGGTAAGGAGAGCAACTCATCGTTAATTTCACGCATCTCATCTACCTGACGTAGTTTAACTATCCCCTGATCTATAAACAGGAGACGGGAAGAATGATCACCGCGAGCGGCCAAAACTTTTGCTCGCTGATAGACACCATTGTAGCGTGCGAGAACAAAGCCATAGCTACGTGACTTTTGCAATTTTGGCATTTCCTTACCCATCAAATGGACCTGCAAACGAGTTGAACGAAATTAATACAGATTCCAGACGCAGATGATTGTGAATAAGGTCTGTTTCATATTTTAAAGACACTTTGTAATTTTATTTTTTAATTTTAGATAAAAATTATGTCATAAGATATAATAATTCGATATCTACCAAAATTTTTCAAATCTGTTTGAAAACGTTAAATATTAATAATGGAAGAGTTAAGTAACGCTAACATTGAAAATAAAAAATCTTTTCTCACTTAGTTCCATTATCTGACCTATCAGTCCTATAAAAACCATAAGATATATTTATCTGATTTAGACCAAATTGTTGAAATCTGTTTGAAAGCATTTAATATTAATAATCGCCGATATTGAGTACGCTAACTTTAAAAACAAAAAAGGTTTTCTCACTAAGCCCGATTTTGCGACCGACGGTTCCTATGACAGTTAATAGATATAGTAATCCAATCCGGACGTTTCCGATATATTAGCAGCGTGCAAAATTTCATCTCGATAGCTTTAAAACTGAGACTAGAATATATAAAGCAAGGCTGCAAACCCCTCAAATTTTGCAGAAGGTTCCTGGAACCCGTGAACCCAAGGTTTTGGGTTCGAACCTTGGTTCGCTTGAACTAAAAGAATAGTTTAGATTTGTTAATACTTATTTTTGAAAATAATTTTATTTATTACAATAATGTAATTTTAATTATCAAATTCATAAGCTGACACAGCTCATAAAAGTGATATCTTCTAGGAGATGTTCATCTATACTAGCTCTTAGATTAGAAAGAACAGACTTAAATGTTGAAAAGGCTTGTTCAACTGATACCTGAGTTGTTGGAACAGCAAGTGTAGTTAAGGCAATATTTTCTAAGTTCTTGTTTTTTGAGCTTTCCCAAAATTTTAAAACATTTGTCGATGCATGTTCTCTTGGAAAATTTTCGAAGGAATCTATAACATCATTTACAGATTTTATATTTGACATTTGTTTATTGTTGTCTTTTGCTTTCATAAACTTCTCTTCTTCGCAATCAGACGTTGAGTCATTTAAAGTGGAATTTTGAAAACTCGCATTTAGAATTTCTTGATTGGCTTCTCAAGCCTCGTAGCGGACTTTCGTTGGATCTTCTATAAGCCGAGTATTCCAGTGCATCGCAGATGTGGATATAGCGATTTGGATATTTTGCCACTATGCGCCCAATTCAATATGCATACCAGCAGGTATCATGACCGACTGATGGTCCACTCCAATAACCTTGACGCTGAAGTGGCTCAAACAGGCTCAGAAGACGCCTTAAACGACGACATCCCTCTTACCTCTGGGTTCATGGAAGGTGTCCCTCGGGCCGCCTCATCAACTTGGCTTAAGTGTCTCGTTGGAACTAACCCCTACCAATATTTGCACGCTGCTTGTCCCCTAGCAAGACGACAGATCACCCTCAAGACCTGTGCTGAGTGTTAAGTTGTTATCCCAGGCGTTTCACGTGCTGTCAAAGTCCTCTATAGTATGAGTAATTCTTGGTAACTTTTTGTAAATAGATTAAGTTCTATGTACCAAGTATTCTCCTATATATATTTTGAACTACGTTCGACTCAGATGTTTTTAGGTGGAGCTCTTTTAAAGAACTCTGAATGCAAAAATCTTAAAGAGTTAGTAAACGTTAGCACATTTTGTAGGTTAAGTTCCATTGCGTTTTTTTTTTAAGTTTTTCTATAAGCAAAAGAGTTTCTTACAAAGTGTGCGAACTCTACTAATGTCAAACTAAACTTCCTTAAAAAAATCGTTAACTACTAAGTTTAGCACAACGAACTATAATTATAGAGTCCTCCATAGAATCTACACAGGTAACTTGATCATGAAATGCTTTTGATTCACATATTCGATCCATTATCGAAGGCGATTGTATAAATCTGACCTAGAGAAATGTCGTAGGATTGGAGAACTTCTTGAATGATAGCAGTCAGACTACAAGGAATTGCTGTATTTCCTTGTGTGTGTCGTTGGGAAAACTACTTAATTTTGTGAACCGAAACTATTTTTTCGAAAAAGTGGTCCGGTTCGGGTTCGCAGAGTCAAAAATATACAGCGCCTGGTTCATGGTCCGGTTCGCGAACCGCAAAAAACCCGAACCGGTTCTCAGGGGTTCGGTTCCGGACCGGTTTGCGGTTATAAAGTTTATGGGGTCGGAAATGAATATTTCTAAGAGTTGCAAACTTCTACGCAAAATTATAACAGACTCTGGTTAGCCTGTTCGCTCTCTTCTTACTCGGAATCACATGAAATGTAAAAAGGTAGGGGTATCAAATCGATTTTTCTGATAAAGCTTAGCATTAGTTTGGATGAAGCAGATTGAATCTATATAGAAGAGTGTGTCCTGATTCAGAAGTTTGAAATTTGGGCAAATTTTTGGGCTCCTGCTCTGAATGTGAAAAGAGCAGAGCTGTAGCCTGAGCACAAAATCAAATCTGAAACACAAATGCTCTGCTCCGTGCTGTCAATTTTGTCAATAGCATACAAAAAACTACTATTTTTCCAATATTTTAGTTATTTTTGGTTCGATCTTTATGAAATTGGGTCTGTAAGCTCGATAAGTCAAAAGTGGAAAATGGAAATGGAGAGTGTTCAAGGTGATCAAGAAGAAATTTGTTATAAGTATTAAAGAATCGATTTACCAACTTGTAGTCTTAGGCAATAACATATCGTTTATATTCGGGGATGCAAGCCGGTACTGAACCGAACCGGTGTACCTTCAAAAATACTAAATCGAACCAAAAACCGCAAAGCAAAACGGTTCGCTACAGTACAACAAAGATAGTTTTATATAAATTATAAACATTTTAAATTAATCTAAAAAAAACTCAAATTCTAAAAAATGCGAAACAGACCTTACCCCAGCCAAAGCCAAAGAAAATGTAAACAAACCGTTTCCATAACATTGCAATATGCCTTGTCAGCAGCTTCGCTAGCATCGCGTACAAAGCAACGATTTGGCGACCTAAATCCGGTGATGATAACCAAACTGTTGCTGGCCGGCACAATTACATTTGGTGGTGAAGTGAGTTTGGGTTTCCTTTGAGTGGCATTGTTGAAATTTGAGACGCCGCCTATGTTGCCTTGTGTAAGTGCTGGCTTCACCGGCGCGACAACGTAATTGTTTAAAATCTGACACTTGTGCTTATCGCTGTCATGAGCGAGAATGGGGGGAGCCGGAGCCGCAATAGCTGCAGTTTTCTGAATTGTTGCAGATTTATTTTGTTCGACTGGCTGTTCGCTGCCAAGTGGAATCGCGCTGTCAGCTTGATAAATGGAAAACGTCTGTGGACAGACCAGAGAGGGCATGGGTACACAAATATAACGGTGTGCATGCCAGTCGTTTATTTGACATTCCTTGGAGCAATAAAAATCGCCACAACGTTGACAAGCCCGTAAGGCTGTGGCCGAGCAAACCACACAGTTTCCTTTGGCCAAAAAGGGCTGAAAAGGGGATTTTGTTTTAGTTAAATGTAAAAAAAAACTCACAAATTTCTTAGCTAACCGGTGCAGCTTCAATTTTCTTAGTTGACATTTTGAAACTAATAATGGAAAATGCAGTGTGACTGCCAAAGGCAAAAGGAAAAAATCCACACCACCAAAAAGCAACTGCCGATATCGATAACTTATGGCAGCTGTTAGGGTTGCCCTAATGTCTGATGCTTTAGAAACCTGGTCACATTGCCACACACAATTTTCCAATAGACTCATAGAAAGCCTCTGCCCAGGAAAATAAGGTAAAAATTTAGTTAAAAAATATAAAAGGAAAAGCTCTTAAGAATAGGAAATAACAGTTGCTTGTGGAAAAATCTCTTAGAGCACTTTGTTGAGCCACCTCCAGCACTGCAGCCAACAAGCATATTACATAACCTTTTTAAGGTTACAAAATTAACTAAATATTGCATTTCCTAATACTTGGCAGATGCTGTCCCAGACCATTCTAACTGGCGTACGCGCTCTGCGCACCGAGGCACGTCGCAACATTGCCATTGTGGCCCCCGCTCTGAACAAGGCCTCCGATCCCATTCAGCAACTGTTTCTGGACAAGGTGCGCGAATACAAGCAGAAGAGCACGTAAGTATGCCACATTTGGGCCCAAGCTGAAATCATAATTTCCACTTTTTCTAATCCAGCGGCGGCAAGTTGGTGGACTCTAATCCCGATATCGAACGCGAGATGAAGAACGAACTGGAGCGTGTGGCTAAGCAGTATGGCAGCGATGGCAAGACCGATATGCTGAAATTCCCCGAATTCAAGTTCCCCGATGTCAAGGTGGATCCCATATCGCAGGGCGCCGCCTAAATTGTTCGTCTGGATTTAGTTAAATTTGTTATAAGTTCTGCCTTTCCTTTGCTTGCGAGTGCAGCAGCTTAACAAGTGAGGATTACAACAAATAAACCACAAAATAAATGGAATGGTGCACTGTTTGTCTACCAAATCACTTGCTCCGCCGCTAAAAGCAAGACTGTATATTTCTCCACTAAAAATGTGATCCTTGAGAAGAAGAAAATAAGCAAAATCATTTAGGGCCAATTTCTCATCTTCTACATAGAGATATATGTCACATACACTTACTAATAGCAGAGCAAATTGTGAGATTATTTGACACATAGGAACTATCTGTAAGAAGAGAAATCGGCCTTAAGACTATTAATATTTTTCGCAGTATCTAAGCCATATTCCAACTGTATCCATTCTAACTCTAGGGTAACCTGGATTCATCACTTTACACTCTTGCTCATCGAAATTCTTGCTGCTTCCTTACTCAAGAATCGATGCTTTGACCTTTCTCTTTTTTGAAATTTCCTTATTCATTACATATGTATCAAAAAGTTTATTAATTAACAATATGCGTATTTTTAACTTAAAATAGTCGAAGATATTCAAAAGTTAAAACTTTTATACTAGCGTGGCGTTTTGACTGCCTGCTGCACTGTTTGCTGTAGCAGCTGCATCTTATGGTCTACGGCCACCTTATTAAAAGTGCTGAGCAATGTCTTGATATCCTTGCCACTGATTAGGGGAACAAAGTTTCCAGCACAGGTACAAAACTCTGCAAGATTCTCACGCTTGATCTCATTGCAACGGGCACAGCGTAGATCCTGTAGTACATAGGACATCAATTTCCGTTGCAATACATCAATCATGCGCATTTCAATCTCCTCATTGTCATAGGCCACATAACACTGGGCGCACAGCCAGACTGGACTGGAAATAAAAGAAAATAGAAGAAATTAAAAGAGAGAAGAAAAGTGAGTAGAAGTAATTTTTCTTAAGAATGGTATAGATCACGATCACAGGGAAATGTCTTGGCAAAACTGGCCTAACATTATTTAAAAATCCTTGTCATACAGCCATGCTCCCATTTTCAATTTCGCAATACTTTTGCGATTTCAAACCTGTTTTTGGACTAAACTGGGACACAAAATCGCAAAATTTTTGAGATAGCGAAAATGGGAGCATGGCTGATAGTTCCTTATGTCAACCTTTTCCCTTGTCCAAAACCACAGCCAAAGCAAAAAACTGTTGAGTTCAAAACTTATCTGACAACTGCTATGAACTTTTAAAATTGTTTCAGATGTTTGTAACGCATAGAAGGAAGCATCTCCGACCACATAAAGTATATATGGGCATTTCGACAGAAATGTCAACCGCAGCCAAAAATGTAAAAGTGGTTAAAAACACTATGTTTTATCTAATTTTCATGGGGAAACAGTAAAATTGCATGAATGAAAGCCAATCTTGCATTTATACATAGCCCATTTCGAAATATTCGGAGTAACGGCCGCGCTAGCGCAATTTTTCTTATTTGGACATTAATTTTCACTTTTTTTTTGATAAAAGTGCCTTTAGATTTCTTATACTTTTGCTATCTAAAATCTTTCTGAGGGTAAAAATGGTCAAAAAAGAATGCACAAGAAACCATGAGAAACTATGTGATTGCAATAAACTTAAAGTTTTTCTTCTCATTATACTGGAAACCACATAAAAAGTATGATGGAACAAAATGTCGCATGCGACATGTCGCGTGCGAAAGTGATTAAAATTAAATAAAAAATAAACTACATAATATTTTTGAATCAAATAAAAAACATTTTTAAGATACATCAGTGCATTATATTTAATTTCGCATTAAAATATTCCTTCAGGATCCGCTGAAATCAGTGTTTGAACTGCTCGCCTTGAAAGTGACTTCGGTTTTTGTCGCATGCGAATGCATTGGTTTTTTGTAATTATCTTAAAAACGAACAATTGCCCAAATTCAATTTTAGCACCAATTATAGAGCTAATCAAGAGCTATAAGTTTCGCCTTTTGTCAAAATAAAATAATGCTTTGGCATATACGTTTCTTCACTTTGAATGCGTACGAATGTCGCAGTCGACATTTGAGAAATGCCCATATATAAACATATACAATACATATGTAAATGCATTTGTAATTTGAAAAATTATAAATGAACTTTAGCATCAATGACTTAATATTATTAAATAATTTAAAAAGATGTTAAATTATGATTTTAATAGACAAACGAAACGAACCTTAGAAATCTATTTTTTAAAAAAACCTTGTTTGTATTGTTTATAAAATTAACAAACAAATTTTGTGCAAAACCGCAAATTAGGTTTTGGTGGGCATGTCGAGATTTAATTTCGGATTTTAAATAATCAAATTTCGGGTGAGTCTCAAACCGGTGAGTCTTAAAACCGTTAGGCTTGTAATAGAATGACCCATATGCAGAGCTCGCAAATAACCCTCAACACTTTTTTTCATTTCGATCAGTCCACTGACAAAACAGAAAAAAACAAAGAAGACTCGGTCTCTCACTGAGCAAAACACTTTTTTTCCCTCCACATGTGTTTTCTGTTGAGCATTTTCGGTTGATCAAAACAAACGAGACGGTCTCTCAATAACAACTGAGAGGGACACTTGTGAACGAGCGCTCACGAAAAACTGTCTTCAAATGAGCAAAACACAAAAAGTGTCAGCAAAAAGTGTTATTTGTTTTGTTCGTGTGTTAGGCGGTGGGCTTATGTACTATATGTACAATGTACATAATTAAATTAATATGGCTTTTCGGCGTTAAGCAATTACAAAAACTAATATTTTCTGCATTTCATTTGATAGGTTAATAATAATAAATTTCTCCATACTACACATATGTACAAAGATCGTTCATTGAGACAAACACACACACACAGGCATCCCAGTCACAAACTCGCTCACATTCTTAGAAGACACTTTGGAAGTCGGCTCTCGGCAAAACGGTCAGTGAAAGACATGAGCAAAACAGAAACGAAAAAAGCGATCTTCGGTTGAGCGAAAACAGCTATTGAGCAAAACATAATTAAAAGTGTCTTTTTGCAACCTCTTTTCGTTGTGTCTGTAACAGAACAGTTTTACACAGACACGTTGATAGTGTTAACAGTTTTTAGCGAGCTTTGCCCATATGTACATGCATTTGAACATACATATTATATATCAACTGAAAGGTATTATTGCGTAGATCATATCTATTAGTCGATATATGATCAGGCTCCTTCGGTTCAAAAGATATGTGAATTCAATCTTTATTTTCAATTTATATTATAAAAATTGACGAGTAATTATTATTTTTCAATTTTTAAAATAAAAATTGAAAATAAAACTAATGGTTTTATTTTTATATAAAAATTGATATATAAAAATTATTTTTGATTTTTATTTTCAAAATTGAAAAATAATAATTAATTTGTAACGCATAGAAGGAAGCATCTCCGACCACATAAAGTATATATATTCTTGATCAGCATGACGAGCTGAGTTGATATAGCCATGTCCGTCTGTCCGTCTCCGTTAGTTTTAAAGCTATCTTAACCAAACTTTGCACGAAGTCTTTTGGTACAAATACGCTGCACATTTGTCGGAACCGGCCAGATCGGATGACTATAGCATATAGCTGCCATAGGAACCATCGGCCGAAAATGTTGTTTTAGTGATCAAAACATTTTTGTCTTCAACGCAAACGTCCACAAACCTCTTATTTATAAGTTTTCTATGCTTTCACTTAATTCCACCAAGTTTGATAGGACAACTATATAGTATAGCTGGCATAGAAATTGGGTGTAGAAACTGTATATAGGAGGCCTTGTCAAAAATGTGTTCATTTGGCCGAATGTACATATTTGTGTCTACTAATTTATATAAATCATACAAGCTACAAGGGTATAAAAACTTCGGTCGAGCCGAAGTTAGCTTTCCTCTATTTTTATAATATAAATTGAAAATAAAAGTTTATCCTGGTTTCGAATTTAGCGCAAAAAATAACATGTGTGTTTTTTCCCACTCTTCTTGGAGGCTTTTTTGGGCTTCAATTTTTTTTAACTCATAATTATTAATTAAGGTCCCTGATATAAGGCATTTAAGAAACTAGTCCTCACAGTCTAAATCGGTTTATCGAAATTTTGTTAATTTCGAACACACAGAATTTTTAAAATCACGATTTTCGAAATTCAAAATTATACAAAGGAAACAATCTTTCCACTCTAATCAACACACACACATTCCGAAAAATCTAATATTGTTAGTTTACAAAAAAAAAAGGAATTTAAAATGACGAGCTGAAATGATATACAGGCCTGTTACGTATTATTCAATGAGCTAAACTAATATTTTTGCTATTTAGCTCAATAATTTTTAATTAAAATATATACATAAATTATTGTTTTAATTTTAGCCACCTTCCCACAACTTTTAAAATTCTAAAAAAATTACAGAAACTATATCTAGGAACGACAATTGAACATGTAAAAAACGAAAGTGGAACCTCAACTAGGTGTTAAAAATGTCGTGGAATTTTGTAGGTAACGGCTTGCATTTTAAAAATGTAAAAAATTATGCTAGGGGAGTTTATACATGCCAGCTTTGACCAAAAAAAAAATTGGAATTCTTTAATGGATAGATGGCCCGGAAAAGGCTTCTGATTGAAATGATAAAAACCGCTGTTATAAATTCAGGGTTGGTACTAGAAGTATACAACAAATCGCTAAGTTACTTTCGGTTGATGTACTTTAAAACTGCATACTTAAAAAAGTAACTGGCCGTTTTTTGCTCATAACTTGAGTTGAGTTCATCCGATCTTTATCATTTCTTTAGCAAATCGATAAATAAAATTGATTACTAGATATCTCTAGAAGGTACGAACCATATATCTACGAAACTGTGGGAGTTATGACGTTTTTTCCAAATAGCGGAGGCGGGAGGGGGCGTGGCAAAAATTAAAAATAAAATTGATCTGCCTGCAAGTATAAGAAATATATGTCCCATACATGTCAAACCTCTATCTCTTACCATCTCTGAGATCTGTGCGTTCATACAGACGGACACAGACAGACGGACATGGTTATATCGACTCGGCTGTTGATGCTGATCAAGAATATATATACTTTATAGGGTCGCAAATGATTCCTTCTCCCTGTTACACACTTTTACACAAAATTAATATACTCTGTGTACCTTTGGTACAGAGTATAATAAGTAGTACTTATACCGGTACGTACCGAAATAAAAATCCGGGTACCTTATCAAAACCGAAACTAATTGGAAACCGTAACATTCATTTCGGCACGTACCGGAACCGAAATTCGTTTCGGTTCCAGAAGGTTCAAAACATTTCAAAATTTAAAAGTTCGGACCGCGGACCAGTCCCTAAGCTTGTCGGAACGCAGGATTTAGTTCGAGCCTTGGTTCATAGCTTCTTGGATCGTTAAATAATTTTCCCTTTGACATGCTTGTTATTGTTATCCTTCATAGCGACCTATCTCACGGCTTCGAAAAGGACCTAGTCTTTGAAATTGAAAGGAAGATATTACATAAATTTTGAAAGTTAGTTTTGCAATAATACAGTCTGACTTTTGAACTATTTTGATTTTAAATATGAACTTAGAAAGGAATCTTTACTAAATAATGAAGAGAATATATATAAAAAAGTAATTCGGAAATCAAGGCGTCCTATGATAAAAGTAATCAACACTTACATGCCATCCTTCATGGCTCGATGCTTGTCCTTGCACAAGTCCAAATCGCGGCAATGATTGCAGGCCTTGCAGATAACCTCGTTGATGATATAACTATCACAGGGATCGGTCCACTCGGCCAGATCCGAAAACTCACCAATTCCCACCAGTCGCAGCATATTCCGGCGCAGCTCATTGATCTGTTCCGCCAAAGTCTTGTCCACACTCAGAACCTTCACCATAGTTCGTATAAGCTCCAGACCAGGACTTGGTTTACCCTTGCCATAGCTTTTGTGCAGTTTCAAAACGAAATCGAAAGCACAATGGGAAATATCCTTAATGGCTTGCTCGGTGGTCTTATGCTCGGCTAGAGATTGCATAAACAGAGTAAGCAGGGACTCGAATTTCTCACGGCAATCATTTTCGTCGGGCAGCAACTCGCCTATGGTCCAGTTGAGCTCTAGGGAGAGTTCTTCGTCCTCCTGATTTTCCAGCTCTTCGGTCTCTTCGTTTTCTTCAATCTCTTCGACATCTTCATCCTGCTCCTGTGCGCACAATGTTTTGTTTACGATGGAGGACACCGTCTCATCTATGCCCTTGGGCAATTTACCACGTATACCCGAAAAGTTTGCCTGATCCAGCCAAAGCATAAAATTCCAACACTGCTCATAGCTCAATTGTATGGAATGAAACATTTCCTTATTCCTCAGACTTTGCACTACATAATCCACATAGCCCAAGGCATCTGATACGGATTTCTTGCCAGAACTTAGAATAATGCGATTGAAGTCCGCATAGACTATGGTCGCACCCAGACGCTTGAATTCCGCAATGATACGTAGAAACATTTTTCTCATCAAATTGTTAAGGGAGCGCCTCAGGGCGGGATCATAGAGCAAAGCATTGCTGGAGCGTACCCAGCGATAGAAGTGTACAATTTGGAAATCGGAAAAGATGTTCCGATTAAGGGAAACCTCACGCAACCAACCATTGACCATGGAACGCATCACACGAAAGGCAGCCGAACAGAGAGCGGTTTCATCATAGCTGGGCAAAGTGGCAGCGGGTACTGTGCCAATCATTTCCTCCAAAGAAGCCTGGGGCATGACATCAAAGGTAATGGCCGAACTGGCACCCTCCATTTCCTGAATCTTGTGCGATTGCAGCAAGGCACTCACGGCCAGTGAGTCCAGGGAGAGTTCGACGCAAACATCTGCATAGAAACCCGCTTTGTTTTGCACCACGCTAATGTTCTCCTCGAATTCCGCCAACAGACGACTGTCATCCGCCTCCCTACCGCCCAAATCGGGTCGTGTGCTGGCCGACCACCAGAGCACAAAATTGTGACGCTGCAGCAAGCGTGCAAAGAAGAGATCAGCGCCAAATAGAACCGTATCCGGCGGCATATTACCCAAGGGCACTTGGAAATAGCGACACTGATCCAGCATCAAATCCAACACATTGTTTAGATTCAAGAAGTGACGCACCACGGCCCGCGAACCCTGCCGTTGCCAATCCAAACCCGACAACAGACTGGCATCATCTGAGATGTGGATTTGTGCCTGTGGGAATTCCAGCAGCAAAGGCAGGGCCAGGCTCAGTTTGCGTGCCTCCAGAGCAGTTTGCAAGCACAGCAGCGTGGGACCCTGATGCTCCTGCCGGTAGCTGGTCAAGGCACGTTGTATATGACGATAAATTTGCTTCACATCCACCTCTATGATAACCTCGAACGTGAAATCCTCTGCAGGAATTTTATGCTGATCCTGTGTCAGATTCTTGAGCAAGGCCAAACGTTCGGCTGTGTAGAGTTGCTTGAGATTGGGCATTTGATTGGTACGCACCGTATCCAGAGCAAAAATCCAAGCCTTTTTGCTGGGCAGCAGAAAGAGCGACCAAATCTCTTTCTTGGCCGTGGGTATGTGATGTTGATAGAGATAAATCTTTTTCAATTTGGAGCCAAATTGTTGTAGATACTTGCTCTGAGACTGGGAACGTTGTTCCAGCTGCTCCAGGTTGAAACTTTCCAAATCCTTGGTATTTAAGCTGGCCAGACGATGTGCAACCTCTCGCTGTACACCACAAATGCAGCCCAGATCCATGAGAGCACGAAATTCTAAAGTCATTTGGGTTTCATAAATGCCCTCAATGTCGGGAGTGGCCAAATCGGCCAACATGCCCAGTGAATTGTCACGAAACAAATGCTCCGGCAGGCTGTAGCGATACAGGTTAAAGACGGGACGGGAACGTGGTAAAACACGGTTCACTTTACGCCACAGCTGCCCCTCTTCGGGTGGGGCAGCACTGCGTTGATTGACATAGAAAATGCGTGGCACAGTCAACTTGATGCGATGCAGTTCATCATTGATCAAAGCCCAAATGTTGAAGTGTCCCAAATCATCAATGGGTAACAATTGTAAAATTTGCCAAGGTTGTTCCAAAAGAGTGCGTTGAGTTTTTCTCAGAAAGCCACCCAAAGTGGCGGTGGACGTGGTGGCCTTGGAGGCAGCTAGCAAAGACTCTGCGGGGCGTGACCTTTTGTGAGCTTGCTTTAAATGTTGACGCTGCTCCTGTTGCCATTGCCATTTAAGTTTTTGGAATTGCACCCATTTGACAATGCTCGCACGTGTTTCACCTATGGCGGGCGGTAAACCCACGGCCTGACGCCAGCTAGAGGCGGGTTCTACCTCTACCCTTTTGCGTTTGGTAACCAAAGGTGGCAAAGCTGCCATTTCCACTTGTTTACCTGCCAAATCCTCCATATCCTTAAGTTCCAACTCCAAAGCGGGCTTAGGTTTGGGTCTGCTGGTAAACATTTCATTAATTCTGCGCTGCTTCAACACATCATTCTTTTCCAGCATCTTTTTGTGCAACCAATCGGGATGTTGTACCCTAGGCACGGGATTACTTATACCCTGCAGTGCAGCGGGTATGGTTATAATCTTTTGTATGGTGCCACCCAAACGTTCTATATAATAATTCCAATCCAAGACATCACGTATATCCGCATCACCCATGGTATTATCCTTTAGCCAACGTCTCAAATGATGACGCCTTACACTGGGCTCCGATTGAAAGATGGCCAGGGGTATGGCTCTTTCTGTAACCGGTGCGCCTTCGGGTTTTTTGGATATTATATACTTGCAGGCCAAACCCGCATCCTTGACCATTTGTTCACCCAAAAATTCAGCCAAACGTTTGGCTGTTGAAATGGAGGTGCTTTTTTGTGTGCCATATTCCTCCAGTTTCTTTGACATGGACTTGTTTTCGGCAATCAATTCAAATAGCTCCGAGTCGGGTAGATTAGATCCTCGACTGTATAAAACATCCAGCCAATAGTCAGCCACTTTGGCCACTGAGGCATAGCATTCCTCCAAGGTGCTGCCGGCCAAAAAGGCCTCGAATACTGAACTTTGGAAATTTTTAATCAACTGCAGTTCACCACGTCGTTTGACCTCAAATCCCTTTAGCTCCGCCAAAGAGCCATCAAAATTGAACACCGCATAACGTTTTTTGAGCTTTTTACCCTCCTCCTTGGCGGCAGGCAAAACCATGGCCAAATAGGGTCCATCTACCTCAAAGAATATAGAATTCTCCTGGCGTAAATCATAAACCGGTGGCTCTTTGCTGATCAATTCATGATATTGTTCATTGGTAAAGTGATCCTTGACCATGGTGTTTAGCACCGCATTGGGATAGGATATATTAAACTTTAGCTTCTTCTCCTGGTTGGTTAGAACCGTAAACTCTTGGGGAAAGGAACCAGGTAAAATACACCAAATACCATCCGTATCCAGTTCCAAGGGACGTCCCACTCTTTCAATAATCTCCCGTGCTTTGGTTATTATATTCGAACCGGTAAGGCATACAATGCCCGCCATGGGCATGGAATGCCAACGTGCACCACGACGCATCACATAGCCATAGAAGGAATTGAGTATACATTTATGTGCCAACTGCAGGGAATCATACAATACCTCTCTACCCTTGGCTGCCTTGATTTCGGCCGCATCACCGGAGCTCTGTGCTGCATTTACCGCCGCCTTGGCCACCTTGGTTAGTCCCTTGTACTCATAACGACGATCACGAAACGCTCGCACTGTGTCCACATAGAAACTATTCTCCTTTTGACATATGGTAGAGTTGCGTGTCTCCAATTTGGTAATCTTGGTCTTCTTATAAGCCTTGCGGCAATAGTCGGACAAACGTTTCTTTTCATAGGCCGCCTGATCCTCGCGTGAGAGCTCATGAAAGGCACGACTGGGTCCACCGGGAAACAGCGAAGGAAACTTTTCCGTTTCCAATTGCTGTTGTATGCGTTGGAATTCATTGCGTGAGGCGGGTAACATTTCACCACGCCACAGCCAGTCCATGGAACGTTTACATTTCACGCCCGGACGATTAAAGTCACAGGCCGCACAATCCTGATCCGTGACCATGGCCGAGGGTTGCAGGCGATTGGTTAATATAATATTCGGATACATGGCACCCACATCCAAATGATATATCACCGGCTGCTCCAAGCGATTGGGTATATCATGCAATCCCTGCAGGCCCTGTAAAATATCCTGCTTGATTTGCTCCAAATTGTTGACCTTTTCCAAGGCGACGCCCTCCTCCACTTCTATGGCATGTTTCAGTACAGCATCCACTTGATCCATCAATTGTTTCACCATTACCGGATCCAAACGAAAACGACATGGTATATCCGCACGAAAAACACCCGATTCCAAGGCCTCCACATGGCCACCCACATAGGTTTCTGCATCCAACACATGGCCCTCATTGGACAGCTTATTTAGCTCACTCAAATGCTTATTGGGAAACACAATGTTGGCATGGTAGGCCTCCACCATTAGCAAAGTCTCACACAGTGTCCCCGATCCCTTGCGCAATATCTCATCCGGTTCCATGGGTATTATAGTGTTCAATGCAAAGATAAACGGATGCACATACTTCATATACAAATAGTAGGTGGCCACCGCATCCGAGACCGAATAATTGGCCAACACTTGTGGCTGTTCCACAGCCATGCGACACATTTCCTCTGGATCCAATTCTACCGGATCATAACGCAATTTGGCCTTGGCCACCGCCTTTAAGCCTTGAGAGCCCATAGGTAGATATGAATCACGCTTCACCCAGCAAAAGCAATCCATGTGTATGGAAGGACGACTCAAATAGTTACCCTCGCGCGCCTTGGAGTAGCCAATTTCCTGTTTCATATCCAAATCATAGACCGCTGCACGCGTTTCCACAAAGGGCCAATCGAAAAAGTCACCATTATAAGTCACCACAATGTGTGGACGCACTTCCATGATGTGATCAAAGAATTTCTGTATCAACTGCAATTCATTCTCTTCATTGAAAACCACAAAATTCCCCTCAAACTCCGGCTTGGGTGTGTACTCAAAGTCGGCCACATTTGACGAAATAATCTCACGATTGGTTATCAAATAACCCTGACCATCAATCATATACGAAATCATCATAATCTGATCGGTTTGTGCATCAGGGAATTTCAAGGGTAATTTGGTGGTTTCTATGTCAAAGGCCAACACCACTGGTTCCGGGCGTTCCAGTATATCCGGGCGACTATTAATATGAGGCATTTCCACACCACCGCGACATCTGATATTATACCACTGGCCACAAAAGATGCGCAAATCTATGGACACTCTTACATGATAGGGCACATCATGCTCCCTTATATCTCGTATAAAATCCATATAATCCTGCTGCCGTTTGCCCGTGCTGTCATCCGTTGTGCTTTGTGCCAGTGAGCTGGCCAACATTTGCATATAATAAGTATTGGACTTTTGTCTCTCCGTATTCCTACGCACAGCAGCCATTAGTTCACGCCTCACCTTGGTCATGGCGGTTTGATTGAGAAAGGAGAGTTTTATATAATTTTGCTGCAGACCAGACAAATGATTGGGCAAATCCAAATCCTCTTTGGTTAAATGCTCCAAACTGGCTATTTGGCCAGAGTATTTACGTCCCAAAAATCGAGCCACCTCTAGCTGCATATTCTCCTCGGGTTGTATTAGCAAATAGGGCTTATAGG
Source organism: Lordiphosa magnipectinata (assembly GCA_037044535.1). Taxonomy (NCBI): domain Eukaryota; kingdom Metazoa; phylum Arthropoda; class Insecta; order Diptera; family Drosophilidae; genus Lordiphosa; species Lordiphosa magnipectinata. The sequence goes on from JBAMBO010004448.1 coordinate 67,214, forward strand.
CCACTGTGCACTTGAAGCGGGAGCCATCCATTTGTATGAAAAATAGATCCAGGGCAGCTGTTAGTCTGCGATCCTCGTCCAGCACCTCGTTCTGTGTAAGCCAAAAAAGGTATTAAGAATTTCTGCCTTTTCCTTGGCTTGAAGTACTCACCGCATGCATGTTGATCAAATACCCTGTACGCTCCTGACTATCCTTGACCCTGTCAAAGCCATATTTGGAGTCAATCTTGTCATTCTCCCGCGACTGACGGTAGCCCGCCTCGTTGAAAAAGTCATCGCTGTCCCATGGGCATATACGAGATTAGTTACATATTTGCCTTAAACATTTTCACTTACCCCTCTGCGCGTGTTTCGCTCTGAAATTTTCCCGTATTTTGCAGCACTTTAGCCTTGGCTGTTTCGGCCATGGCATTTAATTTAAGCCAAAAAGGAATCAAAATACATATAAATAATAGAAGATTGCCGCCAAAAAATTCCAGCAGATGATGCAAATTAGAGATGTGCACTGCGTTAATGAACTAGTTCAGTTGAACAGTGAACCGATCAGTGCACCGTGGGACACACTGAGACAAAAAGTATTTAAATTTTGGCAGTCTAAAATTAGCAATTAAAAATAATTAGGAAAACAACAAATTCAACAAATCCAAAAAAAAAAGAAATGAGTTACTTGACAACACAATAAAGAAACTGACGCACCCACCAAGACTGCTCACTAAATATGTAGACGACTTTTTTGCGATAATCAAGGAAACCGAGGTTCAAAATACACTAGACGCACTCAACTCTTTCCATCGGAACTTGAAATTCACCACGGAGTTGGAAATAGATGGAACACTTCCCTATTTGGATACGACTATTAATAGACATGGAGATAAAGTAAAACTTAAATGGTACAAAAAACCCACAGCATCAGGACGAATAATCAATTTTTACTCAAAACACCCAAAAAATATGATTATAAATACAGCGGTTAGCTGTATTAACAGAATGCTGAGTATTAGCGACGAGACATACCACAATGACGTTATTTCCGAAATTATAATATATAATAATGACTTTCCGATGAGTGTTATTAAAACATTAATATAGAGAAAGAAGACAGCAAATCCAAGAGAGGATAGACAACCCAAGTCGTATAGGTCACTAACCTATGTACCGGACCTCTCAGAACGTTTTGCAAAATCCGATTGCTTCAACAAAAATGTCATACAAATAGCTCACAAACCAACAAACACAATGGGACAACTATTCAACAAGACGAAGTCTAAAATTGACAAAACAGACAAAAGTAATGTGATATACAAAATACCATGTAATGGGAATTCGGAAAACGCGTGCAACAAACTATACATAGGAACAACAAAGTCAAAACTCAAAACGAGGATATCCCAACATAAATCCGATTATAAACTCCGACACCAAACGACCATACAAAAAACTGCACTGTCGACACACTGTATGGAGAGCGGACACTCGCCGAATTTCGAAGAAACCACAATCTTACAACAAGAGAACAACTACAAGAAACGCTTCACTCTCGAAATGTTACATATAATAAATACAACAACAGACAAGAGACTAAACTACAAAACGGACACCGACAACTGCGCCCACATATACAGACACCTACTGAACAAACAATAGCTTAGTGTTAAACTCCACGTCAAGCGGTACAGACGTGTTAAATATTGTATGTAAAAATGTTCAAAATTTTGTTTAAATGTATTGTTATAATTGGTGAATTGTTCCTTGTAGTGTCCCTGAAGACGGATGCCGATGTGCATCCGAAATATATTGGAAACAAATCAACAAATGAGTTTTCTTCTTGACCTCGAGCCCGCAAGCAGCACTCTTGAAATGTAGAATTATGAAGAGCAAAATTGGTCTATTATGGTAAAGCTTACAAATTAATTTTGTTTTCAGCATCATTCGTTACATTTTAACTCGGAAAAAGCGATTTCGATTTGATTTAGATATAATTTAGATTTCGTAGAACAGCTGTTCACAGCTGCTCCATACAAAACATTCAGTGTGCCCAGAAAAAGTGGCGAAGTAATGGTCATATTAAAAGATTTAACGAAATCGGATTTGAAGCTGATTTTAATTTGTATTAGATTTGGTTTCGTTTTGAGTGTAACTTTAATATGGCGAGCGACGTAAGTTATCAGGATGATCTAAAGTTTTAATAATGAATTATTTATTTAATGCAATTTAGAATACATATGAGCCTCTTTTGAAGAGAAGAAGGACCGGCGGTCCAAATGGTGAAATTCAATTAATAAAACGAACAAATAAAGAGATAGCGCGATAAAACTTGAAACTTGAACTTGAGTTTTAGGCATATCTACATGTTCTGTGAAATTTTCACAAAAATTGGGCCAATATATCTTATGGATCCCATACAAATATCGGAAGTTGCTGAAAATGTGAAAAAAAAAAAATATGTTTTATGTTTATAATAATAGTTTACACTTATTTAAAGCAAAACTAAAAGAAACTATTATTATTATTCACATTCGGAACTAATTGCTCAAAAATATTATTGATTTTTCAACATGACTTCCTACTACACAGAAAAAAAATTCCGAGATATCCGGGCTGAAATCAATCCTAAACGATGTCGGAAGTCGGTCAAGTCCGGATTTTCTCAAACCAAGTCAAGGAAGGACTGATTTGAGTAAGGAATTTTCAATCACAGAATTCTTGTCTTGATCCCGGCTTTAGCTCACACTGGATTGATTTAATCTTGTTAATCGAGCTCGATTTGATCCCTCAGTCGGATCCAATCAAGAAGATCCAATATTGATTTAAGCTCGATATTCATATTTGATTTGATCTCGAAGTCGGCTTGGTGCAAGTGTACCCGAGATTATATTGAGCTCGATACTCGAACTACATCCAATCCGAAAAATGATTGCATCAAAAACGACATAAGATTGACTTTACCTCGATGTTTAAACTCATTTTGACCCCAAAAGAGCAACTCACAAGAACTCCATGCTACTTTTTTAACGCCCTTTTTGATTATCAAACCAGCAAGTTCGAGTCGGCTTGGGACCAACAGAGCCAAGGCATCTGAAGAGCGCGCCCGTGTCCTAAATCTGATGGTATACATATCGGCCGACACTCAACTGATCAAGAAGAAAACCAAGAACTTCTTTGGCCAGTTCAATGTGTCGGTCGTGAATGGCCAGAACAATGAGGAATTGTCGTAGTCTGGGCGTAAAGTTTGCAGACCCATCGATATGTGGAGTGAGTATGGTTGACAATCGATGATTTCGCCAACTAAAACCACCTTCTGTTCCCTTTCAATTGTCATCAAGTACAAGATAATCTCAAAACGCAAGGAGAAGATGATATACGAAACGGTGTCCACGCCCGTGCAACTTGAAGTGCAGTATCCAGCCCATTCGGCATGGCTGGACTTTAATATGACTGCCGCGGGCTACCAGCGCAAGTTGAAACGCAATGTTTCAGGCATTGTTCTGCTTCGGATTCTTCAGCAATTTCGTTCTTATAATCAACGCGATCCCAGTTACAAAACCAGGCAGTCGGATCTTAAACATTTACAGACCATCCGTGATGATCTACAGCAGGCATGCCCAAAAGCAGCATACGGCAGAGCACTCACCAATACTCACAAAGAAAAGCATCAATACCAATAAGAGAACAATTTCAAAATAAATACAAAATCACATGAAATTGTTGCAATCACCAATCAAAGAAGAGAACAAACCCGGTTTTTGTTCTACGCGACGCATACACACGAAATCGTTTGCATGTGTGTCGTTTCGTATACCACGCGCCCTGCATGTATACGATCATTGATTTCATGTCTTCCGAGCAATTGCAAAAACAAAACGTACCCAAAGAGCATACGGCTGGGCATTGCTGATCTACAGTTCACACCGGCTTTCAGTTAGGAGACATTGTACGTACTCTTCGACAGCCGTGGCTGATGTGGGAGGCGTTGTGGCCCAGAAGGAACCTGTACATCTTGTGTGGGCTATGTGGAGGCGATTGGAGTCAATTAACATTCAAATAAAGTTTCACTTCTCATTCATTTCCAAAAGACACCAATTGCGAAATTTAATTTTATTTACGGATAGAAAAGCTTAGCTTGGACTTAAAACTCGCACTTAGGACTTGAGGGATGTTGGCCAAGTAGTTCTTGATGGAGGAGTGCCCACCTCAATGTTATCGGCATTCATTTTGCCCTCGAAACCCTCATTGAGCATTAGAATGGCAGTGTGGACGGCATCTTCCAGCTCCAGATCTTCGCTAAAACTGCAAAAGCGGAGTTAGGGAATGAGAATAGAAATGATGAGAGTAAACCCCAATGCCTACTGCTTCTTTAAAAAGGTTTTGCCATTGACAGCATTTTTTCCCATAGCCGTTGTTCAAACTTGAACATGAGACTCGACATACATATCATAAACCTATCCTTTGTCGCCTATGTCACAAACATGCCACCCTTTGTAATAGCATTAAATATTAATAGCGTCAGTGACAATGATCAGCCCAGCGGACACACCACGAGAAAAGGATCAACCATGGGAACCACTTGAACAGGTCATCCGGTTCCCACCACTTAATATGCATCGTGTAAGGCAATGTGTATTCTTCTCACGAATGCATTTTTATATTTATACACACGCAGCTATCTTACAAATATTGCCTTAGTTAAGAATATAAATTAAGAATGGAGAAATTTAGAAATAAAAGCAGCTCGCTCACACTGAGCGAAATCAGTACAAATGAAATCTTACAACCGTGCTCAACTAAAGGTGTATAAATCTATACAGCCGTTGTCTTTCAGGCACTGGAGCGTGTTATTATATGTTATATTGTTGTTAGCTTGTTATTCGAGCTCGATTAGATCACTCAGTCGGATCCAATCAAGAAGGTCCGATATTGATTTGGGCTCGATATTCGTACTTGAGTTGATCTCGAAGTCGGCTTGGTGCACGAATACCCGAGGTTAAATTGAGCTCGATGCTCGAACTACATTTAATTTATGAAAGGACTGCATCAAAAATGGCTGAAATTGACTTTAGCTCGATGTTCAAACTCATTTTGAGCCCAAAAGAAGCATCTCACCAGAACTCCATGCTACTTTTTTAACGACCATTTTCATTTTCAAACCAGCAAGCTCTAGCCGGCTCGAGGTCATGAGTTTGCATACATCTGTGAAAACAGGACACAAACAATATTACAATGGAGGCTGGTCGCTGTTGAAGTCTCTTCAATAGACTTGACCCATCGACTGCAACGGTTAGTGTCAGTGTTGCCAACTTTTGCGAGAAAAAAAATCCGCTTTCGGCGGGACGGAGATGAAAAAAAAGCTGTATTTTTCGACAAAAAAGCTGGAAAAAAAGCGCATGACTTTTCTTATTATGCAATTATAATTTTAAAACATCTTCAGAGTAATGAAGTTCTTCGTCCTCAGTCTTTTCGTAGGCCTCAGTTGTGCCTATTAGCTTTAGGTTACTAGGTGGGACCTTACAATCGACGCAGCATTTCGCATGTCGACGTAACCCTTATCTGTAATTACGCATATAATATTTTGCATGTAATGTTCTAGTTTCAGTTTCACGTAAATCCAATATCTTATACATAATATTGAGTTGAGTTTTGATTTATTGTAAAACTAACCTGACTGAAGAAACGCTCAACTTTAGCGTTGGACCATGACAAAAACCACATCTAAATCGCAAACATGGCTAACTCAAAAAATTTTTGCTTGCCTTCAGAGTTTTGGAAGCGATACTCTTCCCACCCAAAACTTAAGTTTTATCGTTGTTAAATACTTCCAAAATGGTTACAATGCTGTTTTTTTGGTCGTAGAATGTAGTCAACCGAAAATATGTCAAATTGTTGAAGAATGCTGACAACCTGTCAGGTACGTCTGCTCTCTTGTCAAAATTTTTGTACGAGATTTTTACTTTACTTCTCGTTACTGCACAACTGCTTATTGGGCGTAAACTGAAATCAATTAAATTGCTTAATTCAAGGAATTTTATGAAAATCCAAAAAGTAGATTAGTGCCTGAGCTTCAGTTTCTTTATAAGTTTAACTTAGAAATTTGTGCAGCAATGTGGAATATATTTCTCCAATTCGCTATCCATAATAATCAATTTTTTTGTAAGTTGAAGTTTAGTGATTTGCATTAGCATTTGCAATAACTGCAGTAAACTCAACAGGTATCAGATTCATTCTTGCTGAGCCAATCCAAAAAATTTCGGGTTCTGCAGACACACCTTACGACTTTTTTGTTTGAAAACTTTTGACATTTTTGTCAAACGATCTGTAAGCTTGGCTAGCACTTTGAGAAAACTGTTTCCTGAACGTTTGAAGTGTCAATTAGGGTCGATAAATGACTGACAAAGGTGACAAACTATCGATTTGCTTAAAAGTTTTGCAATTGACTCGAAAATAAAAATAAAGCTGAAAAATAGGGGAAATCATTTTTTAAAAAGCCAAAAATCCCGCTTCCCACTGTTTCTAAATTTTTCCCGCAATACGGTTTCATAAAAAGCTAGAAATGACGGGAAAAAAGCTGATTTGGCAACACTGGTTAGTGTAAAAAACCCACACCACCTAACTCCTAAGCTGTCAGAAAAATTTGTGTATGCGAACCCATTTAACCTGAGAGAGCTTTTCTCTCTCTGTTTCAAACTTGCTCTCGGTTTCTTTTCGCTTTGACAGTGGAATTTCGCACTTATACCCTTGTTCCACTGGCACATTCTAGAGGTCTTCCGCTGGATGATCTCAATAACCTCATTCATTCTGTGTATTTCCTCATAAGAGATGAATGTCCATTTGGTAGATCATCCGCGACCGATGATCAAGACACTGTCATGGATGATGTCACGACTTATATCTAGCCTCTAAAAGGCTAGATTTTCTATCGTTGTGCTATCGAACTGCCCAGCAGAAACAGCTGCTCTATCAATGGCGTTGCCATGGTCGGAGAGGGTTTTTGCTCAGTGGGTGGAAGTTAAGCACAGTGGCAGAACTATATGGACACCCATTTTTGAAAACCAACTATACCCAATGGTTGTACATGGCCAAGGCAAACGGCTATTGTTCCATTCTATGTTTTAGAATGTTAAAATGCATTAATATTTCTTTTGTATGAATCCCGCAAACTACCTGTATCGTGCTGGGACTAGCAGGAGGGCATGCTGCTTGACATGTGGATGGCGAACTTTGATTTACAATTGCAGACTTAGCAATTCAATCAGCTGTTCTTTGTTGACGTTAGTGTGGCCATGAACAACATTCGTCAGTGGAACAAGGAAAATACACAAGGGTATAAATCACTGAACAAATTGTTAGAATCTTTAACCATGCCTCACCCTGTTATTGGATCATGCAAAGAAGTATGCACAGTGAACTAGTGGAACTAATGGAATGAACCACTTGGTCTTCCAATCGAATCGTGGTCGATATTAATACTGACTATCGGCGCTAGTTTAGTAAATTTAAAAAAAATATTTTAACAAAGTCACAATTTTCTCAATAACTGTTAATGTTTGCGTAGGGCCACATGTTGCTGACCACTTGACTGACTTGTTTCGTATTCTTTGCTGTGCACAGCACCACCACCCCCTCCTACCGACAGTACCCACCAATACCAAGAAAATTCATTCATAAAATCCGGCTCACCTACACGAGTAGTAAAAAAAATGCAGTCGGAGCTGTGCGCATGCGCTCTTCTTGCTGCTCTCTTATACTCTTTCAATTTGCTCTTTTTACCTTCTGCGTAGTGCACTTGTCGCCCGACCGCCCTTAAAGCAGCAATTTAATTGCTGGCAGGAAAAGTTGAAGTTGACAATCTCGTTGTTGTAGCCGTGCTTCTAGTTGTTGCACGTGTTTCGTTATGCAAGGCTGCCCCCCCGAAGCGGGGGATCGTTTCAAATCTTATTGCCCTTTTTTTCTGGGTGCAGCTGGTAATACCGCCCCTGCCGCTTGCACACATACATACATACATACATATGTACGTATTTATGTTTGTATGTACATAATTTATGCGAAATGCGTTGCCAGAATATGAAATGAAACACATGCAGCACTGTGGATGCATAAAAGTGTCTGTATGTTGTAAACCTGTTTGGGTTTTGGTCCCAGTTCTGAATTGAGTTAAGAGAGTCTTTCATATGCACAGTGGTTAGATGTCGTGCGTTGTGTCGGAAAAATAAATAACCAAACGAAATTTTTGCTATTTTGTAGAGTCGATAGCCAGAAACTATTCAGTTTAGCCGGAACCGGCGATTTTTGACAATTTCTAGCTATTTCGGAAGTGCAGCAATTATGATAAAACAGACTGTAATTGCAGATCCTTTTAAAATTAAAGCCAAACGAATTAAGATAAACTGATATTTGAAATTCAACATGCATTTGAAACATTTTTCAATTTCGATTTCGCATAGACTTGAAAATGGGAACAAGATTAATTGTGCATTTGAGATGAACAGTTGTTAAATACACGTACGTAAGCCGGCTGTAAACCGAACAGAACCAAACCATAGCGAACCACGAACCAAAACAGTGTATTTACGAACATACAAAACCGAACCGAAAAAGAAAACGGTTCGGTTCGGGTTATATTATCGACTAGTTTGATGTTGTGTAAGAGGGATGCTTAAAGGGGTCTTCTAGTTTCGAATTTTTTTTTAAAATTTTTTTTTTATTACCTTAAACATTCTATTAGGGTCTTAAAAACATCCTGTAAATCTTTCAAGCAGATCCGACAATCAATTTAAAAAAAAAAAACATTTTCATCATCCCTCGTATTATTCAAAATTCCATGTTTATTCTTTTTATACTCTGTACCGAAGGTACATAGAGTATATTAAGTTTGTGCAAAAGTATGTAACAGGGAGAAGGAATCGTTTCCGACCCTATAAAGTATATATATTCTTGATCAGCATCAACAGCCGAGTCGATATAGCCATGTCCGTCTGTCCGTCTGTCTGTCTGTCCGTCTGTCTGTCCCTATGAACGAAGAGATCTCAGAAATGGTAAGAGATAGAGGTTTGACATGTATGGGGCATATATTTCGTATACTTGCAGGCAGATCAAGCTTATTTTCAATTTTTGCCACGCCCCCTCCCGCCCGCGCAATTTGGAAAAAACGTCATATCTCCTACAGTTTTGAAGACAGATCGTTCGTTCCTTCTAGAGATACCTTGAAAACATTATTTATCGATTTGCTGAAGGAATGATAAAGATCGGATGAACGATACTCAAGTTATGAGCAAAAAACGGCCAGTAAACACCCAACACCCCCCCACCCATCACCGCAGCATTCTATTGAACCGCAATCTTAGTGAGAGAGAGAGAGAGAGAGAGAGTGAAACTTAGAGATGAGCGCGTATAACTCGTGAGCAAATGCGAGCTGCGACGTTAAGGGTACAGAGTATGTTACAGTCGGGCTTGACCGACTTTCTTTCTTGTTTTTTAATTAAAAGGTTTTAATTAAAGTTATTAAATGTTCCTAATTTTTCACAAATTTGATTTTGAAAAAAAAATGTTCTTTGAGAATTTTATGAGATTTTGTTTTTACCATGTCTTAACGCACTTTGACCCAAATTTTTCGATAACTGTTGAACCGATATGGATAATTTTTTTTTCGGTGAAAGATAACACCCAAATTTCTGGAGGTTCACACGATAAAGGCATTCATGCTAACTAATTGCCCGTTTTTTTTTTTTTGGCATACTTTTTTTTTGGAGACCCTTATTTGAAAGCCGAGAACTTCTTAACCGCACCATAATTTACTACCAAATACAAAAAACAGAATGTAAAAACCTTTACATGTTTATTTCCACGATTTTTTAAAAATTAGTTAAAATTCGGCCGTCTAAACTAGAAGACCCCCTTAAGTGGAATGTACTCACCACACTTAAGTTTAAGATAATAGAACTAACTCTAATAATTATATCTATTAAGGGAGAGAAATTGATCAGAAGTGTTTGTATGGATCCAACCCCAAGAGCTTTTCTCCTGTGCTAGCGTCAACCCCCATGACAAGTCTTTATAGCTTTAACTAGACATATTGCTTTAAGGACTCTTTTCTGAATATCCTGCCCGAAGAATTTGGGATTCTGGGCCCCTTACAAATCAAATGACGTAAAGATCAAGATATGGGCATTTCCAGAAAAAGGTCCACCGAGACCAAGAAATGTAAAGTTCTTGAAAAATCTTTACCTGATCATTTTATCGTTCAGAAACATTCAAATTTAACTAATTTAAGTCACTTAAACATATATTAGTTACCCATGATGAGCATATCGACTGCAAAGTTGCACAAGTGTTTTTTCTCTACCTATGACATTTTTTAATAATATCTTCGTTAAGATAGATAATACATGATAAAGAGTGTTCCACAAAATGTCACTCAGACCACAAATACTCTAAAAAAAAATGCTAAGAGTACAATGCAAACTCGATTAACTGTTTATTTTTAGCTTGCTTTTATCCACTTTTCAATGTAAAGCTTGACATTGAAAAATATCATTTGTTATCAGAGTGTCGCAGATCAGAGAAGTGCGCCGAAAATTTAGCACAAACAGAGTTCAAAGTTAGCAATTCGATAAAAAACAAGAAAGAAAGTCGGTCAAGCCCGACTATAACATACGCTGTACCAGTTCATTTGCTCCCAACTATATTATTATAATACATCCAATGAGCCACGCGGTTATCGTGCAATATTTTTTATACCCTTGCAAAGGGTATTATAATTTTGCCCAGAAGTTTGCAACGCATAGAAATATTCATTTCCGACCCCATAAACTATATATATTCTTGATCAGGGGGACGAGCTGAGTTCATTGAGCTTTGTCCGTCCGTCTGTCTGTCTGTCTGTCTGTCTGTCTGTCCGTCTGTCTGTCTGTCCGTCTGTCCGTCTGTTTCTACGCAAACTAGTCTTTCAGTTTTAAAGCTATCGAGCTGAAATTTTGCACAGAGTCTTCTTTTTACTGCACGCTGCTAATATGTCGGAACCGACCGGATCGGATCACTATATCTTATAGCTGCCATAGGAACCATCGGTCGAAAAATGGGTTTTAGTGAGAAAAACTTTTTTGTTTTCAATGTTAGCGTGATTAAACTCGGTCATAAAAATTATTATATACTTTCAAACAGATTAGCAAATTTTGGTCAAAATCGGATGACTATATCTTATAGCTGCCATAGGAACAATAGGTCCAAAAATGGATTTAGTGAGAAAAACTTTTTTGTTTCCAATGTTAACGTGATTAAACTCGGTCATTAATAATATTATATACTTTCAAACAGATTTGAAAATTTTGGTCAAAATCGGATGACTCTATCTTATAGCTGCCATAGGAACCATAGGTCGAAAAATGGGTTGTAGTGAGAAAAACTTTTTTGTTTTCAATGTTAACGTGATTAAACTCGGTCATTAATAATATTATATGCTTTTAAACAGATTTGCAAATTTTGGTCAAAATCGGATGAGTATATCTTATAGCTGCCATAGGACCGATCGGTCGGAAAATGGGTCTTAGTGAAAAAAACTTTTTTGTTTTTAAGTAAATCGTTCTTAAGGTCGGTGATTATTAATATTAAACGCTTTCAAACTAATTTGCAAAAGTTGATCGTCATCGGGTGACTATATCTTATGGTTGCCATAGGACCGATCGGTCGGAATATGAGTCTTAGTGAGAAAAACTTTTTTCAGACGTTTATCTGTCGGAAAATAGGTTTTAGTTACAAAATTTTTTGATTTTTATGTAAGCGTTCTTAAACTGTGACATTTGCATTTGCAAGGGTATAAAAACTTCGGCACAGGCGAAGTTAGCTTGGCCTTCTCGTTTTTTTATACGCTCATCTCTCTCTCTCTCTCCCAAAACTTGAGTTTGTTTGAACACAGCGGTGGTTGGCGTGAATGGCGAGGGGGGTGGGGGGTGCCGGTTAACGTTTTTTTGCTCATAACTTGTGTATCGTTCATCCGATCTATTTCATTCCTTCAGCAAATCGATAAATAATTTTGACAACTAGATATCTTTAAAATATACGAGCAATCTATCTTCAAAACTGTGGGATATATGACATTTTTTCCAAATTGCGGGGGCGGGAGGGGGCGTGCCAAAAAATAAAAAAAAAACTTGATCTGCCTGCAAGTATAAGAAATATTTGTCCCATACATGTCAAACCTCTATCTCTAACCACATCTGAGATCTCTTCGATCATACGGACGGTCGGACAGACGGACATCAGATGCTCTATCCTTTTTACAATGTGCGAAAAGCAATATTTACGGTGTCGACATATATTACGTCTCTTTTGAACACATTGAAGAGTTTTCCCGTCCATTTATCGTCTGGTATCCAGAAATTACACACATTTTGTTAATTAAAAGCAGCTCGAACTGCAATTATTTAATAAAAATAATTATCTTTTAAGCAATTAATTTAATTTAGTACACTATATATATCTTTTTATCATACTATCATATAATCAAGGCTGCAACCCATTGTAAAATTTAAGGTTCGGTTCGCGGACCGGTTCTTGGAACATCTGAACCCAAGGTTTTGGTTCTAACCTTGGTTCGCTTGAACAAAAAAGAATAGTTTGACTTTCGATTTATTAATTCTACGTTGATAATGAAATTAATATACCTCTCTATTCATATTCTTAATCATAATATTCAATACTTAAGGTTTTGTAATTATCAAATCCATTAGCTGACATTAACAATTTTTAGGAACTGCTTAGTTTAAGCATTGTATCTTCACGGAGCTGTTCATATATACTAGCTCTTAAATCAGAAAAAACAAACTTAAGAGGAAGTTGACTCGTGTGATGGTTTCAAAAAATCGAAAAATTTTTTTTTTATAAATCGCAAATATATATTATGTAGAATATGTTTTTAAAAGGATTTTTCGATATTCGATGTCGTTAGAAAGTTATAGATCTAAGAATATACGTGCTTACATATAAACTTGACCACACACGAACTCTCAAACGCGTTTTTATCGAAGCCACTTTTTTTCAACTGGTCAACATGATATTTCAAAAACGACTTGGCAAATCGCCTTGAAATTTTAGGGTATGTTCAGCACATGCGGGGCTACAAGCTATACTAGGATAATTGAAAAAGGTCACCTCGTTTTTTTTTTATGCAACAAAACAGGCCCAAAAAGTGATTTTTAAGAAAAAAAATTCAAAGTCGCGTAAAATTTTTATTTTTCAATATATTTAAATAGTCCTAGTATATCTTGTAGCTACAGTCACACAGATTAAAATGTTTTTTCCTTTTTGATTTCTGATCACTCAGTCGGCCGGAATCTTGTTGACCAATGCAGTACTTGCAGTACCGTCCGTCTGTCCGTCCGTCCGTCTGTCCGTCCGTCCGTCTGTCTGTCTGTCCGTCCGTCCGTATGAACGAAGAGATCTCAGAGATGGTAAGAGATAGAGGTTGGACATGTATGGGGCATATATTTCTTATACTTGCAGGCAGATCAAGTTTATTTTCAATTTTTGCCACGCCCTCTCCCGCCCCCGCAATTTGGAAAAAACGTCATATCTCCTACAGTTTTGAAGATAGATCGTTCGTACCTTCTAGAGATATCTAGTACTCAAAATCGATCGATGAAGGAATGATAAAGATCGGATGAACGATACTCAAGTTATGAGCAAAAAACGGTCAGTTAACACACCCCACCCACCCCACCCATAACCTAAGCATTGCGTTCAGTAGAAACAATCTTAGTGAGAGAGAGAGAGAGAGAGAGTTAGAGAGCGCACTGCGTTGTGTGTTAACTGGCCGTTTGACTCGTGACCAAATGCGAGCTGCGACATTAAGGGTGCAGAGTATGTTATCGTCGGGCTTGACCGACTTTCTTTCTTGTTTTTAACATGAATTACTTTCACGGAAAGTTTACAATATTTTGAGTTCAAAAAATTTTTAAATGTACTTCAATGGTAACTAAATATATGGTAAACAATTCAAAGTTCTAAGTTTTAATCGCTCTTCAAAAAAAAATTCCCGAAAAACAGTAAACATAACGGGCGTCACACGGGTCAACCCCCTTAAGTGTTGAAAATGCTCGTTCAACTGATACCTGAGTTGCTGGAACAGCTATTATGGTAAAAGGCAATATTTTTTAAGTCTTCGTTTTTATGACCTTTCCAAAATTTTAAAACATTTGTCGATGTATGTAATGTATGTGCTCTTTGACAATTTCCAAAGAAATGTATAACATCATTCACAGCTTTTATATTTGATATTTGTTTATTGCTTCCAAATAATAACAATAACAATTTGGCATTCATTCATACTGAAAAAATTGTCACGTTCGACATGTCACGTATCGACAGAGATAAACATTCATATAAAAAAAAAGTACAGAAGATTTACAAATCAAATAAAATACATTTCAAAGAACTATTCATTCATAAGATATTAAAACTATTTGGGCTTAGTTATTGTGTCAGATTTCGCTAAACTTTGTCTTTATATAGATGCGTCCGAAAACAACTTCTGTTTTTCAATTCAATTCAATTCAATTCAATTCAATTTATTGCATCGGCTTGTAATGATAAGTGTATGCTTCTAATATATATTACATATTTCTTAAGAGTTCAAGTCTATGGACTTATTCTATTTTGTTGTGAATATGGACTGTATTATTGTTTTAAATTTAATTAATTTAATATAAATTAACATTGTAGGGAAAAATAAAAAAAAAACCCATGAGACAAAAACTTAATATTACTTCTATCTATATTTACATAATTATTTGGTTTATGAGGTTATAGGTTGAATATCTACATCTATCATTGAAGTTATCTGTCAGTCGGCTTAGTCTGTCTGCTATCATTTCTACATTGGATTTATGGTGCAAATCGGAGGTAGGATGATGCCATGGGAAATTGAAAATCATTTTAATAGCTTGTTTTGAGCAGTTTGTAATCTCTTAATATGACATTTGGCAACATCAGACCAAACTGGGACTCCATAGAACATTACTGCCTGAAATATCGATCTGAACAAGCATAACTTATTTTCAATGGATAACCTTTTGAGTTTCTATTGATGAAGGGATATGGAGTTCTGGTAAGAGTGTTGATTTTATCAATGGTGTCAAATGGTGATAACTCCTAGGTAGCGAACCTTTTTGTCCCAGGGAATATCAGTACCATCCAGATCAAGGTGGCTATTTGGGAGATATCTGGGCAATATTTTTCTGGAGAAGTATATGGCTAGGGTTTTATTTGTGTTAGCCAGAATTTTCCATCTTGTGAAAAAGGATTAAAGGGAGTGAAAAGCTTCTTGTAGGTTGAGTGAGATATTTTCTGGTAATAGTCCTGAGCTAATTATTGCTGTGTCGTCAGCAAATATTGAGGCAGTGCAGCCGTTTAGATTCGGAAAGTAGGTGGTATAAATGTTATACAGAAGGTGAGAAAGGCAGGACCCTTGGGGGCATCCAGCAGGGATATCTATCGCGGTAGAATGAGCCCGTCCAATGTAAGCCGAAAACGAACGCTTGCTGAGAAAACTTTGTAATATTTTAATAAGTTCGGTCGGGTAGTTAAGAGCTGACATCTTGAAGACGAGACCGTTGTGCCATACGGAGTCAAAAGCAGATTTTATATCCATCAAGACCATCCCGTCGGACTTCTTCATATTAAAGTTCTGTTTGACAATCTTTTTGATTCGGACTAGCGGATGAATTGTGCTGTGTTCCCTACGGAATCCGAACTGTTCATTAGGGAGTAGATCTGTATTGTCGACAAAGGATGAAATCTTTTCTTTGACAAATGCTGTTTTTGTCACGTTCGAATCGGTTCCTTTTTTGCCATTATTTTGGAAACCGAATTTCACTTGATATACACTATGATAAAGTAAAATCGTATTAAAAATTTGTTTTATTTTTGTATGTGGGGTTTGGTGACCTGTTTTTGATTTTAGTCAATGTTACAACTGGCTAGCTCAAGGTCTTCGTTGGTTGATTATAAGCCTTTTTTATAACCAACACAAACCAACAGATATTAATTACAACATTTTGGAATAGCAATTGGGTATGTCCGTACAACGATCGCTGTTTCGAGAATAACGTTTATTTTTTACTTTTTTTTAATTTTTAATGTGTACGACGGTCACGTTCGACAGAATAGAAATGCCCATATTCTACTTTTGAGTTTAATGCTTCTCCCGGTCGTACTTTCAAGTTCGTTCTTTAACGTTCCTAGAGAGACTGGTAGGAATAGTTTACGCTCAGATGATGGCTTGTTCTCGTCAATACCCTGCTGAAATTCAATTGATACAGACCGCTTTTGAGGTCCTATTGCTGAGCCGAAGTATATAATAAATTAATCACTGAATCGAACCAAACCCACGGTTCGTCCACCGGGGATTTAAAATGTCAATAGACCACTGAATGGAACCAATTCGTTTTGTCGAACGGTTATGCTACAAAGAGGCTATTTATGTCTGTTTGTACCACAGCATTTTCCTGTTAGCCCTGTAGATCACTTGATCTATAAATACTGTAGAAAGAAAGCAATACATATTTAGGCATACATTTTTTAGCTTTCTCTTGTTCTACTCTATATACAAAACAGTGTGACTGATTCACTGACTGATTGGCAATCAACGCAGAGCGCAAACGGTAAGAGATAGAAGGCTGAAATTTGGACAGGAGTTTCCATTAGTGGTGAAAGTGTGTACTAAGACGGGGTTTTGGTAAATTCCAAACGGAAAATTCGGAAAAGCGTCGGAAAATTTGTAAGTTTTTCATCCGATTGACTTGAACTTTGGTTTGTAAGCATACTACGCGAAATAATTCGACACGTGTTTTCCCGATTTTGGAAAATCCACCCACGAGGAAAATGACCGGAAAATTCTGCATGCAAAAAAATAGTTTTCATCCGATTGACTTGAAACTCGGTTAGTAAAGATAGAATGCGAAATAATTTGAAATGTGATTTTCCAATGTCGGAAAATCCGCCCCCAGGATTGAAAAGTCCCGGAAAATTCTGTAGGCAAATAATTAATTTTCATTCAATTGGCTTGAAAATCGTTTTGTAAGGATAGAATACGGAACAATTTGAAATGTGATTTTCCAATGTCCAAGGTAACGATAACGATAACGGTAATACTGATGGCGACGCAGCGAATCGCGATGGGTACTATGCTAGTTTGTTATAAAACACTTGGCCATTTTCAGCTATATTTAACAGTCGATTTAGCTACTTTTGGACTTTAACAGTTGGCAACCCTGGTCATATAGAAGCTATCGAGAAGATGAGAGTTCGGCCCTTAACATTTAGGACAGGGTTCCCCAAGAAGAGAGGGCCAAAATGTGACTGTGTCTCTTTCTAAGACACAGTGATGCATGACTTGACGAGTATGCTCGGCCCCCAGGGGCCATGGCTGGTAAACTCTGATTTAGGATGTTCTCTGTACATAATTGGCTATTGAAATTTCTGGTGTAGTTTCACTAACGCTCTTGTTCCACAACAACAGTCTTGTCCCACTGTGAAATGTTTGCTAAAAATGATTGCCCACGCACACAATTGCAGTTCTCTGATCACGCAGTGTATTTTGTTGTTGCTGTTTCTGTCGCCGCATCACTTTGTTTTTGTTGTTTGAATAATTCAGATTTTCTTTCTTGGCTCTCTTAAGGCTCCCACGCATTGCTGGGTTCTCTTTGATTTTTGTGCATATTCTTGCTGTTCATTTGATAAACTTAACTTGGCAAATTAGTTTAATATATGTATGTATGTACATATGTGTATATTTAAGTCTTTTGTATGTATAAAGTGGCAAATTACTTTTGGTTTTTTTTTTTTTTGCTGCGTTATCAGTGCCGCTCATTTGCTCACTCTCTCGTTCACTTACTCTCTGGCGCGCTCATTTGGAACAGGCAGCGTCGGCGTCGGCGTTGCGTCGGCGTCTCGGCCAGTTTTTGTTTCAGTTTGTTATCGACTCTCTTTCCGTTTGGACGCGACAGCGTGTACTACCTCTGCACTTTGCTATTAACGGTCCAAGTGTTTTGAATTCTATCAAAATCAAAAATAAAACAAATAATAATTAGCAAACGATCGCGAGTGCCCAAAGAAGTGAGTGTGCAAAAAAAAATAAAACAAAAAATCGAAAGTCTATCAAAGAAATTCGAAAAAGTGCAATTGAAACAAATCTAAAAATAGTCACAGATCAGCTTGAATCAGAGGAAATAACTGCAAACGATTCAAAGTGCGAGTATCTTTTTCTACAAAACCACAAAATTGCCTAAAAGAACGTTTTGTGTGATCAGCGCGCGTGTGTCTGTGTGTGTGTGTGTGTGCGTGTGTGTGGGTCGCTCCTCTGATCCGTTCGATCTGCTGCGTCGGCGGCGTTTCGCGTGGCTGTCTTATAAGCCGAACTAAATCCCGAGCTCTTTGCTTCCTTTTATTGTTGCCTTTTGTTTCAGGCACGTAATCTCTCTCGGTTCGCGTCTTTTCTTCACATAATCAACCTGCCGTTGCCGATATAAACAGAGGGTTATACTCGCCCAGATACAGACAAGCTGTTATTAGAGACTCACAGAGAGAGAGAGAGAGAGAGTGAGAAAGAGATTGCCGCTCCTGCTACAATCAAGATTATGTGCCTAATTTGAAGCTGTAATTAATTTGGATACCCTAATAAAAAGAGAACACACTGGGAAAATAAGAACCTTTTCTTCCCCCACCCCACCCCTCGCGATACGCGGCGCTATTTTATTGCCCCACCGGTGAGTGAAGCGTTGAAAAAAAAAAACAGTAGTTCAAGTATTTTTGTTTTTGTTCCAACTTTGGCTACCAACTAGGTATAAACCCTTTCTGTGTGTGTGAGCTGCGCCTGTTTCTTGAATGAATCTAGGAAAAAAACAAACTGGTTTGGACCAACTTGGCTACCGCGGCTATTAAACTATCGTCGCGTTTCAGGATGATGATGGTCGGGAAACTTGTTGCCTGTTGGTAGCTCCTCGATATGTGTATGTGTGTGAGTGTGTGTGATCACTTCCACAACCCTTGATAGGCACATAATTGAAATTACTACTGTTCCTCTTAGAGTTTCCGGTGTAACAAATAACAAAAAAAAAAAAA
This sequence comes from Lordiphosa magnipectinata, assembly GCA_037044535.1. Lineage (NCBI taxonomy): Eukaryota > Metazoa > Arthropoda > Insecta > Diptera > Drosophilidae > Lordiphosa > Lordiphosa magnipectinata. The sequence continues at coordinate 86,318 of JBAMBO010004448.1, forward strand.
TGAAATCTCTCGTTGATTACTTTTCCTAACCTGCTTTTTATGGGAATCGAAGTTCTGAATTTATGTTGCATGTTTGTGGTTTGGTTTTGATTTGGGGTTTTCTTTACATCCTTTTGTGTCTCAGGCAATGGCTACTGTTGCTGCTTCTGTTTAGAATGTGGATCAATGAACGCTTAAGATTTTGGAAAACGCGGTTATTTGTCAAGATCAGGCGTAAGTTCTGTCGTCAGTTCATCTTTCAGCAGCATGTGTGCGCACGCGCGCCCTTAATGTACCAAATTGAGAACATTTTCGGAACGTTTTTAAAGATGGAACAGTTTAAGAAATAACACTACTGTTCTCGCTTCAAGGAAAACGAGAAGGCCAACCAAACTTCGTCTGTGCCGAAGTTTTTATACCCTTGCAAATGCTGTTTCTGAAATGTCTGAGTTTAAGAACGCTTACATAAACATCTGATTTCGACCAAATATCGCGAATCTTTTTGAAAACATATCAATTTAACAAACGTCGATTTTAAGAAGGATAAAATTTAAAAAAAAAGAAGATTTTCTCACTAAGACTCATTTTCCTACCGATCGGCAGCCTTAAGATATAGTCATCCGATCTCGAACAAATTTTGCGAAGTTATTTGAAAGCATATAGAATTAGTAATCAGTGAGTTTATGGGCGCTAACATTAAAAACAAAAAAATTTCTTACTAAGAACCATTTTCGACCGATTGATCCTATGGCAACCATAAGATTTAGTCACCCGATGTCGATAAACTTTTTCAAATTTGTTTGAAAGCGTTTAATATTAAGAATCACCGACCTTAAGAACGATTTAGTTGTAAACAAAAAAGTATTTTTCACTAAGACCCAATTTCCGACCGATCGGTCCAATGGCAACTATAAGATATAGTCATCCGATTTTGACCAAAGTTTGCAAATCTGTTTGAAAGCATATAATATTAATAATGGCCGAGTTTGAAGACGCTAACACTGAAAACAAAAAAGTTTTTCACACTAAGACCCATTTTTTGTCCGTTGATTCCTATGGCAGCTATAAGATATAGTCATACGATCCGGTCGGTTCCGACATATTAACAACGTGCAGTAAAAAGAAGACTCTGTGCAAAATTTCAGCTCCATAGCTTTAAAACTGAGACTAGTTTGCGTAGAAACAGACCGACAGACAGACGAATAAAGCTAAATCGACTCAGCTCGTCGCCCTGATCAAGAATATATAGTTTATGGCGTCGGAAATGAATATTTCAATGCGTTGCGCACTTCTGGGCAAAATTATAATACCCTTTGCATGACTATATCTTATAGCTGCCATAAGAACTATCGGTCGAAAAATGGGTCTTATTGAGAAAAACTTTTTTGTTTTCAATGTTAGCGTCCTGAAGCTCGGCCATTATTAATATTAAATGCTTTCAAACAGATTTGCAAATTTTGGTCAAAATATATATATATTGGCCATAGGACCAATCGGTCGGAAAATGGGTCTTAGTGAAAAAAAAAACTTTTTTGTTTTCAAGTAAATCGTTCTTAAGGTCGGTGATTATTAACATTAAACGCTTTCAAACTCATTTAAAAAACTTGATCAACATCGGGTGACTATATCTTATGGTTGCCATAGGGGTCTTAGTAAGAAAATTTTTATACCCGTTACTCGTAGAGTAAAAGGGTATACTAAAGTCGTGCAAATGTATGTAACAGCCAGAAGGAATCATTTCCGACCATATAAAGTATATATATTCTTGATCAGCATCAACAGCCGATTCGATATAGCCATGTCCGTCTGTCCGTCTGTCCGTCTGTCCGTCCGTCTGTATGAACACCTAGATCTCAGAGACTAGAAGAGCTAGAGCAACTAAATTTGAAATGTAGACTCCTATTGTCTGCACGCAGATCAAGTTTATTTTCAATTTTTGCCACGCCCCCGCAATTTGGAAAAAACGTCATATCTCCTACAGTTTTGATGATAGATGGTTCGTACTTTCTAGAGATATCTAGTACTCAAAATTATTTATCGATTTGCTGAAGGAATGATAAAGATCGGATGATCGATACTCAAGTTATGAGCAAAAAACGGTCAGTTAACACCCACCACCCACCCCACCCATAACCTAAGCATTGCGTTCAGCAGCAATCTTAGTGAGAGAGAGAGAGAGAGAGAGAGAGAGAGACTTAGAGAGCGCACTGCGTTGTGCGTTGTGTGTTAACTGGCCGTTTGACTCGTGACCAAATTCGAGCTGCGACATTAAGGGTGCAGAGTATGTAATAGTCGGGCTTGACCGACGTTTTCAAAAGTTTTGTTGTCTGATCTGTTTATCGTGATGAATTTGGAGTCATTTATGTTGGATTTAGTAATTGACAAATGTCTATTAATATCTGGCGGATAATAAATAGCCGAGTTAAAAAATGTTGCATACTTTTCGGCTGACCCACCTCAGGCATACAGGAAGGCTAATAAACATTTGTTTCCATGAGTAACGGGTATATCGAAGTCGGTTAGAGCCGACTTTAACTTACGCTCTCGTTTGTTTTATTGTTAGGGCCGTTTTCTCATGTTGGTGTTTTTGCTAGGTGGATCTGCTGCATTTGCTTTGCTCATGTTCAATGCTAACCATGTAGATGAATTTCGTAGCAATCTACTTCACCCTCATTGATTTCAAAACCATGTACATGCTTATGCAAATTAACTATTTTTATGTATCCGCGCATATGGTCACACTGAATAATATTTGAAAACAAAAAACCACTGCTGCTAAAAAAGGGTAAAGTTGAATTGTTATTAAGTAAACACAAAAATGGAAAATATTGGATGTGCCTTTAATATACAAGAACACCTGCAGACATTGCTGAAATTACAGATGCACATTCTGATTCCCCTAGTTTATTGCTTTAGCTAAGTTTACACATCCAAATAATTTGGCTAAATTTTGATAAAAATAGCCATGATTAAAGATTTTACAGGATTAAAAACTTAAACTATGGTTCCACGCAATAAATACGCAAACAATTTGATCATATATGGCCGAAAAGTTTTACAATTTGACCTAAATAACCCAATTTTCATGAAAATTTGTCCAAATTATTTGCCTGTTTGAACATAGCTTACGACCTACTGCTTAATCTCCCATCATAGTAATAAGTCGTTCGAAAAGAAAAACCTCCTTCTCTGTAAAATTCCTGCTTTAATTTTTAAAACTGGCGCGCAATAAAATAAACAAAACTCAGCCGACTGCAAAGGTGCTGCCAACCTAACATTATACCATTCCAGCCCTCCCCGTGTGACCGTGGCGCAAATGCACGAATTTATAATCAACCTACATGAGACAACCAATTGCACAAAAACCATCTAGTTGCAAGATCTAGATGGATTTCGATTTGAGCAAAAACATGAACATGAGAAAACGGCCCTTAGTGTCCTTAAACTCGTTGATTACTTTTTTTATATGTTTTCAAATAGATTCGTAAAATTTTGTCGAAATCGGATGACTATATCGTAAGGCTGCCATAGAACCGATCGGTCGGAAAATCAGTCTTAGTGAGAAAAACTTTTTTGTTCTCAATTTTATCGTTCTTAAGCTCGGCGATTGTTAATTTGATATGTTTTCAAAAAGATTCGTGAAATTTAGTCGAAATCAGCTGTTTATCTGTCGGAAAATGGGTTTTAGATAGAAAATTTTTTGATTTTGATGTTAGCGTTCTTAAACTCTTATATTTCAAAAACAACATTTGCAAGGGTATAAAAACTTCGGCACAGACGAAGTTAGCTTGGCCTTCTCGTTTTTCGTCAAAAACGTCAAAATAGAATGGTCATAAATTTATTTGCCCTACTCTTTCCCCTGCTGTGTGTTTCCTTCGATTTTATGCAAGTGAAATGCTTATGATTTTTCTGGTGGTCTTTGGGTTAATTTTTGATACAATTAAGTAGATTTAAGCAAAGATTGTTAATATGAGTGGCTCTCTAATTGAAGCACCGTTGAACTCACTTTCGATTTGCACACCCAAACCTCAATTGAAAGCCAAAACACACACTCACGCACTTCTACTTATTATAATTGTTCTATGTAGTTCACAATCTATCTGAACAATACGCCAGACCTTATCTCACAGTCACGTAGATAACCGCAACAGGCAGTCGTCGTCGTCTGGCGCTGCCGAAAAAAGAAAACAAGAACCAAATCGTAGCATATGTTTTCCCTAGAAAAGAGCAAGCGTAAAAAGTAGAATGGAGAGTTTTTAGTTTTTGGAAACGAGAGGAAAAAGTGTCTTATGTGTGTGTTTTTGTGCCGCAGCAGATGCTTGAGGAACAGATTGTAAACGAATATGATATTTCGATATGGTGTGCGAAGGAGTAAGAGTAAGAGTAGGAGGAGGAGCAGGCAACAGGCCCGCAACAATAGGGGTGCAATTTTGTGTGTGTGTGTACGTAACGGTAGAAGACGTTTTTAGTTGCTGTTCTTTTTTCCGAAAGGGATCTCTGCACTGATGTTAATGATGATCCTCTCTGTGCCTGTGCCCATGTGTTAACTGTCTGGAGTGTCTGTCTGTGTGTGTTTGTCATGGGATCAAAATCTTGATCTGAGCGCCCTGTCTGCTGCAGGTTGGTGATTTTTAAAGTCTGGGATCATCGCATGGGGCAACGAACCAAATTTGCAAAATGCAGTGAACTTTAATTAAAGGGTCGATATATCGTTTATTGATCTCTTGACTATAGCATTGTCATGTGTCTTCAACGAAATACCAAAATGAGAGCCTTTAGGTAAAGTAATTATGGAGTTTAATTAGGTTATTTATTATTGTTAGCTTTTCTAGGTAAATATTGCAAAATATCTTGGGTTTCATTACAGCACAGCTAACGATATCGGAGTGCTAAGCACGCATGAGTAGAAGCAATCGCATTTCAGGGAGACGCCGTTGTGTAATGCAGTTAAATCCATAAATGTCGCTTCTGCTAGACTTGTTGTTCCAAAGAAGGTTTCATATGTGCTAGTGTCATTTATATTAACCATAGCTCTTCGTGGCCCAAATATTATATATGGGTAATTTCAGTTCCCCCTTTTTATATTAGTCGATGATGGAATTCGAACTTGAGAATTATAAGCAAGCAATTACACTGTGATACATTTTTCAACAAAAGAATTTTGATACCAATGAGACCAACAAAATTTAAAAGGTGCTTAAGGTAGTTAAAAAACGTTAATATTAAAATAATGACGAAAAGCCGCTCAAATGTTGATTAATTTCAAGGCTGCAAACCGGTCCCAAACCGAACCCCTAAGAACCAGTTCGGTTCGGGTTTTTTGGGTCCGACGAACCGGACCATGAACCGAACACCTATTACCGAACCGGACCACTTTTTCGAAAAAATAGGTTCGGTTCACAAAATTAAGTAGTTTGCCCAACGACACACACAAGGAAATATTGCAATTCCTTGTAATCTGACTGCTATCATCAAGATGCTCAAGAAGCTCTCCAATCCTACGACATTTCTCTAGCTTAGATTTATAGTATCACCGTCGATAATGGATTGAAAATGGTTCGAGTAGGATAACTTTGAAATGACAACTGCAGAGCAGAAAAGGAATGCAACAATGAAAAATGTAATGTTGCTGAAGGTTTCTCAATTACAGTTCATTGTGCTAAGTTTAGTAGTTAACGGTTTTTTTTAGTGAAGTTTAGTTTGACATTACTAGAGTCTGCACACTTTATAAGAAACTCCTTACTCACACTATATAAAATCTATTGCATATAGAAAAATTAAAAAAAAAACAGTGCTAGGCTGCGTGACGCGATGAAACTCAACCTACTCAATGTGCGAACGTTTACTAACTCTTCAGAAAATCGACAAATGTCTTAAAATTTTGGAAAGGTCAAAAAAACGAGGACTAACAAGATATTTCCTTAACTATACTTGCTGTTCCAGCAACTCAGGTATCAGTTGAACGAGCCTTTTCAACTCTTAAGTTTGATCTTTCTAATCTAAGAGCTAGTATAGATGAACAGCTCTTGGAAGATATAGTGGTCATTAACTAAGCAGTTCTCAAAACTTTTAAATTTCAGCTATTGAGTTCGATAATTCAAATTACAATATTGAAATAAAGAATAAAGAATATTCAGACCTGTTCCCGTTTCCTATTTCGATAAAATCATGCGGAATATGATCAAAATTTCCATTTATCTTCATTCGAATCTGTCGATGACAAAACGTTTCAACTGAATTCCTTAATCCTTTCTGGGAAATCAAAACTCTTACTAGTTCCGATCAATCGAATTCGGAAACGAGAACAGGCCTGATTATTTTTCCTCCAAATCCTCTACACATGTAAAACATCGAAACTATTCTTTTATGTTCAAGCGAACCGAACTTCGAACCAAAACCTCGGGTTCAGGGGTTCCAAGAACCGGTCCGCGAACCGAACCTTAGACTTTACAACGGGTTCGAACCCCCGGACTGAACCTTCTGCAAAATTTTAGAGGTTTGCAGCCTTGGTTAATTTTATTATTCTTTCGAATTATTTATTGGATAAATGTTTGCATTTACAGTTTCAATTGTAAAACTTCATGTGTAAAGTGAAAAGTGTATCTTCGGTTGCTAGATCAGATGGTGAATTTGAGCGATTTGGAATCCACTGCTCAAATCTACTTGGTTTTGAACAGTCGGTTTCAATTCGCTTTACTTTCGACATCTGATCTAGTATCCGATCTGTTTTGTGCCACTTCACATATAAATTCAAGCAGTTTCAATTTGAAATACAAGCATTTATACGAAAATCACTAGTGATTTCTGTGTCAGCCCCGTGTAATTTCAATAAATTATAATATTGAAAGCATCGACCAGATGTCCAGAGCGAAATTTTCTTGGCTCTTATGAAGGAGCATAAGGACAGCCCACAATTTCATAAAGGGCGTCAGGTCAGGTGGCTGCAGCCTGGAACAAACTGACCACACTCAAAAAAAAATCAATCCATACGAGATCAAATAAATCCCAATCGGTAATGAAAACCACTCAATCCCGGATATTCTTGACCCGTTCCGAAAAAGGATTGAGATGATCCGACTTTTTTGATCCCAAAAAGGATTACGTTTATCCCGGGGTAATCTTAAAAAAGATTGAATTAAGCAAACAATCCGAAAATAATTTAATCCCAATCCAGGATCATTTTAAGCATGTTCGAGATTGTTTTTGAGCTCGATATGATGTTATGTTGATTTGATCCCAGGAAAGATACCTCTCTTCTTCCTCTCCTCCGCCATATTCCATATGATATCCTTACACACCTTCAAGACCCACACCAGTTTTGGTTTATTTAAAACTTCTGAAAAACAAAGAAATATAAAAATTTCATTCGGCTCAACTGGGACTCGAACCCACGACCATACGCACTGAACACGAATGGAATGCCATCTCATTGCTCACGACCATCGCCATCGTTTGTTGTCGCATGTCAAAATTGCTACTTAAACTTTGTCGTTCTCGCTCTATTAATTATGAACATGTGATCTCAAAGGGGATTGAAGTAAGTACATTTCGAATGATACAAGTTCGAAAGGCTTGGGCCATTGCCTGAAAGCTGAATTGTGTCGAATATCTTGTAAGTCGAGATTGAATTTTCAAGCTCATGCCGGGCTTACTCCAAGATTAAAAAGATTGAAAATATCCTGACGTTTTTTTTTCTGTGCATGAATTTGGTCAACCTTTCCTTCGATTGCTTCAATTAAATAAGGCTGGGCCCAAGGTACTTTTCAAACAGCAGGGAGCATTACCCACAGAATTTTGCCTACGTATATCGTTTTGTTAACCTTTTCGTTAGCCGTACTCGTGTTACCATACAGCAGCTAGTGTTGCAAGGTTTCATTTTCAATTTTTGCTGTTTGAATTAAGAAAAACCATTCAACTCTGTTGAAGAAAATTAAGATTATTTTGTTTGAAAAGAACTAACCAAATACTTTACATTAAAAAATAGATCAAAAGGGTTTGTGTACAAGCTTAATAAATTAAATCACTCGAAGTTCTGTGGCATGGCAAAAAATTTGACAAATCGCTAGTGAATTCTGTGGCACCCCTGAATACATACTTTTGTTTAGCGTGATAAGGGCTTATAATAATTCAGATTTCTGTTTACAATAATGAACTGTAAATTGTCTACTTTGGTTTTTCAGATAAAACATTAAGGACAAAGCCAGAATAATAAAGTTTCTTCATTTTAATATTAAATTAAAAAAACCATAAAAATTGTTAACAGTGTTTTATTTAACTTTCGTGGAAAAAGTCCAAGAAATAATATATTTTAATTGAAGATTGAAGTATTAATTAGCTTTTCTCTGCAAATATAGGAAAACTGATTTAACGATCTTAGAAGCTATGTATGAAAGTTCAAACCAAAATCTTAGGTACTACTATATTTGTAGAAAATTTAAGTATACCGAAATAATATGAATATTTGGCTTAGTTCTTTTAAAAACAGGTTGACCGAAACGTACCTAAGACCTTTCAATCAATATCCAATTTATTTAAAAAAAAAGATAACTAATTTCTCCGACAATTTTGTAGAAAGATTGTTCAGATATTCAATATATATTGTTATCAGCAAGTTTAATACCAATCAAAGTGTTTCCTATAGTAACCGCCTTGAACAGTATGTAGGTATGATAGCGACGCCAGGTTGTCTTAAAAACCTTCAAAAATGCTTTATCAACTAGAGTTTCTGATAAAAATAGCATATATCTCACTATTTATACCAGAGTTAGGCACATAGTGGCCCATTCCGCTCACGTAGCTCGACCCATTATCCTCCGCTTAAAGCGAAATCAAATGCATTTCGTTGTTTCTTTGGTTATTTGTCGCTTGTCGTTTGTTCCGTTTCTTTCTGTTGATAAGTAGAACACACACACTCTTCCTCCCTCTCTCTTTATCTCTGTGCCTTCACCAAATGTCCATTTCTGCCAAATATCAATCTCAATCTTCTTGGTTTTGCCAATTATTTTTGCCATTTTTCTGCGTCAATAAATGATTTTTGTGTGAAAAATGCACACTTATGTACGGAAACTATATATAATATATGTACTTAATGCATGTGCATGTATGTACCAAGTACTTTACATACATACTATATGTACACTTTATGCAATTGCGCTGTTTGTTATTGCTGGTTCTGCAGTCAATTGAAACATTTGTGTCTCGTTATTGTCAACTGCACTCTCTGATTCGTATTATCCATTTAAATGTTGATTAACTTAAATTTGTTTTTAGTGCACTCACACTCAATCACTGGACGCATACGTAACTGGACCCGTGATGGTGATGGGGCGGGGGGATGGGCCACAAGAAATCAGCAAATCAAATCCAAATTGATTTCACCAGAGTACTGAAATTTATGCAACGGTTTTTTGTTCTTATTTTATCCGTGCTATTCAGTTATATCGGTCTGTATCTATATGGTAGAAGGGGATTTACATATATGCAAATGTTTGATAAGATGGCTCTATAACTGCAGACCAAAGCAAATCGACAACGACAAGGCCGACACAAGATCTATTTACTTATTTGCATGACGTTTGTAGATATATTTATGTGAAAGGATAGCAGAGGGGATTTTGCATTGCAACACTATAAAGAATCCAGTCATTTGTTGAGCTCTCAGCATGCAAGAAGCCCGCTAGTGCTGAAGATAAAGCTTCTTTTGACTTAGAAGGGCGAGGTTGTGAGTTCGAGTACTCGAGCACGCACACAGAGAGAAGAAACCTGTTCAGAAAATAAGTTGCCTTCAACTTAAAATGAGAAAAAGATGTTGTCAAAATTCTTGACAACAAATGTTTTAAATGTTTCTGGAATGAGTAAAGATGTTCTCAATCGAATAGTGTTGCCAGAATATGAGGTGCGAAAGTTGCTAAATTTGCATAAAAAAGCTAAAAATAAAAAAAAAGATGGAACGAAAAAAGTGTTTACTTTTTAAATTCATCATCTTTCAAAATGGAGCATTCGAACTACAAAGCATAAAAAAAAACTTATTCAGTTAAATCTACGAAACGTAAGAACTTCTGATTTTACCAATAATCGTTAGATAAAGATTTTAGGAAGACCCGTTGAGTTATTTGCTCATCGGTCATTCGGCTTCTGGTGTCAAAAACCACACTTTTTATAGCGAAAGCCAAGCGTTCCGATGGCATGGAGCTTCCCGGTATAATAACATATGACAATGCCAAGTCAGCAAGCACTGGCAATGCGTCTTTAACTTCCAACCGTTGGAACTTTACCTTCCAGGGTAAACAACGGTAAATTAAAATTCCCACAAATTCCAAAAAGGCAATATCATGTATACATACATTCTACTATTCATAATTTGACTTTGAAAACGTCAAATGTCATTCGAAAAGCGACTAATATTTAGTAAAAACTTTGACATTTACGAAATGTTCCGAAAACTCAATTTGTGGATCAATTCATGAAGCGAGTTTGTGAAACTGGAATGTTGGTGGATAAACCAACCCGTGTACGTACTCGTCCGGTGCACTCGACCGAAAACATTGCTGCGGTTGCTGAAAATGTGCGTGAACAACCATCGACGTCAACTCGCCATCGATCTCAACAATTGGACATTTCACGCACTTCTTTGATGCGAATTTTGCATAAAGACCTTGCCATGAAGCCATACAAAGTTCAATTGACCATCCGAATCGTCTACAGTATCGTCTACTGTTGAATTTTACCGAAATATCATCTTTTCGGATGAAGCACATTTCCACCTCGGTGGTTATGTTAATAAACAAAATTCTCGCATCTGGGGCACAGAAAATCCGCATAACGTCGTCGAGAAGCCAATGCACCCACCACGTGTCACTGTTTGGTGCGAATTTTGGTCTCGAGGCATCATTGGTCCATTTTTCTTTGAAAATGAAGAAGGAGCCACCGTGACCGTGAATGGTGAATGTTAAGTGATTGGTTCTTCGAGGAAATTGAAGCGGAAGACTTGAACGATATTTGGTTTCAACAAGACGGCGCTACGTGGTGCCACACAGCGCACGCCACAATCGATCTTCTGCGCGCTATCTTTGAAAATCGAATAATCAGCAAATATGGGGATGTGAATTGGCCGCCAAGAAGCTGTGACTTGACACCGTTAGACTATTATCTTTGGGGAGCGGTCAAGGACAAATGTTATGCAAACAGTCCTGAAACAATGAATGAGTTGAAGAACGAGATTTGAGTTGCTATTGCTGACATACGTGCTGAAACAATTGAAAATGTTCTCAAAAATTTCTCTCGACTCTTCGAATTGGCAATGATTATAGAGAATGTTTAGAATGTTCAATTTCTGATTGAGGGTCTTTCATTTTTGAAATGAATTGCGTAATTCTGCGATTATATGGACGACTCTTCGAATTCAAGCATTCAAATAAAGTGTGCGACATCAGAGCGTCATCAAATTTTAGGCCTTTTTCGTGAAATTGCTACGATTACGATACGAGCCGTGTGCGGACGGCCTAACATTTACCGTTTCTAAAGATGGGCTACATTTCAGCCAAGCATTTCTATGCTTTGCTTTTAAGTGCGCCTTTATATTTGTTGAGTTGCCACTGGACTTTACAACTTTATTGCACAGTTTGTACTGCGATTTCTGTGCATCAACTTTAATAAAATAATTTTTAAACATTTTGCTTTACATGTCCAGAGCACAAGAAATAGTTATTCGCAACAGTGTGACCGAACGCTAAAACAAAAATATCACCAAAAAATATTCGATTTCTGATATATCGCCTCGGAAAAATATGCAATAATCAAATTTGTCATTTTGGGCAAAAATATCGATATTTCGATATATCGATAATATTTTCGACATCCCTAATTCGCAGTATCAAATGAATACCCAAAATATCAATTTTCTACTCTCTCAGTTAATATTGATGCAAAAAAAATATCAAATTGATATTCATACAATGTTTTTTTATGTGAAGGCACAGAGTGCATTATTTTATCTGCTTTAAGTGCGACCAGATCTGATTGGTAGCTTTTAATTATTTTTATTTGAATTATATTTGAGATTTAAAAAGATTAATAAACAAGAACCCAGTCGTACCTTGCAGTTGGGCTATCCTAATGACGCGCATTGTACCTAGTACAACGCAAGTGCCATGTTTTCTTTATGTTATCGCTCTATGCGTTTATCAAGACTATTTAATGTAAATACGAGTATAATTCAAAATGCGTAATTGTTGACTGGAATTTATCTTAAAGTCTTTTTTTTATTATTTTTAATGACATCAGAACAACAGCTACTTACTTACTCAACATAAGTATAAACCATTATATGGGGCTTGGGATTTTTTGTGTTTTGTTTTTTCTTCTGCTGAGTTTTATCTTTGGTAGCCATGTCGTCACTTCCGTTGATAAAATTCCCTAAGCATTTGTTTCTTTCTTATGTTTTTGGGCTACTTGTTTTGAATTTGATCGCAACTTGGTGGGGATTGAGAGAAATTTGATTAAAGGAGCAACAATTAGTTTGAAATATAATCCAAGTATAGGGGGTCACAGACAAAGTACGAGGGCCGTTTGATAGGTTGTCATTTTAATTTATTCAGGTATTAAACTGGAACTCCCAAACCGAACCGGAACCAGAAACAATATTTTGAATTTATTTGAAACCGTTATTTGAGAACCGAGGTTCTTGGACAGGTCCGTCGGTTTGTGTTTAGTCCAGGTGGGTCAGCTGTTTTGAGAATGGAAGGTCGATATATGTACATTTCAAAGGTTTTAACTCCCAAAGAAGTCTGAATAAAAGAATATTTGAATATTTATTTTCCTAGTTCCTTAATGAAAGTAGCCAAGCCGTAATCTGTGAAGTCAACGTCTTGGGATATCGAATTTTACCTTTTAAAGCCCGGCATAACATCACGGCTTTTTAGTAAATATTTCCGGAAATTACTTTTTCCGGAGTTTTTAAAGGTACGGCAGACCGATAGATTAACTGTTCGATTCTTAACGTTTTCAGCCCGTACTTAAGGTTTACCTTCCGGCTTTTCCATGAATCTTTCAGGAGAGTTCTTTTTTCCGATTTTCAAAGTTGCGGCAGTTCAAAATATTCCAAATTACGTCGAAAATCATCTTTTAAAGAACGTCCTTAGGTATAATGTCCCCGCTTTTCCTTTACAGAAAGTCAATTTTACCGGATTTTTAAAGGTAGGGCTGTCCGAAAAAAATTCCAAAAATCCATTTCCGTACCTGAATTGCCCATAATTCCGTTGAACCTTAACTTTTAAAGTCCGTTTTTCAGCATTATCCTCCTGCTTTTTCATAAATCTTTCCGAAAAGTACATTTTCCGGATTTTGAAGTTACAGAGTTTCGAAAATATGGCAAAAAAGCCTTTCAGTTCTTGGTTCCGTCCTTTATTCCATTGAATCTCTTTCTTTTGAAGCTTGACCTTGGGGATAATGTTCCGGTTTTTTCGTAAATCTTTCCGGACGCACTTTTTCCGCATTTTTTTAAGGTATGGCAGACCGATAAAACACCAAAAACTTATTTCTGTTCTTAACTTTGGAAACCCGTCCTTAAGCATATTCTACCGGCTTTATTTTTTTTTTTATTTTATTATTTAAATTATTCCGAAAAATACATTTTCCGATTTCTTAAAGTTACGGCATTTCGAAAACATTTCAAAAACGAGAGCGTAAGTTAAAGTCGGCTCTAACCGACTTCGATATACCCGTTACTCATGGAAAAATTTGTTTAATAGCCTTCCTGTGTGCCTGAGGTGGGACAGCCGAAAAGTATGCAACATTTTTTTAACTCGGCTATTTATCATCCGATCTTGATGAAATTTTCAGCGATTATAGATGTTGCGTAAATAAATGTACTTTAGATCGATGTCTCAAAAACTGTGGGAGTTGTTCAACATTTTTTATTGTGGGGGCGGGGGTGGGCGTGGCAAAAATTTGAAATAAACTTGCTCTGCGTGCAGACAATAGGAGTCTACATTTCAAATTTGGTTGCTTTAGCTCTTCTAGTCTCTGAGATCTAGGTGTTCATACAGACAGACGGACGGACGGACGGACGGACAGACGGACATGGCTATATCGACTCGGCTGTTGATGCTGATCAAGAATATATACTGGCCGTTTTTTGCTCATAACTTGAGTATCGTTCATCCGATCTTTATCATTCCTTCTCTCTGTTACATACTTTTGCTTAAACTTAATATACTCTATGTACCTTCGGTACAGAGTATAAAAAAAATTTTCACTCCACCGTATTGAACATGTCTGCAGTGGCCCGTGTAGAGCCCCGTCCGAATCCTGAGGGTATTCTTTCCTTTTGATGTTGTGGTGTTAACCCAGGAGGCTGTTCTATGCATATTCTCTTTCTTTCTAAGAAGACTTTTTATGGAGTGTTGGCCTATGCCGCCAGTAGGGTTCCGGACCTACAATTGCTGGCTGCACCCTTGCCAATTCGTCGGCCAACTCTCAACTTTTTTTAAGTCTTTTCGAAAGTAACATTTTCGGACTTAACGGAAACAACCAACCAAAAATTTCTAATCTCGGATTAAACGTAATTCCAACGAATCTCAACTTTAGAAGCCCTTCCTTGAGGCTAACATTCCGTCTTTGAAGTAAATCTTTTCGAAAATCTTTACGGAATATACTTTTTGGGCTTTAAATTCAGTTTTTCATATCGGTACAGTTTCGTACGTATTTTCAAAATATGATTCGGATTGATTTAATTGGACAAAATTTGACACTTGTCTTTCACCATACTAATCAAACTTCCCATTTTAAATGTTTCTTATATTTTTTTTTTAACATTTGATTTGTTTTTTTTTTTACCCATGGCCGGGGCAAATATTTAAGAACTTTGCAAAGAACAACATCCACTACAACTCCATTAGAAATATATATTTAGAAAATCAAACCCTTACGACCAAACAACTTTTATGCCCGTGATGGACGGATGCTGTGTAAACAATTATGTCTCTCTTTATATATGCAAACTGAGGCGGTTCCTTTGGTCTGTGGTGTCGTTGTCGCAGTTGCTCAAAAGGTGCGGAGGCTTTGATGTTGGATGGCGCGAGCAACTTTGAAATAAACCGATTCCCACCAAATGTGTCATAATTTCTTAAATCAACAAAAACCAGCGTCTGGGGGCCAGCTCTCAAATTGAGCAGAAAGGTGCCACCACCTGGGGCCTGTGCAACTAGTTAAAGGTGTGAACAAGGTTCACAAATGGCCCATTATTAGGCGATAATCATTTTGCTAATTGTTTGTTTACCTTTTCCTTTTCAGATGCCTACACAATATGGAATTGGCCATTTGTAAGACAGATCTATCGGCCACCAAATTTATGCTGCCACCCGCGCTGCCTGCTGCAGCCGCCATAGCTACGACAACGGCATCAGCAGTAACTTCCACACATTCGACAGCGGCCTCATTTGCATTCCTCGATAAGGCGGCTCAGTTGAACGAACTCTTCAACTTTAACGCCGGACATTTGTTCAAGAATAGTTCCAATCATAGTGGTGCATGTCATAATCTCAATCCTAACCCAGCGGCCGCATCGATCCTGAGCTCCGTCCATAGCAACGCGAATAACAGCAACATGAGGATGAAAAAGAATCGAAAAGTCACCTTTTTGAGCAGTCTAGTTGAGGTAAGTTGAACCTTGATGAATTTAACATACTTAAGGTCTTCTTAGTTAGAGTCTTAATTAAACATGCTGCTAAAGCTGCAAAATTTTATCAAATATACTACACAACATTTCACCAAAATGTTAAGTACAGAAAAATTGACAAAATTTTTTCATATTCTTTTTCAATGATCAATGGTATTGATCAGAGACCTGCAACGACTACTTAATTTTTCTGTACACTCGCGCATTTACTCGGCTTGTTTGTGCATGCCACTTTGGTGTGACACACAAGAACTGATCGAAAGCACATTAAGTCAGAACGGGTAAGCTTTTTTTTTCACTCGTGTAATAATTGAACAAGCTTGTCAAAGCTCGCGGCTAATCGGATGCCAGCGAATATCATGCCGCCACTGACGAGTACTTTTAGTGACTCGCGCTTTAAACATAAAATCACCAAGCTTTCTCGGCTTGTTGACAACAAGCCCCAAGCGAGCAACATTCTTACACACGAACGCTGACTCGGCTTGTTGACGTCGAGCTTCGGCTAATATGATGTCCAAATGCAACTGCGTCACACTTATTACGCAGCGGTGAATGACAAAAATTGAAAACTTATTGCAATTTGGATTCTCTTCGTGGCATAATGACAGAAAATGTAGAATTTATTTCTGGTCAAATTGCAAATGGCAATTACACCTTGTCTGGCCGACGCAAAGGAAAAAGTTTTGTGTGGAATGTGGTGTGTGAAATTCTAGGACCAAACGAAACTGTAGTGGCAGGTTTCGATTACTGTCGCACTTGCTGCAAGGTGTTAAAGGCCTTGGGAAATCAAACGTCTAATTTAACCAGCCACAGTTGCTGTAAAAAAATAAAAGAGTCACAAGTTCTAAAAACATTCTTTACCACAAGAAGGAGAGAGGGAACCGTGCGCCAAATACAAATGCAAAATATACAAACGATATCGTGCTACTATTTTTGCTCTCACATGTTGTTGATTTTGGCGTGCTGGCGTGTTACTCGTAGCGCATTTGTAGCAAGGGTAAACGAGATTTGCTTGTAACAGCCCACAGCAGATCATTGATTTCGGCAACAAGTACTTGCGGCGACTTGTAGCAGAAGGTACGAGTCATCTCGGGTATTTCTACTATGCAGTACTCGAGCTCGCCGATACAATGACTCGGCAATACACGATCACTTTTGAACTTTTTGTTTTGTGTATGCTACACGAAAATGGTCAACGAGCTTTGAGCTTTAAGTTTACTCGTACCGCATTTAGCGCGGCATTACTTACTTCCAAATACTCAAAAAAATCATATTTTTCCCTTAAAAAAGTCGTTAGGTTTGTGTTTAGGTTTCAGTCGAAGTAGCTAAAGTCCAAAACGAAACGAATAACGGTTAGGGTTACGGTTACTGTTTTGGCCAATCTCTTTTTTTCAAGTTACGGTTATATTACGGTTGTGGAATACGGATTACGGTACTGGTAACGGTTATTAAGCTTATTCTGTATCGGGTTTCGGTTATAGTTACGGTCATAGGTATAAAATATCACTTTGACATCTCATTTTAAATCTCATTTATTCAGTAGAAGTACTAACTTCAAATTTCTTATATAGTTTACCGGACCACCTTGTTCGACCACACAAAGTATATATATTCTTCATCAGCATGATGAGCTGAGTTGATATAACCATGTCCGTCTGTCCGTCTGTTTCTATGCTATCTCCTCCGTCAGTTTTAAAGCTATCTTAACCAAACTTTGCTCGAAGCCTTTTGGTACAAATACGCTGCACATTTGTCGTAACCGCCCAGATCGGGTGACTGTAGCATATAGCTGCCATAGGAATGAATGGTCGAAAAAGTAGTGAGTAAAACTTTTTTGTTTTCAAAGCAAACGTTCCCAAACCTCGTATTTATAAGTTTTCTATGCTTCTACACAATTCCACCAAGTTTTATGAAAATCGGCCAACTATATAGTATAGCTGCCATACAAAAGATAGTCTTAGTATGGAAAACTTTTTTGTTTTTAATGCTATCGCTCCCAAACTTGTTACTGATCACTATTATATGCTACCACACAATTTTGCCAAGTATTATCCAAATAGCTGCCATAGGAGCTATCGGTCGAAAAGTAGTTCTAGTGAGAAAAACTTTTTTGTTTTCAATGGTAGAGTCTTTTTACTTTCCAGCTATGAATATTATCGGTTTTCACAAATTTTGGGAAATAACTCAGCTAAGAATGTTCTACGAAAATCATTTAAAATAGGTACATGGAGTATATTAAATTTGTGCAGAAGTATGTAACAGGGAGAAAGAATCATTTCCGACCCTATAAAGTATATATATTCCGCAATTTTGAGAAAACGTCATAGCTCCCACAAAATTGATGATAGATGGTTCGTACTACGTTAAGATAGTAAGTAATTAACAGCATTTATCGATTTGCCACAAAAATGATAAAGATCGGATGAACGATACTTAAGCTATGAGCAAAAAACGGCCAGTAAACACACATTCCAGTCAACAAAGGCAATCTTAGTGTGAGAGAGAGAGAGAGAGAGAAACTTAGAGATGAGCGTATAAGAGAAAAATGCGAGCGGCAGCCTGAACTGGTTGATTTTGACTATGGCGTAAGTCGAAACAGAAATAATTGAATAAGGGTTTTATTTATAGAAATCCCAGTAAATTGTTAGAAGTAAGTGAAAGAGTAAGAAAGAGAATGCAGATCTCTGATACGAAAAGACTTTTTCGATAATATTTGTTAAGTACTCGCAGGGTTCGTAAAATATCACCCAACATAAAGAAGGCCTTTATTTTCTAGTTAAGAATAATTCAACAATGGTATATGTGTTCTCAAAAATATATATCACAAAAATATCACCTGATATATATCACAAGTGATAAATATCACTAATTTTTTCATCATGAGTGATTGAAATTTTTTTTTATCAAACTTAAGGAAATAAAAGAAAAATCGGGACAATACTTCGCGTCAACAGTTCTGACCACTAAACACAAAGTTTTAAGTGATCTCAGTATATATTTTTCTTGTTCAAATGAAATATAATTTAACAATTCTAATAACGTCCCATGACACGTATTATAGTGTATGCGCTGTGCAATGAACCACGCTTAAAGAAACTTTAATATTTTCATTAATTTCTTCAAAATTATCGTAGTCATCTCCTTCTGACATTCCAATATCTTCAAACTCTTGTAGAAGTTTTGATGTCTTAATGACATTTGCACCGTTATCGGTTGTCATCGAGTAAATCTGTTCAAGACTTAGGCGAAATTTTCACAAACACTTAAGCACCTCTTCCTTTAGATTTTGGGCTGCGTGAAGCTCTTTAATCTGTATACAACTGTATACAATTTTAAAATCATCCAAAAAAATTCAAACTCAAGTACCTGATGCACCATGCAATTCGTACCTGAGTGCTCTATCTATCTGTGATAATAGCTTTAGTTTTGTGAATGTTAGCCCTTGTGACGTTTTAAAAAGTATTCTTAGGGTGAAGTCCAATGCAGCCTACTTTGACAATATTAGTCCAAATTTTGTTAAACTACTTCTTCCATTCTTATTAGATCACCTAACGCACATCCTTAAGACTATAATTATGACTTCATCTTTTTTTGAAATGTGGAAGCGAGACAAAATCCTCCAAATTCCAAAAACCAATGGGAAATTCAGACCCATATCGATTTTTCCGTTTCTAACAAAAGTTTTCGAGCATTTAATGGCAATACAAGTTCAGACATATCTCACTTCAAATATGCGACCAAAAGTCCGGACAAATATTGTTGAGGAGATTCGTGGACAGTTGGATGACAGTAAAGTTACATTTTTAACACTTCTCGATCATAGTAAAGCTTTTGATACTGTCAATCACGATATTCTTTGTACCAAGCTGAGCCATATTTATAATTTCTCGGAAACTGCGACAAAACTGCTAAATCATATCTAGCAAATTGATCCCAAGCAGTTGTCTCTGGGTCATCTATTTCTCAATTCAAGCTTCTAACACGTGGCGTTCCCCAAGGATCTGTGCTAGGACCTCTCTTGTTTTCTGTCTATTTAAATGTAATATATGCTGACGATGTACAGATATATGTTAGTCGCCCGTTGGTAGAAATTAGTGAGTGTATTGTTGATTGTAATGATGAGCTAAACAAAATAGATAAGTGGGCCAAGCAAAATGGACTGAGCTTAAATCCTGCCAAATCGAAATGCATTGTGATTTAAAAGAAGGCCCTTAGTACTGCTCAGCTGAGCCAACTCCAGATGAATGGAACTTAAATTGAATATGCTGATCATACTACTAATCTGGGCATAATTTTCAATAAAACGCTATCGTGGGGTAACCATATATCTAAGGCAACGGGACAAACCTTTGGGCTACTAAGGCAACTTTCTATATGTCAAACGTTTTTACCTGTTCACATCAGATTACTCATAGCAAAAGCGTTTCAAATTCCTTCTCTATTCTATGGTATAGAAATTTTTGGCCACTGCAGTGTTGCTGATATGAGAAAACTCAATGTTGCCTTTAACTCGATTGCTCGATTCTTATTCAACCGAATAAGGTCTGATTCAATAACGCAATTGGCGGATACGATATTTGATCTAAGCCTTAAAAAGTGGATAGACTATAGAACTGTATTGTTTTTACATCAAATACTCACTTTGAAAGAACCAAACTATCTTTATAACAAACTTAAATACGCTACCTCAGTCAGAACATGCAACCTAATCTGTCCACGGACAAAGCTGTCTTGCTCTGCCCGACAATTTTTTAAGCCCGCAATCAAAACATGGAATAATTTACCTAATGACATAAAAACTATACGAAACGAAACTCAATTTAATAGTAAATTTAAAGATTTTTTAAAAAACTAAATAGCTTCTCAGAAAAAAATAGTAATAATAATAAATCAAATCTATGTATTAGTTATAATTTATGCATGTAGTATGTAAGAGAATATTGTTAGTCATAAAGAATAATAATTTTTTTTTTTATTTCTGTAATTTATAATAAGTATCATCTTGTAGCACTGGGCTAGAGCCGAATAAACTTTCTCTGCTATTACCTCAGATATTTTGTCTGCCGCGTCATGTCGATTTGAGTTGAAATATTTCTCGAGTTAACTATGCGATTATAGCCATCCGTCTAAGGCTGCAATATATCTTGGAAGCTATCGATGTCGCATATGCGAAATGGCAAGGATAAGGAGGAAACCAAGAGTGAAATAGATTTCAAAAAAGCGCTTTTGCTTAATTTTAAAGTCACCGGGATATTTGTCTTCTTTGGGGCCATTTTCACATTGTCCATGTCTCCGACATCTTTTTTGTGAACAAGTTTGAAGTGGCGCTTTATATTTCCAGTATGATTAGACATTTTCTTATTGCATATACTGCATAAATGCACTGAATTACTGTTGAATTTCTTTATTCTTCCCATTTTACTTTACAGTAACGTGCCCACAAAGATAGAGAGTAATGTATTTTATTTTTCTACAGTTTGATTTAAAAATCTTTGAATCACTCGTGATGAAAATGTTAGTGATATTTATCACTTGTGATAAATATCATGTGATATTTTTGTGATATATATTTTTGAGAATCATCAGTGTTTGACTTTTTGTTCAATAATATTAAAATGAGTCAATGGGGTCTAGAAACAAACGTTTCGCCAAACGTATTTGTAGAGGTAATTTTGTTGCCACAAACTAAGCGATAGATTAATAGTTTTACTTCAATTATCGGAACTGATTTCAATAGTTTTAGCCGTTCGAGTTTGAAGAATCTCTAAAGCCCTTTTTTTTGTTCACAGTCAAGTTATGGGTTTGAAAATATCTTTAATTACTAACGATAGCCACCAATATGGAACCGCGGACACCAACAATAATTAATACCCAAATAGAACTAAAAAGTATGTTTCTTACTTTTTTCTCTGATACCAAAACCGAACTTAACCTAAATGCAATTCAATTTGATTCTCTGACAATGATATTATTATTTTTTATATATAAAATAATATTAAATTTCGCTCACTTTTGACAGTTGAAAAATTTCATAGGTTTTATTTCCCTCCCTGATCAACTGCAGCATTTATTTGTACACATTTCGACACTAGCCACTTTTACCCAATTACCAAATGTATGTGAGCTTGCTTCCCCCTTACAGCTAAACACCATCATTCATAGGCATAATCAGAGCTACAACAACATGGGGGCACAGGCATAGAGATTGCTCAAGCTGCCCCACCGTACACAGCATGTTGAACGCGTTCTAATAAATTGAATTGTACATTTGACTTCCACATTTTGTACTACTCGTAGTACTCGACTTCTGTTTGCCCAAGGAAGGGAGGGGAATGTGATGGCGAGGTTCATAAATGATAATGGAGGTCAAAATAGTCAAACGAATTGTTTCATAAATATCATAATCAATTGGACAAAACAATGTCGGGCAGACAATTCAATTTGAATTGAAATTTCATTCGCGATTTAATTTTTATTTTATTTTTTTATTGAAGCTTTGAAAAAGTTCTTTTGCTTCTTCAGCTTTAGTTACGTGAAACCGTAGACTTTTGTGAGCATTTTTTTTTTGTTTTTGGTTGTGCAGACAATGTAGATTGAATTACTTGTAGTGTATTTTCCAAACGACTGCACATGCACACAGGTTCAATGCAGGTCCTTATGGGCCAGGCTGTTGGCCCCGACGACCGGATGAAAGTGGTCAGGCTCAACGGATATGTTTACCGCAAGTCGAGTATATGTGTCAAATTCCTATAGTAAAAGATCATCATTATCAGCTGAGAGAGTTTGATCAGGCTTGAACAGAAGCCTTACAATTATTCACCATTGTCTGCCTTTTTGGGGAAGTTATTTATATTTTCGTATTCACCATTTTTGATTAACTATTTTGGTGCTAAAATAAAGCCGGCACGCGTATGCATTGTTTGGAATCAACAACTGAGATATACCCTTTTTACAAGTACATAAGTGAGTACTCCCACTGCAGGGTATTTAAAATCAAACTGAATAAAGCACAACAATAGCATAATACATAATAATTGCGTTTTGTTTGGATAACCAAATTTAGAGTCAAGCTACGTGTCTGGCATAGCAGAAATATAGCCACAAGATGATCGCGTCAAACTGTCAGTGCCTTCAACTGAGGTAGCACAACTGCAATGTCCATCTGATTGGCATAGAAAACAATGGACAGGCTATCGATCAGCTAACGCAGACAACATATGATGATGAGGGTACTTATGCAGGTATTATTGATTAATGCAGCGAATAATAAAACGAATTTTGTTTTGCAAAAATAAAGTTTTATTATATTTCATTTGTCAAAATTTTAACTACATTAGCAACTTTAAGCCGGCTCAAGGTCATGTTATGTTTGCAAATAACTTTAAACAGGAACACACATCACCAAAAAGGAGACTGGTCAAAAACCTTCCGGTCCTATCTTCAGTAGTCTTTGCCCATTTACTGCAAATCAGCAGCTGCCTCCTTATGTCATTACTGCTATAACTGCTTGAGATTTCCAAGGCGGCATAACAGCCAAAAATGAAAACAGTTTGGTGACGATAGTCTGCCAAGCCTGCTTTTTCTAAATTCATGAACAGTTGTATACACTAGGCCATAAACATTTTGTTCTCACTCATGAACGGTTTGGGCTTGTCTTATAAACATTTTGTGCTCGTTTCAAGAACATTTTGTTCTCACTTTGGTCGCCGGCTTGATACAGAAAAAAAAACAAATATTTACTATAGTTAATGTACTTGAATTCTGCTCGTCCGTCTGGTGTCCGCAATATAAAAAGCATATCGATCGTATTGAGTCAGTACAAAAGCAATTCTTGCTTTTGCTCTTCGTGGACTAAATTGGGACCCTAACCTTCGTCTGCCATCGTACTCCAGCAGACTCTTGCTTATTAACCTTCCTTCGTTAGCTAATCGTAGAACAGTCCTAGGCGTTTCTTTGCTTCATAAGCTAATCATTAGTGATGTAGACTCTACCGAACTCTTAGGTCGCCTTAACTTTTCCGTTCCTTCTAGG
Organism: Lordiphosa magnipectinata; assembly: GCA_037044535.1. Lineage (NCBI taxonomy): Eukaryota > Metazoa > Arthropoda > Insecta > Diptera > Drosophilidae > Lordiphosa > Lordiphosa magnipectinata. Next base: position 110,004 of record JBAMBO010004448.1, read on the forward strand.
CCAACTAGAAACTATTTACCTTTAATCTTGCCCAGATGCACAACTGATTATGCCCAGCACAATCGTTTTCTTCCTAAAAAATCCTCCCCCACCGGGTCAGAGATTTTCCGGTTATTTAGTGTTAAGTTTTACGTATAAATTTTTCCATTTCTAAAGTTTACTTTTAGATACTTTTCTCTCTATCTCAGTTTTATTTTAATTTATTATATTATCTTATTTTGTTCCTTTGTTCCTACATAACTATAGGTTTTGGTTTTTTTTTTCTTCTCTCTCTCTCTGTTTCTCTCTCTCTCCCTCTTCTCGATCTCTATATTATTAAAGTTTTGTTAGCTCTAATAACGTCTCTGACTACAATTGGCTGTGAATAGGGGCATAGCTGGCCGGACGGGCAAATAAAATTCTCCCACCGTGTCGGAGTCGTTACTAGCTTATTTTGTAATTTTATTAGATTTTCTTTGATAGGCTTCATTAGATCATAAAAATTTTTGTAACGCATATACATTTTGGTTGACAGCCTTTTTTTGTCAAATCTAAATAAATAAATAAAAATAATGATAATGTAGAGCCTCCTTTAGGATGGGTGAATGTTCTTGGAAAGGTCGGACGGCGGGGGCAGGAAGGAAGGCAGCCCCGCACACAAACAAACACACCACACACCCACCACCACCCCACCACAACCACACCCACGCTTTTCTAAGCTGTAGAGCTAGAGGAATTTATTTATTGCAATTGAAAAACCTTTTCTTCTACCTTTATCTTGTCTGGGACTTGAACTCAGGACCTCAAAAGACTGAACACACTTACTCACGGAGGACGGCACCTTAGCCCACTCAGCTATTAAGCTCACGCGAGAGATACCGACAAAATCATAGTTAAAAATAAAGCGCTTAAGAATGAAGCTAAGTAAGCACTGCGCAACACTGCAAGCAACAAGCCCTGTAGACCCCGCTTACAACGCCGAAGTTCGTGGGTTATATCCCTGTCAAAGCGTAGTTTTCTTTTTAAATTTTTTTTTATACCCTTGCAAAGGGTATTAAAAATTTGCCCAGAAGTTTGCAACGCATAGAAATATTCATTTCCGACCCCATTAACTATATATATTCTTGATCAGGGCCACGAGCTGAGTCGAATGAGCTTTGTCCTTCCGATTGTCTGTCTGTCCGTCTGTCTGTTTCTACGCAAACTAGACTCTCAGTTTTAAAGCTATCGAGGTGAAATTTTGCACAGAGTCTTCTTTTTACTGCACGCTGATAATATATCGGAACCGACCGGATCGGATGACTATATCTTATAGCTGCCATAGGAACCAACGGTCAAAAAATGGGTCTTAGTTAAAAAACCTTTTTTGTTTTCAATGTTAGCGTCCTTAAACTCGGCCATAATTAATATTATATGCTTTCAAACAGATTTTCAAATTGTGGTGAAGATCAGATGACTATATCTTATAGCTGTCATAGGACCGATCAGTCGGAAAATGGGTCTTAATGGTTCTTAGTAAGAAATTTTTGTTGCTTTTAATGTTAGAATCCTTAAACTCACTGATTACTAATCCTATATGTTTTCAAATACATTAGCAAAAGTTGGTCGAAATCGGATGACTATATCCTAAGGATGCCATAGGACCGATCGGTCGAAAAAGGAGTCTTAGTGAGACAAAATTTTTTGTTTTAAATTTCATCTTTCTTAAACTCGGCGATTGTTGATTTTATTTGTTTTCAAATATATTCGCGAAATTTGGTCGAAATCAGATGTATATCTGTCGGAAAATGGGTTTCAGTTACAAACATTTTTGATTTTTATGTAACCGTTCTTAAACTCTGACATTTCAAAAACAGCATTTGCAAGGGTATAAAAACTTCGGCACAGACGATTTTAGCTTGGCCTTCTCGATTTTGGTATGCTATTGAAGTGTAACGGAATGTGTATGTAAGAACAAATATTTGTGTTGTAGACTAATTTTTACTCTCACAATTTTTCGGGCTAAAAATGATGAAAAATTACCACCATTTAAACTAAATTGAATAATTATAAATTCTTAGAGTTAGTCAGACTTTTAACAATTTCACAACTAATTGCTTCTTCTTGGTTTATCATTCAATAGTCCAAAAATATCTTCATCAAGGAGGAGCCGGTGGATGGCTGTAAAGATTTACCACCTCCCATATGCAGTTTATCGGATATTTCAGATCATGAGGCTTCCCTGGGTAAGTGCAATACACAAAAATCCCCTAAAATTATTGTCGTCATCTATAAGTAAATCGTAAAATAAACAAATTGTTAACCCATTCACTTAAATGGAGGGTACGAGTATTTATGGCTAAGTATTTTTTCCACTTTTTTTTTTCTAAAGCTGATAACTAAATTCTTAGAAATAAAGACCAACACAATTTGTGCGATGTTTGCCCTATCTGGGTACACAGACTTACCGAAAATGTATATATAAAAATATTTATATGAGAGTGTGTACATACTCTAGCTATCTACAAATACACAGGGAGAAAAAATTAAGTATTTGAGTTTAATAGTTTGAGTTGGGAATTACCTTATGTCGAGTTTCACATTTTCGGAGCTTAATTTTTGGAATTTCAGTGAATTTTTTGAAAAATTTAAAAATATTTTTTTTTTAAACTCTAAGTTAATTTTCAGAAAATTCGCCCCTTAGAATATACATATACATACATATTAAGACCTAAAATAAAGCTTTATTTAAAATCTCATTAACACTCAAGCTATTCACTAAACGATTTTAGCATGGGCAAGAGGTAGAATTTCTGAAAATTTTTCGAAAAATTTCGCCCTTTTAAATAATTTTATTAAGGCCTAATAACTAATTTTTATTAAAATCTCAATAAGATCTGAAAAATCACACAAAACGATTTCAACATGTTGAAACGTGAGAATTTTTAAGAATTTTTCGGAAAATCCCTCCTTGAAATATATTTATTAGGGCTTTATATTGATTTTAATATAAGCCTCGATAAGATCGAATAAAAAACACGAAAGTAATGCACGAATAGAGCGCGAGGGGAGGCAGTGTCAGCAGCAACTACGCGACCTACAATGATACACAGAAAAACAGCCAGCTGCTAGAACAGGGTTTGTTAACAAGAGCGAGGCCAAAAAGTGAGAGTGTATTGGTGTGCGACGCAATCTAGCTCAGACCGATTTCATCAACCTCAAGTCCCAAAAAGCTGTTCAAATGGTCGAAAAACGGTTTTGATTTGGCTGAATGTTTGTACTCGGGGCATTTCGGAGTCGCTGAATACGAATTCGAAGTCAAAATTCAGATAAACAAAATGGCGGATACAAAAATGGCGGACAATTTCTACAAAAACGTATTTGATTTGGCTGAAAGTCTGTACTCAAGGGTTTTTGGGGTTGCTGATTACGAATTCGAAGTCAAAATTCAGATAAACAAAATGGCTGTTCCAATATGGCGGACAATTTCTTCAAAAACATATTTGATTTGACTGAAAGTCTGTACTCAAGGGTTTTTGGGGTTGCTGATTACGAATTCGAAGTCAAAATTCAGATAAGCAAAATGGCGGTTCCAATATGGCGGACAAAACATATTTGATTTGACTGAAAGTCTATACTCAGGGGTTTTCGGAGTCGCTGATTACGAATTCGAAGTCAAAATTCAGATAAACAAAATGGCGGATCCAATTTGGCGGACAATTCCTTTAAAAACATATTTGATTTGACTGAAAGTCTATACTCGGGGGTTTTCGGGGTCGCTGTTTACGAATTCGAAGTCAAAATTCAGATAAACAAAATGGCGGATCCAATATGGCGGAAAATTCCTTTAAAAACATATTTGATTTGACTGAAAGTCTATACTCGGGGGTTTTCGGGGTCGCTGTTTACGAATTCGAAGTCAAAATTCAGATAAACAAAATGGTGGATCCAATATGGCGGACAATTTCTTCAAAAACGTATTTGATTTGAATGAAAGTCTGTAGTCGGGGGTTTTCAGGGTCGCTGATTACGAATTCGAAGTCATAATTCAGAAAAACAAAATAGCGGATCCAATATGGCGGACAATTTCTTCAAAAACGATTGTGAATATGTTGTGAAATTATGATTGTGAATAAATTGGATGGAAACTGTAATGACAATTGACTTGATTGATACTTAAAAATGGAAATTTAAAAAAACATCAATTTTGTTTACATTTACAAGCACTTAAATTTCGATACATTTTTTAAATTTGGAAAAAATTTATTTTTTTTTTTCATTAAAAACACTCGCCCTATCACATTTGGTTCTGAAAACCAAACTTTCGGTCACGTTTTTTCTTCATAAATTTCTTTACATCGTTTCAATCGGTGCAAAAACAAAATAGTTATGCGAGTTTAAGTAGAGGCAGTTTCGGAAAACATCGAAATACCCGTTTATCGATAATATTTCAGTACCTATTGGACAGATTTTTTTTCATGTCGATTTTCGTGCTCAGCGGGCCAAAATAATTTAGAAAAAGTTGGTTTGGTGAATTGGGGGAGAGTGCTGTCGAGCAGTGTATACATATATATTATGTCGCGACAATTACAAAAAACTGCACAAAAATCATCACCGAGACTGAATCTGCAGGTATACGCAACTAATTTTTGGATATGTTTTGAACAAGTGTCAAAACAACAATTTCTATTTTGTTTGAGAGCAGGATCTGCTTGGAGTTTTGACCTATTGCTTTTTCTAAGACGACTTTTCAGAATGTGACCAAGAAAAAAGATCTAATTTTATTAATGACTCACTATTTCAAGCATTGTAAATAATAATTTCAAGCAATACATTCAAATTGTACTTACTTTCTGGGATAGAATCCAATTTGTAGAATCCAAACCGGTTAACTTGTCGACGAGTAAACGATGAGGCTCGCTCGACGCTCACGAACGGTCATAATACAAACTAGATGTACCACTACAACTATTTCAACCATTAAAAGTCCCTAAAAAAATGTTTTTTTTCGACTTTTGGCCAGCTTTTTCGGATTTGGGACCATAGTGCGCTGGCCAGTGACTGAAAAGCTGTTTGCTCTCTTGGCACAAGTCTCGGCATGCGTTTGGCTCATGTCGGTGTGAATATCGAAATGTGTTCGGCCCCTGCGGGCCAGGCGTGTCCATGGTTTGTACATATATCAGTCAGCTGTTCGCTGTCGATTTCGCTCTCTGAGTACGGGGTACCTAAAAAATAGAACCCAAATAGAACATTTGTAATGTTTTCTTGTCAGATCTGATGTTTTATTAAGCAAAATAAAATGTAAGCCCTCTTAAAGCAAGTTTCTTAACTTCTAAATATCTGTTATGTGTCAGATAAACTTCGAATTAACTCTAAAGGTCGATTTCAGATAAACTAACAATTTACTCTGTTATATGTTAGCTTATGTCTGCTATGTAAAAGATGTAAAATCGGCCCTATTATTTGAAGTTTTATCTGGCAGTTAGCTCTATACATAGAAGATGAAAAATCGGCTCTTAATCAGTCACAGATACAGAATACAGTTATTAGTAGGGTGATTGGTTCCATTTTTTCTCTGTGTATGAAGAGAGTTTGAGAGAACCATTTTGGCATTTTGTTGCTCCATTATATCAAAAAATATTCCACACTCTCGCACAGAAATGTCATCAGTCATGTTCAGATTTGACGTTTTGGTTGTTATTTTGCAACGTTATGCCTTTTGAACTGAGCGATAAAAAAAGAGAACCAAATACACACTTTTTTTTTTTTGCGCGCGCGATAAGATAAGTCAGTATAACGTGTTGAACAAATCAACACATAAAGGAAAAAAACATTATGAAGGAGAACGTAGAAAATATGCATATATGCACTTACATAGAATGAATAATACATACATAATATTCTTAATTCCCTCTCGCATTTTCTTTAGTTGGTTAATATTTTTGTAAAAAGTCACGTCGTTTATTTCCGGTGTTCCCACACCTCACAATGCCAAGCGAACTTACACAGATTCATTCATTCATTCAAGAGATTCCCCTTACCAAAAAAAAAGTATTTGCATTTCAAATACACAAAATAAATATCTTAAATTGTGCTCTCTTCGGTTCTTTTTTTCTTCTTAAACTGTTGCTGCTGTCAATCAGGCAATATGCCAGTTAGTCAGTCACTCACTCACTCATTCACACAGGCAAGAACCGTACGTATACGTAATGTGACAAAATGTCGCGCGTTCGTCTGCCTGGCATGTGTCTAGTACACTTTTATCTATTGCACACTTAGATACAAAAAGATGCAGACATACTTACGTACATACATTACAGTACATTTGTTTGTACGTTTCTTGTATGTGGCAGCGTTTTATGATAATTTGTTGTGCATCTTTTGCTATGTGAATGTTGATAACAATGGGTGCTTCTCTAAACAATTGTAAAATAATGATAACAAGGAGAAGTAAGTTATGTTTATATTACACAAATGCAGACGTATTTCGAAGAATAGAGAATAAAAAGATAATTTGCTAATTATAACTTGAAAGAGGTAGCAGCAGTTAAGCGGCATTTGTTCGTAAGCTTGAAGCTCTGAAGCATGCACAATTTTATGATTGTGAGAGAGCTTATAAAGCTTTTCTTTTTCTCTCAACACATAGATTAGGAGCGAGAAAAATTACTGCTCACTGCTACTGGGATAAATACTGCTGTGCTGCTGCTACCTTGTGTTATAAAACAAATTTTAAGTGAAAAGCTAACTTCGGCTCAGCCGAAGTATATATACCCTTGCAGCTCGTATAAGTTATATAAATAAAGGATTTAAATGAGTTTCATTCAACAATTTAATTTTCGTTTTAATCAATGTTAGCCGAGTGATTTCCCAAACTGAGCAATAGATGGCGCCAACTCTTTTAGCATTTTAGTTACAAGGTTTTCATGTGTAACTAACTTTATTGAATATAACTTAAGCTAACAATTATTGTTGAGTTGAACGGAGCGAAGCGGGCGCCACCCGCGCGAAACTGCGCGTCAGGGATAGCGCGTGTGTTGTCGTTCTGCTACTGCTTAGGGATGGTGCTCGATGAATGGTGTGACCAGAGGTGGCCAGGCTGCCACAGCATGTGGCGATTTAAGCTACTTTAACACTATATTGTGAAACACAGATTAGGTTTTGTTTCGGTTTGTGTGTGTCTTGCTGTAGGAATTAGTATCACAGAATGCCAAAGAGTTGAGTGAGTGTGTGTGTGTGAGTAAGAGATGTAGGTACAAAAAAGCGCGTTTCCTATCGAGTACCGATAGTTGTTAGTGATGTCCGAACTAGTTGGATGGACCTAAGGCTTTAGTTCGAACTTTGGTTCATAACATCGGAATTTTGTTTCTATGAAATTTCAGCAAATCGCTTCAAATTAAAACCTGATCCTGCCTCATTTTGGTTAAAGAGAAGGAATTTAATTTACTAATCGATTGGTTTTGATTTACAAAACGGATCTACAGTAGATAATTCAACAACCGATTAGAATAATGGTATGGAGTTTTATAAACTCGAAAAGGTCAACTTTAATTCACTGTCATCAAATACGTATGATGGAATACTGAATCTGTTTGCTGCCTAAACCAAAAGAGTGTCTGGGATGATCAATTTACTCTTGATTCCATTCCTTCGATTCTTAATGTCGGCATTATTCCCATATAGGAAGCAATCAATGACATTGATGACTCATTTAAGCCAGACCGTGATGGAATTTCTTTTTTTCTTCTCAAGAAGCTCCATGAGCCTCTCACTATGATTTTTTCTAAGTCCCTTGCACTTGGGTAATTTTTAAATAAATGGAAGGTAGTCTCAGCTATTCCTATTCACAAAAAGGATTCAAAATGCTATGTCTCTAAATATAGATCAATTGCAAAGCTATATAAATAAGCTCTTTGAAGCATTTTAATTTTCTTATAAATTCTTACATAGATTCCAATCAGCATGGTTTTTTCCTGGCCGTTCCACGGTTACGAATCTAACAGTATTAAGCAATATTTACATTTCTGCATTGGAAAATCGTTGTCAAGTCGATGCGATCTACACAGACTTCTCTAAAGCATTTGACAAAATTTGTCATAATGCCCTTTTATCTAAGCTTTTTAAGATTGGCTTTCATTCCTTCATCCCCCATTGGATTGAATCTTATTTTGTTGGCTGCGTAGCAACATCTGGCCTCTCGCAAGGGAGTGTACTGGGTTGCCTAATTAATTCGCATTATCTAATGTATGCTGATGATTTCAAAATTTTTAGATCTATTAAAAACCTTAGAGATTCTGAAGCCCTTCAATGTGATCTGAATTCTGTTGCCGATTGGTGCGCGCGGAATTTACTGCGTTTTAACATTTCAAAGTGCTTCTTTGTAACATTTGGAAAACGCGAGCTGCCGATTCTAACCTCGTATTCCATTGCTCATGTGTTTGACTCAGGGCTGGCTGCAAACCGGTTTTTAACAGAACCGGTTCGAACTGTTCTACGATTAGCTAACGAAGGAAGGTCAATAAACAAGAGTCTGTTGGAGCCACGTAGGGCAAAAATCAAGAATTGCTTCTGAACTGATTCAATGCGATCAATATGTTTTTTACACTGCGGACACCAGACGGACGAGCAGTATTCAAGTACAGGACGGACTAAAGCAGTGTACAAAAGCTTTGTGGTGTATGGATCATTAAATTCCTTCGACCAACGTTTAATGAATCCAAGTACACCATTCACCCTATTAACAATAGAGGAGATTGAGGATTAAAACTCAATTTGGGGTGAAAGAGAATTTGAAGGTCAACGACTGTAGATATTCGATCCAAGTTTTCATTGCCAATCGTATAAATAGCCAGCGAAGGTTTGCAACGATGGAAAGTCATATACTTGAACTTGTAGCGGTTAAGGTGTAATTGATTAATCAAACACCAGGACTTCAAGGAGTTTATATCATCTTGCAATCTGATGGAATGCATCGGGTCATAAGTACATAAGAACATAAGTATCCGAGAATAAGATATTATTGTGGGGAGATTATTAATAAAAAGAGTAAAAAACAAAGGGCCACACCAGAAGTGCCAAAGACAGGTTTTGAAGTATTAGAGCGAAGCAGAACATTTTGAGTTCTATCTTTTAAATAGGACGAAATCCAAAGCAGAAAAGATGAAGGAAATCCTAAGCGACCAATCTTAAAGAGGAGAAGATCGTGGTTCACAGAATGAAATGCTTTACTGAAGTCGGGGTAGATGATATCAGTTTGATTTTTTAAAAGGAATCTATCGTTAACGATTGAAATAAATTCATGCAAATTGGTCGCAGTTGACCGACGCTTTGTAAATCCATGCTGGAAAGGGGATAAAATCGATTTACAATAATGCTGTAATGATAAGGTTAGAATCTGTTCAAATATGCAAAGGATTGCATAAAGAAATACAACTCTCTTTGAGCACGCAGCTGGGAATGTTGTCGGGCCCAGGGGAGTATGAAGATTTTAGTGATTTCAAATATGAAAGTACAGAGTTTTCAGAAATTAAGAAAGCACATATCGAGTTAGAAGAAGAAATGTTATAAATGTAAGAAGTATTGGTAAAGCGGGCAGAGGAATAAGTTGATTTGAAGAAGTCCGCGAATAGATTAGCCTTTTGGTCACCCAGAAAAAAAGAAGAAGGTTAAGAATAGGATCTACGTTTAGAGTTGACAAAGCTATAGAATTTTGTAGGGTCCTCTGCAAATTGAATTTTGCATCGGGCAAGATATTTCTTAGAGCATTCAGAATTAACAAGAAAGAAAGTCGGTCAAGCCCGACTATAACATACTCTGTACCCTTACACTCGCATTTGCTCAGGAGTCAAACGGCCAGTTAACACCCCGCGCACAACGCGGTGCGCTCTCTAAGTTTCTCTCTCTCTCTCTCTTTCTCTCTCGCACTAAGATTGCCCATGTTGCCTTTTTTTGCCCATAACTTGAGTATCGTTCATCCGATCTTTATCATTCCTTCAGCAAATCGATAAATAATTTTGTTTACAAGGTATCTCTAGAAGGAACGAACGATCTATCTCCAAAACTGTAGGAGATGTGAAGTTTTTTCCAAATTGCGGGGGCGGGAGGGGGCGTGGAAAAAATTGAAAATAAACTTGATCTGCCTGCAAGCATAAGAAATATATGTCCCATACATGTCAAACCTCTATCTCTTACCATCTCTGAGATCTCTTCGTTCATACGGACGGACGGACGGACGGACGGACGGACGGACGGACGGACAGACGGACAGACGGACATGGCTATATCGACTCGGCTGTTGATGCTGATCAAGAATATATATACTTTATAGGGTCGGAAACGATTCCTTCTCCCTGTTACATACTTTTGCATAAACTTAATATACTCTATGTACCTTCGGTACAGAGTATAAAAAGTGTAAAGTTCGATTTTGCAATTAAGTATTTAGAAAAATCAACGGCAGAGCCAGTACGTTTATACTTTTTGAAACATCTGGACCAGGGCTTAAACCCGAAACGAATTTCGGTTCCGGTACGTCCCGAAATTAATGTTTCGGTTAAAGGTTCTATTTCGGTTTTCAATTAATATCGGTTTTCGGTTTCGATACGGTACCCGGATTTTTATTTCGGTATACCGGTACGTACCGGTATAAGTACTACTTTTTTTAATATTGGAAAAATAAAATTTTTAAATAAATCTATATCATTTAATTCATGTGTAATAAAACGAATCAAAATTCAACACAAAATTATAGGTTTCACATTTAATCATACATCATACAATTCTGGGAACTTTGTGGAGGATTCTGACCACCAGTTAGGAATGTTTTCATGGTTTCAAACACGTTTAAGTGCGAGAAAAGTCTTAATGGAATCCAGTAGCTGTTTTGCTTGAGAGGACGAATTTTGTTATATTAATTTCCAATTCGCAGTGTATCCAAATGGAATTAAAATCGCCGACAACAAGATTTTCGGTTTAAGTTTGGTTGTGGCCATCTCCGCTGGTTCTAATATGGGTACAATTTCGCGAACTAAGTCCCACACTTTCCGGTACAGAAGAAAGTCGTTATCTGCAGCCGCAAAACTGGAGCAAATGTTGAAAATGTCTTCCGTTGCAAATATTTTAGTATCCTGTAGGTTGAGCTACAACTCGTGACCAAATCTACGATGCGCTCTGCAAAGGTAAAAAAACCGAAACTGTACTGGTACCAACGTTTCGGTTTCGTTCCGGTGCTATCGGTTCTATTAATAACGGTAAACGGTATTCGGTTCTCAAATTAAAATTTGTATAGGTTCCGGTTCCGGTTCCGGTACTTGATTTGAAACGGTTTATTTCGGTTAACGGTTCCGGTACCGGTTCCGGTATTAAGCCCTGATCTGGACCTAATATTTTTCAAATTAGAAATTCTAGGACAGTACAAAGGAGGATTAATGAATAATACATACATTTAATTTTAAGTTTTATTGTAATAGCCAGTTAAGTTTATTCGTTCGCACAATACACTAAATGAATACAAAAAAATTAACTAAATTGACTGAAGTAATTTTTCATTTAGACATGGGAGGTCCGGTTCGGGTCTCGGTTCGAGATGTATTAGATTCTACAGGTTTCAGTTGATAAAAATATGGACTTATTTCTTCCTTATTCTCTAAAATGGTTAAGCTTGTGTTAAATTTGAAGCAATTTGAGCACCAAACTCTCCCAGAGACTTTGCTATCGACTTCAGGGTGTCAATTCCAAAAGTTAACTTAAAACTATACCAACTTACGCATAGACAATGCATTGCCAGCTGTTCAATTGAATGTTTTTGTTTTATAAAATACTGGGAGAATTTTGTATTCCCAAAAAAAAAAAAAAACGCACAGGCTTGTCCATATAGAAACAAAAAAAGAAAAAAAAAAAGTATTCTGGCCTTATCTCTGCTTTAAAATCAACAAAGCGCAAACAATTTCAATGTCAACGCGCGAAGGCACTCCGCACAAACAAAATTAAAGAAAGACAAAAAATAAAGAATACAAGCCAAAAGTCAGTGCCCAACTATATGAAATGTATGCTTGTGTGTATGCATGTGCGAGTCCCTTACTAAAATGTATCTCAAGCCCATACGGCCGTCAGTCAGCAAGAACTTTTTACCCGTCGCTAGAGAAGATCGGGCCATAAAAATGGCAACAAAAAAATATACAAAAAACATGCAAAAACGGCGACAACTGCGCAGATGCTGGGGGCCTCAATATAAGAATATAAAAGGGGAATCGAGCAGCAGCAGCAACAAAAACGTAAATTTAGTTTACATTATGTATACGAAAAGATACGCACAGCGGCGAATAAAAGGCGGCCCTTATTTTAATTATGTTTATATATGTGTGTGTGTGTGTGTGTGTGTCTGTATGAATGCTTGTGCTTGTGTATCTCTCATTAATCATCAACTTAAAAGTAAACTAAATACAAATCATATTCTATGATTTTGTATGAAAATGTATCACTGTGGTTGGCCTTTCAGGCTAGTGACGAAAGCTATATTAAGAACAAAAATAGAGGAAAGCTAAGTTCGGCTTGAGCACAGCTTATATAAGCTTGTATAATTTATATAAATTAAGGTTTTAAATGATTTTCGTCGAACATTCTTAGCTGAGTTATTTCCCAAACTATACAATAGATGGCGCCACTAATTTGACCATTTGCTTACCAGTTTGCTATATGTCAACTGTACGATATATTCATCAGATTTTGACCAAACTTCCCAAAATTGTGTGCATTATCATAACTGGATAGCTTAAAAAGTTTTTCTCACTAGAACTACTTTTTCGCCCATTCGTTCCTATGGCACCTATATGTTATAGTCATCCGATGTGGATCAAACTTGGCAGAGTTGTCAGGTAGCATATAATATTGATCAGTAACAAGTTTCAAAGCGCTAGCACTAAAAAAAAAAGAGTTTTGTATGTCAGCTATACTACATAGTTGTCCGATTTTAATAAAACTTGATGGAATTATGTAAAAGCATAGAAAACTAATAAATACGAGGGCACGTTTGCGTTGAAGACAAAAAAGTTTTTCTCACTAATACTAGTTTTTCGACCGATAGTTCCTATGGCAGCTATATGCTATAGTCATCCGATCCGGCCGGTTCCGACAAATGTGGAGCGTAGTTGTACCAAAAGACTTCGTGCAAAGTTTGGTTAAGATAGCTTTTAAACTGACGGAGGAGATCGCATAGGGACATGACTATATCAAAGCATCTTTTTTTTTTGTAAATAATAGAATCCATTTTTATTTAAACTATTAAATGAAATCTTACATTTGAGAACTTAAAATGATTATTATTACTGATAAGGTACAAGAAACGCAAAATATTACAAATTGCGGTCAAAGCATCTGGACAATTTTAATAAAGTTAGTTAAAGTCGGCTCTAACCGACTTCGATATACCCGTTAATCATGGACAAAAATGTTTAATAATCTTGATCTGCGTGCAGACAATAGGAGTCTACATTTCAAATTTGGTTGCTCCAGCTCTTCTAGTCTCTGAGATCAACGTGTTCATTAGGGTGTCCCAAAAATTTTTGTTTTTTTAATTTTCACGGGTGCTCAGGCATTTTCAGTAAGCTTTTAGGGGTAAGTATTTTTGACTTTTTTTTTTTTCAGATTTTTTGGAAAACGTTTAAAGCTCGCGCAAATCGAATTTTCCCCAAAAATCGTGTATTCCGTACTGTTTTTGAATTTTACTTATAACTTTGTCAATTTTCACGATTTTCTTAGATTTCAAATCAGCATTTTTAAAGAAAAATGTCAAAATTTTACTTTTATGCGCATAAACGATAAGTTTTGGCTATGCTTTTGCTCATTTAGGTACCATATATTACATTTTTTCGTAAATTTTGCATAAATTTTGTAAATAACGCATTATAACTGTTAAAGTTTCTATGAAAATCAAAAAAACTAGTGATGCAGTTTAAAAGATGGGTAAATTTTAAAATTATTTAAAAAAAAAAAATTGTAATTTGCCCTCGCCGTTCCAGAGTTATACTCTTTTAAAGCTATAGCAGGGTTTCCCAGGAAGAGAGCGCGAAAATGTGACTGTGTATCTCTCTAACACACGGTGAAGCATGACATGTTCCGCCCCCAGGGGTCATGATTAAAGTACCCGCTCTTCCAAATCAGGTCTGATTCAGTACTGAGTCATACTGAAAGGATAAAACACAAATCCAGAAAGAAGATTGGATATTTATTATTGATTAAAAGTTTTCTACAAAAGTCTACAATTCAGCAACAAAAGCTGAAATTTTGTAATGAATTATTCCATATTATAATTTATTATACGGAACGTTGCTTAATAAGTTGATACTTTACTGTACCTGAAAATTACCATAGAGCTGCTGGCAAAGTTTTTAAATTAATATTGATTTGGTTGTGTATGCTTTCGTCACTAATTTAACAACAGTTGATTATAAAATGCTCGCCAAAACATTACCGGAGAGACACCTACAAAGAGAAATAGAGAGCAGGAGCGCGAGCGCTTAACCGCAACTGAAGAGAGCGCGAGCGCAGCCCATACACACAACTTTCATTCATTTTGGCGCTTGTTGGCGCTCATTTCATTCATCTTCAACCTCAGTCGACGTCGCTGCCAGCTTGGCTGAACAGACTCTGCCGTACTCTCTGGCTCTCTCACACACAAAACACGTTCGTTTTCATTCATACTTATAAACAAAAAACAAAAAAAAAAAAACAGAAAAAAAGTTTCTGGTTCTGCAGCCAACACCAAAAAGTAAAAAAAAAACGCTCGCGGCGTTGAAATGCAGTTTGATGAATGGACTGAGACTGGGGGGAACTTGGGTTTGTTTGTTGTTTTTGTTTCAAGTTCTCTGCGGTGCGCTCTCTCTTGTCGATTATACTTGATGTTTGGTTCCTTCCTTTTTGTCTCTACGTGTGTGTGTGTGTGTGTGTGCCCCCACAATGTTCCTGCAAACCGGCTTAAGCCCCTTCTTCCAGCCATCCATCCATCCAACCATCCATCAGCCGTGGGCGCGTCTTGTATCTCAACTTTGGTTTTCTGTTCAAACTGCAATATTTCTGTTGTCTTTGGTTTTGTATTTATTTTTGTATTTATTCATAATTTGAACGCACATTTGTGGACAGCTGCTCCAAGGAAACGAGTTGGTTAACACACTTGCTCGTATTTCTTTTGTTTCTTTTTGGAGTTGTTTTAATTTAAGTTTTTTTTTGTCGACTTTTTAAATTCATGTTCACAGATTTTTTCGTGGAAGTGCTGCGTTAACAACTTCTACAATTTTTCATTCATTCATTCACACACACACACACACACACACGTGTGTGTGTGAGATACATTTGTATCTGTTGGCTCGCCTGTTTTATATTTCATACTCTACTCACTTATTACTACTTGGGATATTCATGCGTTTGCGTTTTGTGTTTTGTTTGCTTTTGTATTTGATTTTTTTTTTAAGTTTTTGCCTTCTCGCCTTATTCTAGGCCTGCTTCATTCATAAATTTTTACGACTTGAGTTGCTGCTGTTGTTGTTGTTTTTCTTGTGTTATTTATTGCTTGGAATTTTTTTTTTTTTTTTGATTAATTGCATTGAAATTCACAGCATTGTTGTGTAATTTGCCAGATTATTCGATCATTTTGCGAAATGTACATCACTTATTTTTAGATTAGAATTGATGTGATATGTTCAATCCATCGATTCGATAAACTTACAATCTTCTCATGGTCTTAAGCCAAAGTTATATTTCATTTCTTAACATCCATGCAAAAATATTGAGTAATAAAGGTGAAAATTGTGTGATAGAGTGAAAAAGAGAGAAGTAATATAAAGCAGGTTTTGTGATTTAGTTTTGAACGAATTTATTTCTCTTTCCTGCTTTAAGATTGTCCCATAAAATTATCGCATCGCAGACTTAAAGGACCATTTTCGTTCAGCAAACATCTTTGGTTGATTTTATTGGTGGTAAAAGTGTGATAAATTGCAATTTTTTTTTACATTTATGTCCCAAGAAATAAATTCTTTTGAGCATTTCGGCATAATATAACCGATTATAAAGTTTAAGAAAACCAAGGGCTCAACACTAGCTATGCTAAATCATATAGAGTTTTTTCCGACATCCTAGAACACATAGAAATAGTATCTCCGAATCCAATCACCTGTAAGAAGCTAAGCACAGACCTTGGCTTCTTCAAATTAGCACCTAGAAACAAAGACGCAGTAGAATCGGAAACAAAGCTACCATTATTCAGGGAAAAAATAAACCTACTGTCTAATAGTAATCTATTCAAATCTATTTCACTGATGGTTCTGTAACCAGCTACCACTCTAGTGCGGCTTTTCTCCATGACGGGTCAGGAGTATCGGACAGTTTTTACACCAACAAGATACTTTCGTCACTTACTGCTGAACTCCTTGCAATGCCTACTTGATTGGCATGCCTCGTATAGCCATACTCACGGATAGTATACTGGGAAAACCGTTACAAAACAACGCTATCGCTCAAAGTTTTTAATAGTAACATACCCCTATTAGATAAAAAACAAAACATATTCAAACTTAGTGGCCACACTGTTTTGTTGACGGGCTGTTGAAGTCACGTGATTTTTGTGAAATTGGCAGCAAATATTTTCCAACTTTTAGTGCGTCTGCTTAAAAAGTTAGAAACAAAATAAAAATTGTAAAAATGCTAATGTTTACTCCAGATGTTTAAGATTATAAGTTGATAACGCGTTTGTCATTCTTGTTTTCGGTCGCCCAATTGTGCCGCTGGTTGTTAATGTGTAATTTTAGGTTGACTCTAACCAGTGTAGCTGTTTTTTTTTGTGGAATAATAGTTAAGCATGGCACAACGATGCACAGGGTTTTAAATGCAAAGTTGTTAACGAAAGTGGGCAGATTTATGAGTAACTAACACTTCTTGCTACAACGTGCGACTTTTCGAGAAAATCGGCTTTATTGCAGCTGAATTCGTGCATAATTTGAATAGTTTGCATGATAAAGAGATAAAAAATTTTGTTTGCTTCGTAGCGTCAAACACAAAAATGCTTTGTAAGTTGTATTTAGAGCTAAAAATAAAATTACAAACCGAGTTTCAGCTCAATAGCGTAAAATACCACAAAGTTGGAGTAAATCGAACAGATCAGTTATATGGCAGCATGACGAATTGAACCATTTTCGATAAGTCGCTAAAAAAGCTTAAAATTCGTGTTCAAACCGAATTTCAGTTCAATATCTTTAAAACCAACTAAGTTGGTGTAAATCGGCCAGATCGATTATATCGGAGCTACACAACTGATCATATTAATAGGTACTCACATCAACTCGGACTTTAAGGCAACAGAAAACAGTTTTATTCATTGTTTCAAACTTAAAATTTGTTCTCATTGGTTCTTAAACTATTTGTTTCTAATAAAATAAACTTAATTGTAGCGTAGAATAATAATATAACATAAAAGAGATCATTTTGTGTTTCAGATACGTTTTCAGTGTGATCATAATAATAGGTACACTTCATGTGTTGGTAAGAAAAAAAATTTTAATTTCCATTTTGTGTTCTTTTTTTAGGTAAATTAGTATTTCCTAACTTAGTATCCAGTGTATCCACCTCTATTTTTGGCCACTACTGCTATTCTTTTTGGCATACTTTTAATAAGAGCCTGGCAGGTCTCTACTGGTGTCTCATACCACAGTTTTTGGACACCTTCCCATAGTTTTTGTTTATTTGAAAATGAATGCTTTGCCAATTTCTTTTTTAAGTCTCCCCACAAGTTTTCGGGGGATTGGCTTGGCCACTTCAGAACGTCAACTTTTTGGTCCTCGAAAAATTTAGATAACAGCCTTGATGTGTGTTTAGGATCATTATCTTGCTGAAATACCCAACGTAATGGCATATTTTCCACAGCATACGGTACCATAACTGTTTCCAATATGGATTTGTACTCTTCAGCATTCATTTTGTTCGTATTCTGATAAATTGGACCTACGCCGTACCAGGAGAAGCAACCCCATACCATTATATTGCCACTTCCACGTTTGACTGTTTTTTTTGTAAACCGTGGATGGAATTCCTTTCCATTAGGGCGTCGAACATTCCTTTCACAGTCATTCCCAAACAAATTAATCTTGGTTTCATCGCTCCATAATATGTTTCTCCATTTTTTCTCCCCGGTGCATCCTACCCAGTCTTTGTGGTCCCTTGCAAAAGTTTGCCTCATGGTGATATTTTTTTTGCGCATAAGTGGGACTTTTCTGGCAATTCTTCCTGGTGGGTTGGCATCTTGTAGTCGTCTTCGTATAGTTGGAGCACTATCTGAATTCCCAATTTCGGCTGCAATAGCCTTCGATGACTTAAATAGGTCCTTTTTGCTCAAAGTTACTATGTAGTGGTCAAGGGTTTCTGTTGTTTTTTGTGGCCATCCACTGGTTTCCTGTCTTGGTTTTCTTTCTAATGCATTTTTAACAAAATTATGAGACCTGTTCATTAATTTGGCGATGGCTCGTTAAGATTTGCCTTCTTTTCTCAGACTCAGAACCAATCGAGCTTCTTCTTTAGTACAATGAGAATTTCGACCCATTTTTTTCTCAAAAAAATAATTATTTAATTCTCTGTATTGACAGGAGCTATACTTAATTTACCTTTAGTTACCAAAAGATCGCTGATTACAAAATTATTCACTTGATACTTGTGAGAAACGGAGACTGTACCTATTATTATGATCAGGCGAAATGTGTGGTGGACTCGCAATTTATAGAAAAGATTTGATATACGGGGCAGCCCCTCTTTAAACTCTTTGTAACAGTGTGGCCAGACATTGACAACAACAAAAAACCAAAAATTAAAAAGTTGTCAACACTAAAGGAACGAAAAAACCATCTATAATTAAAAAATTCCGGTGTGTACCTATTAATATGATCAGGTGTGTATATGAAATAGTGTGCCGAATTGAACAAAATTTAATAAGTCGCTTAAGGACCTTAAAATACCTGCTCAAACTAAAATTCATTTCAAAATTGTAAAAAAAAAAGTATGCTCAAATCGGACAGATCAGCTATATGGAAGCTACATGAAGTTATGGCGCAAGTCTAACCCGAATTTGTATCTCGTACTAGAAGAAAAAATACGAGAGCAAACCAAATTTCAGTTCAGTAGCATAAGAAACAACAAGGTTGGAGCAAATCTGACAGATCGGTTATATGGCAGCTATATAAAATATTGGTCTAAATTCAGTGAATCTTTGCAAGTCGTCTTTGGGGTCTAAAATATGCGTACAAACCAAATTATGCCAAAAAAAAAGGCTAAAAAAAACAGTGTGCATTGTAAACCAAAAAGTTTTTCCTAAGACTTTTTTTATAGTTATATAGTTGACCGATTTTCATCATACTTGGTGGAACTATGTGAAAGCACAGAAAACGATAGATACGAGGTTTGGAGGCGTTTGCATTGAAAACAAAAAAGTTTTTCTCACTAAAACTAGTTTTCCGACCGATCGTACCTATGGCAGCTATATGCTATAGTCATGCGATCCGGCCGGTTCCGACAAATGTGCAGCATATTTGTACCAAAAAACTTCGTGCAAAGTTTGGTTAAGATAGCTTTAAATCTGACGGAGGAGATAGCATAGAAACAGACGGACGGACAGATGGACATGGCTATATCAACTCAGCTCGTCATGCTGATCAAGAATATATATACTTTATGTGGTCGGAGATGCTTCATTCTATGCATTACAAACATCTGGACAATTTGAATAGACCCTCTACAAGGGTATAATAAAGTTATTCGAAACTCCACGTCAGACGGCACAGACGTTTAAAATAATTATCCCTGAAGATGGTTGACGGTCAGCAACCGAAATAATCGAAAAAACAGCATATACATCTTTGTGTTTCATTTTACTTCAAGCAGGCTAAACTCAATTTTCTACAATTTAGAATCATCACTATCACTATCAACTTTTTGATATTCATTAAAGCTTTAATATATTAATAAGGAAACATGGCTTGTCCTGTCTGTCCGTTTTCTGTCTTTTTTTCTGGGTTCAACCGTCCTTTTTTTGTGTAGAGGCGTTGGCAACACTGGATCAGCGTAATATGCTTCGGGAGATAGCAGCGAGTCAAATTTAAAATTTTTTTTTTTGCCATTTGCAAATTTATTTCGACTTCTGAAGATGTTAGATATCATATGCTGTCGCTATTTCACATCTTCAAAAAATTCCGCTGAGATGTGCTCAGTGTGATTACCCTATAAGAAGACTCTTTGACGATAGTGCGATAGACAAAGAAAATAACTCTAAAAATTAAAAAATTTTTGCCTACATTGATGAAAAAGGAACAGGTTCTATTTGATAAGAGTTCCCCTTTAGAGAATTTTGACAACGGACTTTTTAGAGATATATGACAAGTGTAAAGGCAGCTTAATTGAATTTTCCTGAACAGAGACATGGCTGAATAAGACTATTATTTCGATGCAATGCTCCGCTTTCCGCCAAAGCTGATTAGTGATGCTGAACTCAACGCCCTGTTAAATTTTGAAGATGTTAAAGCCCTATACGGACATCCGATGTTCGTAATTTAGCAAACTTTTGGTCAGCTGTGCGCTCTCACTTACTCTCTCTGGATACATTTGGGAATATGTCCGTCTCGCTCTAACCACTGTGATTTCCTACTGGCTCTGTAAAGTATCTTTTTGGGCACTATCGTTTAGCACCACCAAAATTGAGAGGCAGCGCAAATTGGTTCACTAATAATCATTCTCCATGATAACAAGTTGACAAAGGAGTGCCATATATGAATAAAAATATTAAAAACATACAAATGTGAATTGTTTTTATTCATTTATTTCTTCATTATTTATATAAACTTAATTATTAAAATTTTTGTTTTATTAATTTGCTTAAATCTGCGACTCGCGATACATGTCGTGCAGCAGCTCACTCACACGCATTCTCACATCTGGAAGCTTCGATGGAGGCCTTTCTTTAATAATGCTATCCCAGAAGGCGTACATTTCTGGATGTTGAAATTTGGAACTAAGCTCTTCCATTATGCCCGTTTGGTACTCCATAATCTTGGAAATTGCGCCCATCCATTTGTCGTTGCCCCCAGACTTCTCCGATTTTTCTGACATATTGCGACGCCTTTTCTATAAGGTGAATAAAGTAGATGCTTTGATTTGGAATATCACTTAATGATTCGGTTACTTACGTAGGAGTAGCTGCTGGTTGTGGCCCCATCTTCGATGCTGTTTCCCACCTGCGTTGACGACAGCACAGACTCAGAAGTGCACTCTTCTATATCCACTATGCAGGAAGCAAGGGGTCCGTCTAAAATATCCTGTAAAACAATGAATCTTTCTTTAAACTGTACATTGTACATACCTTCTTTTTGTAATATCTCGGCCCACTTCTCCCCAAGCCTTGTTCACAAAATTCAAGTCCGAATGTTCGGGGTGGGAAATATCCCAAATGACATCCCGCTCTTGCACCGCCAAAATTTTAGACATTTTATCGTCATGGGGAAAAACATTTCCAAGCAATTCTTTCGTTTTTGCTTTTCTGCCATGATCTCTTGTATTATTTTCTTATGCTCACTTTAATTTAAAGGTCTGCGACGCTTGTCGAAGCAGAGTGACTTAACCTGGTGCATTCTCAATGCTGCGTCAGCTGCTCAAAGCACAATTAGGCCCACAGCCAATTTACATACTCTCCACAAATGTGCTGTTAAGAGTAACATTGTCTGTTAAGCGTAACATTCAAATTCTTAGCTCCGTACTAGCAAAAAGTTCAACTGCTTCTTCTTCCTATAAATTTTTGTATGAAACTTCTCGTTACTGCGGATGTCCGTATGGGGCTTAACGTCAAAAACTGTGACACGAATTGAACTGGTTTCGGGCGTAAATTTATAAATTTTTATTTGAATCCTCAAGATTTATTCATAAAATCTTTGCAGTTAAACATTTAACCTGGTTTTAATTTGTAAATATTTCGCTGCTTACAACGGATGTGTTTAAATTGAAAGAATACCTTGAACCCACTTTGTTGTTTATGTTTTGTTTTGTTTATTTTTTGGGTTTTTTTTTTGTAATCAGCACGCACTGAGGGCGTCAACAATAATGCTGATGGAAAAACAAAGAATGAAAAACTGACCAAGCACAATGCCCGCACTTAATATCGGTGAAACCCAGACGCTAATTGTACAATTTGTTGATTTTGTAACCTATTGAAGGGCCCTCGTACACAAGCACACCCAACTCACCCCACTCATTCGACCTTCAGATAGCTAAATGAACCACCAACTCACTACTCCATTGGTATTCCATTTTCTCCCCATTGTTTTTGCGATACCAAAACGAACAAATATTTGTGAGTGGCAGATAAGCGCAGCGTGTTATCAGTTGACTTCATACTTATTATAATGCGCTTTACCCTCTACCTTGAAATCGGGCGGGCCAGTAAAGATAAATTTACCTTTGGGGCGTAATGTAATAGATAAGAAAATTAAATCCGTTTAGATTGGATTGAGAGAAACGCAAGCTTTTTGGGTAAATTGGATTTTTAAGAATTGTGATAAATGCAATAGGAACTGCTGGTCCTGCAATTTTATGATGGACCCCTTCGAGGACGGGGACACAAAATTCTTTCAATTAATTTGATTGTTAAACTTTGAAATTAAATATCTATTAAACTACAAAGTGAGAATAATCCATCGCTTATCAATCATTTTCTAAATACAGAAAGCATTCTTTATAAGCAACCTTTACACAAGCAACATTCTATTGTAGCAACCTTTAGATTCCAAAATTTCTGTTCAAGCAACCATGGTTTTATTTCGAAAGGCAGAGTATCCCACCCGACAATCCTTAACGAAAACGGATCCGATTTCGATGTTTTCTTGAAGTTTTCTCTAACAAAACTATCGAGAATGTGTGCCGTTTTCGGTCCGAAAAATTATTACCTGTCGCTCAGTTTTTAACAGCAAAACGTAAGTTCTCGATACACGTTTTCGGATCCGTTCTCGACACTTTCTCGATAGCGAAAACGTATTGGAAACGATTCAGTTTTCGATCCGTTTTCGATGTCGAGAAAGTGTCGATTTAGAGTCCGTTCTCGACACTTTTTCGAGTCCGTTCACGGTACTTTTTTTGAGTCCGTTCTCGACGAACTTTTTCGCTCTAAATTTATCAACAAATGAGGTGGCAACCAATGACTAGCTGTCGCAAACAGAGAAAAAATTGAAAATCCGGATGAAACCCGCTTTTCTTAAGAAATTCGGATTTCGTTGTTAAGAGAAACTATCGTAAATGTCGTAGGTCCGATTACATACGTTTATTT
Source organism: Lordiphosa magnipectinata (assembly GCA_037044535.1). Lineage (NCBI taxonomy): Eukaryota > Metazoa > Arthropoda > Insecta > Diptera > Drosophilidae > Lordiphosa > Lordiphosa magnipectinata. The sequence continues at coordinate 133,294 of JBAMBO010004448.1, forward strand.
GTCGGTTGGGTTGCTACTGATTGTTTTTCACCATTCAACTGGTACCTCAAAAGAGGCAGCCTACTTGAATGACTTCACCTTGTATAATTTCACCATGGGGTTCACTCTTCGTTTTCGTTTGCATTGCCAAAATCTGGCAAGTTTAAAAAAAAAAAAAATTCTTTATAAATCAAGCACAATTACACTAAAAATTTCAAAATGGATCACACAATTAAGAAAAATTCACTTCACTTCACGATCAACAAGGTATACTAATTTGACAAATGCTCACCCTTGAAATTGTTCTAGGCCATAAAACTCGTTTAAGTATCAATTTTCTGCAGATTTTAAGATATTTCTGATACATTATTTTGTTTAGGATAATCGATTCACTGAATCCGCTCCCCAAACTTGATTACCTTGGCTTGAACCTCCTTCAAACTTTAAGTGCTTTTGTATCCCTTAGGATACTTAACACTGAGAGCATGTTCATGATACATGACATGATAGTCTCGTAGTCTCGCATTACATCATGATTCTACTATGAATTTGATAAAACTACTGGATTATCATGCTTCATGTATCATGCACATGATCTCAGTGTGAAGACAGCCTTATAACAATCAGTTTCCATCTTCGATATACTTTGATGGTAAATTTTTCGGATTGCAAAATTATTCGCCTTTTAACATTCGATTTCAAAAATTTTAACCAACTCCAATTTTCAAACGAGAACAGAAGATGTCCCATAAATTCACTGCTTATTCTAGTTTCTTAACTAAGAATTAAGTTCATTAACTAAATGTGTAACACAAAACACCAGCAAATCCATTCTCGACTAATTTACTCTACAGAAGTAATTAATCTGTTATCTACATTACATGCATACCACATTTGACATTTCCCCATACATTTTACATATATTTGACACCCCACAAAGTATGCCACACTTTATTTTAACTTGCCAATCTCATTTGCAGCCTAAAAGATGCCACAATTTAAAGGTGGCCCCCAGTGAATTAGTGAAAGGAGGCGAAATGAAATGTCACGGAAATCTCTTCCAACCAAACTCTAACCCAAAACAAATTCTCGGCAGTGTTGCCAGAATATGAGAACCGAAAGTTGCTAAATGTGCAAAAAATAATTGCTAAAAATAGCTAAAAATAAAAAAAAGTGGCTATAAAAGTTGCTAAAAGTCGAAACTTACAAAAAAATATTAATTTTAGAACTAAAATCTAACAAAAATTACACAAGTAATATTATACAAGGAGTTAAGACCACAATAATAATCAAAATGTGGTCTGCAAACAGCCTGGAGACAGAATCTCTATTGGTTAATTTCAGTATTGAGCTAAACGGGAAAGTTGTGATTTCGCCGTAAGCAGCAAAAGCTTCTTCAGTGAATTTTTAGCTAGTTAAAATTGAACCTAAATATTTTGCCTACAAATCAAAGAGGGGACAAAATTTGCCATATCTGTGTAGTCCATTTGTTCAAAATAATATTAAATAATAAAGCAAATAAAAGTTCTTAAAACCATCCTAATGCAAAGACAAAAAAAGAATATTTATTGATAAACCATTGAATAAATTCAGGATCCATTAGGACTGGATATTATTATTAATCGATTTTGGGTAGTAAAATATACAGTTATTAAACCGGTTGTTAAACCCAACAACTATCCCTTTAATGTTAAATTGATCTTAGACTTTATATCTAATGCAGCTCAAAATCGTCAAAAGGATAAGAAATGATCGTATACATACCAAATTGATATTAGGGTATCAGTTTTTTTTCTGAGTGCTTAAAACCTCATTTAATGTCTTCAGGTTCAACATTTTGAATGATTCACAGTAGTGTCAGAATCCGTTTGGTGGGCTCAGTACTGAAATCAGCCCTGATTTGAAAGAGATGGTACTAAAAACATGGCTTTCCTTGCGGGATTTTTCAGGCGTTTATGGCCTATATGGACTCGATAATGGGTGATGTCAAATGTGGTACCCACTATAGCGGTTTTTCGATGCATGTTACCATCTCTTAAGGTCACATTTGATTGGTCAGCATCTCAATATATTTAAAATCTTACAAAATTTTATCGAGTGATTTTCCATTGATTCCATTTTCTAAGTTAGACCTCTGTGGGCGGTGTACTAACCGCTTGTCCATTGGAGGCGGAAATTTAGTATAACAATTGTGGTGACTCCAGGAGAAATTGCTTCTGCACCGACTCAATAAGGCCCTGGTATGTTGCATACTGTGGTGACCATACGCATAAGCAGTACTCAAGTAAAGGTCAGACAAGTAAGACGTAAAGAAGCTTAGTGGTGTATGGGTCATCAAACTCTTTGGACCAACGTTTAACAAATGCGAACACCCCTTTGGCTTTGCTAACGATAATCCCAATGTGATCAGAAAAGTTCATATTATGGCTGAATAATACGCCAAGGTCTGTTACAGGTTGTGCGGGCCCAGGGAATATTTACCCATAAATGGGGCAGAGCGGTAAAAGAACATAGCACTACATTTAGAGTTTTTAAGGTACAGCAAGTTGTTAATGCACCAAGATTGAAAGTGGGTAATGGTGGTGGAGTGGTATTAAATAAGACTTTCTGTGTACGGTTTGCGAAGTACATTGAAATCCAGTTGACTAAGGGGTTAGGAAAACCTAAAAGTGATAATTTCTTTAAAAGCAAAAGGTGATTAATTGAATCAAATGCCTTGCTAAGATCTGTGAAAATAACATCTGACTGATTTTTCAGCGTCCCTTATTATGGAAGTAAACTCGAGAAGTTTTGTTGATGTAGACCGGCGCTTCATAAACCCGTGCTGTGATGGAGACATAAGAGAGCAACACTGGTGCTGCAACTGAGAAGTTATAACCTATTCTAAAAAGTTTGGGTATGGCACAAAGTTTTGCTATCCCACGATAATTCTGAACATCAGTTCTACTTCCTTTTTTTGAAGTGGTAAAATGAAGGATTCCTCTTAGATATCAGGAAAAAAGCTGTTGTGTAGAGATAATTGAAAAATTTTAGAAAGAGGCTTGCATAAAGCATTTGCACAATTCTTGAGAACACAGCTAGGAACTTCGTCCGGACCGGAAGAGAAGGAAGTTTTTACAAGTTTAAGATTTTCCAACACAGTGCTCAGTGCGGAATAGTAGTAAGGGTAATGAGCTGATGTTCTATACACAGACGAAGAGTAGGTTGTTTGGAAAAAATCAGCAAATAAGTTGGAAATGTCAGCGTCGTTGCATGCAGTGGTGGTATGATACCGAAGAGAGGGAGGAAAATGAGAAGTTTTACGTTTACAGTTGACAAATGAATTGCTTAGGGTTCTTAAATTCATTTTTACACATAAACAGATAGTTTTGATAACATTCAGAATTGTGAATAAGAAAGTTCGACTGAGCGGCAACGTATCAGGAATGATCCGCCAGTTGTCCAATCATTTTATATTTTTTATGTAGTCTGTTTTTCATGCGAGTAAACCAGGGTGGCTTACGAGGTGCTACCGATAATGAGGAACAAGGCATGTACAAGTCAAATGCAGAATTAAGCGAGCGGCAAAATAAGTCAATTATGACGGCTGGACTAGCATCAGAATCGAGAAATCACCAATCAACCTGCGAAAGGTGTTGATTTAGTTTAAAAAAAATTGGCTTTACGGAATAGGCGACATGATCTAGGCTCAAGCTCAGATGCAGTCTCTAAAGATGTTAAAATCTCCAAGGCTACCTCAAGAGTTGGATGATAGGCATCTTCAGGGGTAGAAAGAGGGTCGATTCTAATGACCCAGGGGTTAGAGAATTCAGAGTCGAATACTAGATCCAGAAGCTTGCCATTATTGTTATAAATTGAATTAACTTGACCCAACGACAGGTCTATGATACCATGGATGAAGTCGTGCGGACTCGTCGGAACTAAAATATTCGAGTCCTTAAGAGGCACCCAAGCCACACTGGGAGGATTAAAATCGCCTAAAACAACGAGGTGGTCATTGTCTCTAAGATAAGACAAATTGCAGATAAATGTTGCATATATATACTAATGTCTGATCGAGGAGGGATGTAAGGGAAAAACGCGAGTAACTTCGGTCAGCAGTGGCTATGGGCGGGCTGGCCCTAATCTATGTATCTATCTATGTACAGTCAACGTGAAAAAGAAGATAGCCAAAATATGAACATTAGAGACCAAAACGGAACACCAATCGAGTACGCACTGCTCGATTCAGCGAAACAGTTGCCATTTTTGCAAAGAAACTCATCGAATGCAAACTCTTCTCATCAATTTAAAAGGCGATAATCAGCTGGACATTTCCTTTTCAAATATTAAGTTATAGCTTAAAAGTCAACCATTACCATAAATGGTTAACTGATTAAAAATTAACAATACTATTTAATAACAGACATGCCCTCTTTTAGCCTAATCCAATTAATCATAGTTACCAAATAAGGAGTCTAAGCCAAAAAAAAGCGATTAAAAATGCTGCAAAACAATCCCCCCACAAATATGAATCAATTAGCGCAACAAAAGCCAAACCTGTATCCAAATTGCGCATAGATGGAAACCCGTTCTCCCGAGACAACTTCAATTGCATTTATGATGATTACACCAAACCCAGCACAGCGCAGAGCCAATTGATAATGCAAGTCGTTGAAAACTTAAGTTGCTGGCGATTATGATCCATATAAATATATAGATTGGTCTTGCGCTGCATATGGCAGTTTGATTAGCAAATATATGGAACACCTGCAGTTGGTTAATTTTGTTTTATAGTCTATACAATTTTCCAGTTGCCTGCACGTCGAGTTTTCCAGGAGTTGGCCTAAAGCAAGTGAAGCGTGTCCGCCTGGGCTCTCTCTCTCTGTGTGTGTGTGTGTGTCTTCTGAGCCAATTTAACGCTGCTGCCTGTTTAACCCTTGGCCAACCTTTTACACATTTCGCTTTAAGACCAATTGATAATTTAACGCTTCAATTGGCCCAAGCAATTAAAAAAACAACAAAATATTGTCTGTTTGTCTGTGTTAATGCCTTGTCATAATTTGTAGCACATTTTAAATTAAAGTTTTTGTAATGCCTAATGGGTTTCTGTTTTAATGCCTTTCTGCATTTGTCATTGGAATTAAAAGCCATTTGGATAGTGCACTTTGTGCAGATGAAGTTAACCCGTGAAGATAGTGTTGAAAGTATTCTTAAAACCAGGTAATCAAACCGGAACCGTATACCGAAAAGAACCGATTAAAACTCAGAACCTGCACCGGAACCGATATTTTTAATTTTTAGTATTCCGGTATTCAAGAACCGATATTTTTAGAATAAGTATCTTGGAGTGTGTTTTAAGCCTACCCTTACTTTCAAAGAACATGTAGGGAGAAGAAACGCTGAAGCAAAAGCCAGTATCAACTGCATTTGGAACTGCTTCTTGGCAAAACCTAATGTAAGCATCAGAGCTAAATAGAAACTGTTTAACGCTGTATGCAGAGGTATGGGGGATATTGCAATTTTGAGGAGGTGGATAGACTATCCAACATATTTTTGGAAAAAAATCCTAAGGTTACCTCCGAATGCCCCTGGATACGATCTAGCCTTGAAGACTTGCGTTGATGATGCGCACTTCTATACCTTAGACCAGAGTCCGGCACGTCTCAGTCTCCAGTGTATTGAACAAAGCTCTGCGGCAGCGACGTCGACACACCGACAGTATACGAGCTTATACTGCTCTCTTTTGCAACAACAAAAATGTGCTAAAAGAGCGCTCTCTCGCGTACCTAAACACACACACACAACGCCAAAATGTGCATGTGTGTTTTGTCGGCCCCTGCCTTAGACTTACACCTTGGGTACATAGGGAAAACCCTTTTTTTCTATGAGGAGAGTCGACAGCCGCATTTTCTTACATCCGAGATAATTAGAAAAAATGTTTTTTTGGACACAAGAGCTTGATAAGGTATGCGCTCCTCTCACCCTCAACTGGAAAGATGGTCTAGGCTCCGCGAAGGATTGGAATTCAATGAGAATCAGCATAATGGATGCTCTTAGACAGAAGAAGGAAAAGATCAAGCCAAACTAGAATATACAGATATCTCGACCATACAGCTGCCCTTAAATTGTAACACCTGGCAACCAGCAAAATCTCATGGGTGATGAAAGCGCGTCTTGACCTTATCACGTTGTCATTAAATATATACAACAGACCGGTAAACATGCCGTACCCAATCTATAATACCGGAGAAAATGAGGATTTGACGCACTTCTTAGCAAGATGTCCAAGTCTTAAAGATCAAAGATGGGCGACCCTCGGCAAACCATATTTTACGAAGGAGGAGCTACATGATATCCTAGACGATAAAACTAACGAGAATTGGGAGGGACTGGTATCCTACATTAAAAAAGCTATGCTTTATGGAAAAGAGATTTTGGAAATACTATAATATACAATATTACAAATGAACTAGAACAAATGCCGAACAGCAGGCACATTAGTCACAGCCCCGTACTGCTGAACGGTCAGATATCTTGGGAAGACCAGGGAAGTCAGGCGTAGTAAGCGGGTGCAGGGTGAGGCAAAATGTGCTTGGCCGACGGACGGTTCGAGCAACCAAGTCGGTTATGATATTCTTAGTTTTATTTTTATTTTATTTATTATAGTTTGAACCGAAAAGCCGAAAAGAACCTAAACAGTGTACCGGTACAGTTTCGGAACTGAGTAATTTTTTATTTTTTTTTAACTTCCGTATTTGCTGCACAGTATTTTGTCATCGCTATATTCAGAGCTGCTGACTGCGCGTGAGAAAGAGACAAAAGATATTGCTTTTGTCTATGCATATAGGTTTCTGTGAGCAAGACTGAAACAAAAACAGCAACAAAAATATGTATATATTTGGCGCTCTTTCACTTAAGTTCCGTTTTTGCATGTTGGCTTTCTGCTAATGCTTCGGATGCTGTCCATTTTTTATGCAAAACAAAAGAGCTCAGTGTACAGTCGCCTACGGTTAATCGTTGTAAAATTTTTATGCGTGTTTGTGCTGGAAACTGCAAAGAGTAATTAATCAAGTCAATCTAAACGATCGCTTAAAACGCCAAGGCCAAAAACAAATGTGTATCGGAAGTATTTCGCCATTGACATTCAAAAAAATGTAAGCAATTGCTTAATAAACAAGTGTGGACATAAAATTAAGGTGAGTTTGATATTTACGAATTTACTTTCCGAGAAATAAACATATTTATATGTATGTACAATGTACAATGATACTCAGTCCAATGCACATACATATGTAAGCTTCGAGACTTTTCTCTCATGCATATACAAACATACATACTTAATTCGTATGTAAGTGCTTAGAAAGTTAAATATCCTGCCTTTATGTATGTACGTAGATGCTAATGTTTGCATGCCTTTTATGAAAAGAAGCGAAAACTAAGGTTGTGTGCAGGGAATCAAACCGAATCGTATTTCGGTTCCGGTTCTGGTACGCACCGAAACTTATGTTTCGGTAAAAGGTTCCGTATCGATACCTGGATTTTTATTTCGGTATACCGGTACGTACCGGTATGAATCATTAAAATATAAAGAAAGATCGGGCATTGGTTTTGCGTCCAACCAATTTCATAACGAAGACATAATAATTACACCCCGGCAAACAAACGCTCTACACTTTTTTTGCCCTTTTCAAAGACATATATAAACACAATTGTAGAAACTTTTTCAAGTTTACTGACCACCATTTAACTCCATCTTCTTTGTTTTGTTTACATTTTAAGCTCAGAAACCTCTGGAGGTTCGAACCCATCGTGAAGTATAAGATTCGGTTCGATGACCGGTTCCTTAACCTAACAAATCTGAGGAAATCGGTTAAAATTAAAACCTTCTTGGCCTTATTTTTGTTGAAGAGGACACATTTAACTTACTATTTGATTACTAAAAAGGTTAACGCCATCAATCATACGTCCCTGGTTCTTCCAATGTGTACTCGTACATAGATATGAAAAAATTAAATTGTCTTGTTACAACTAGACTATTACTTTATTTCCCATCTCATAGTCGGAATATTCCCAGTTTGGATATGACTTACAAAACTGATCTCCATTAGATAATGCACCAATCGATCCAAGTACTAAGCAATGATTTTTTTCCATCCGTAATATAAAGAAACTTATATAAGGCAATTTTAATAATTTTCTGAACCGAATGTTTTTCCAAACAGAAGAATTCCGGCTCGGGTTCAGGTTCTCGAGGTTATAGATTTTGAAGGTCCGGTAGATGGTCCAGTTCGATGGACGCAAAAAACCCGAACCGAACCGTTTCTGCGGGGTTCAGTTCCGTCAGTGATTGATGTGATTAAACAGTTTTGTGAAAATACTGAACTAATTGTATTTCCTGTTTCTTTTCATACAAATACATGTATGATTTGAATTAGCCTCCACTTTCAGCTAACAGATTTGTGCCAGAGCTGCCGTCCTCATTCCGTTTCACTTGAACAGAAATGGATAACACAAGTACATTTCTGTTCAATGGTTATTATGACATTCAATGAGGGTCTAAGAATATAGGATGCAATATTTTTAAAAAGACTGGTCTTGATTTTGCACCCAGAACCGCAAATGTACCAGTACAATGTTTCGGTTCTTTTCTGTCTTTTCGGTTCCAAGAATATCGGTTCTCGAATACCGGTATACAAAAAATTAAAAATATGAGTTCCGGTGACGGTTCTGGTTCTGAGTTTTAATCGGTTCTTTTCGGTATACGGTTCTGGTTCCGGTTTGATTCCCCTGGTTGTGTGTACATTGTACATACATATACCAGTTGCAAGGGAACATAAATGACTTATATGTATATATGTATGTTCGTTCCTTTTTAATAGGGCGATCGTGGAACAAATTTAACACACATTGCTTCGATCCCACTCCGATTTGATAAAATAGCTTCACAATCAAGTCGATCAGCAAAACACGAATCAAGCAACGGAAAAGAAAACTGCTGGTTCCAGGTCCAGGTGCATTGATGAATTGTTTAAGCCCAGCATTCGGGTGGATATTACCAAACAGACTATTCGAGATGCGTGTGTTTTACCGGTCCATACCGGTACTTACCGGTATACCGAAATGAAAATCTAGGTACCGAAACGGAACCGAATACCGAAATGAAAAAAAAAACAAAACAGAACCTTTTACCGAAACAGAAGTTTCGGTACGTACCGGAACCGAAATTCGTTTCGGTTTGATTCCCTGCTTAAAACTATTGAAAGCGGTCATCATTTTTAAAAAAATCAAACGGACATAAAAAGTTGATAAATTGTAGAGTCTTTGGGTCGAAATGATTAAAATAGGACGTTAAGACTACTTTGACCTAGAGAAGGAAAATTAAGAATAATGTGGTTGGAAACGAGTGCTGGTTTTTCTGGGGTACCTCCAACATCTGAAGCAATTGTCGATGCATTGACCTCAACCGTTTCGCTTTGTCTGCAAAGAAGAACAGTTTTTGCGCAAAGAGCGCATACTCCTGCTTTCTTTCGTCTGCGCAGGAGTCTTCTGGCTGATCAAGAATATATATACTTTATAGCAGGCATGCCCAAAAGCAGCAAACGACAGAGCACTCACCAATACTCACAAGGATAAGCACCAATACCAATAATGAAATTGTTGTTGGTCAGTTTGCTTGCGCTCGCAAACACCAATTAAAGAAGAGAACAAAACCGGTTTTTGTTCTACGCGTCGCATACACACGAAATCGTTAGCATATGTGTCGTTTTGTATGCCTCGCGCCCTGCATGTATACGATTATTGATTTCCTATGTTCCGTGCAATTACAATAACAAAACGTACCCAAAGAGCATACGGCTGGGCATCGCTGCTTTATAGGGTAGGAAATGATTCCCTGTTACATACTTTTGCACAAACTTAATATACTCTGTGTACCTTTAGTACAGAGTATAGAAATGTCATTATAATATCACAATTAAAAGGATATGGTAATATCCATTCCAAATATAGAACCATTTCTAAGCTTTAAAAAAACCTTTTCCAACCCAATTTAAGATTTTTTTAAAGCGTAAACATTGCATTTCAAATAAATGTTTTCGAAGTGTCATAATCTTCAGCTGCCCAAAGGTATGCCATGTTTTTCCTATTCTACAGGAAAGCAATTATTAACTTTGAATGAAAATGGGATAAAAGTGTTTAGTCGCAAAGTGAGCATTTTTATTACAGATTGTTGTTATGTTGTCTCATAACTATCATATAAGTAACAAGACCCTCACAATATCACTTAAAAGTGAAAAAATACCAAATGCTTCAATTGACTCATTTAGAAGGATCGTCCACAAATTGCCTGCCCCTCCCCCCAAAAAAGAACATTCCCAACAATGTCGGCGCTGGCGCTTTTGTGTCTATGCCAAACATTGCCGCTTTAACCCAATGTCTAAACAATAACAATCGATAAATTTTCGTTGAAGATTGCAAGTGGCTGCTGCTGATCCTCCTGCTGGGCGGGTGGAGCGCCGCCATTCGCTCAGTGGGTTGCCTTTGATGCTTGGCGCAATTTATCAACGGATTTTATTGAGTGTTTTTGTTGTACGGCTGCATTTTTAATTGTTGCCGCCTGATGCTGACCATAACACCAGCCGAAATGGGAATTGGAAATCGAATGGAATCGAATCTGTGACTGAACTATAAATTTGTATACAAAAACCCGTTGGCGCATCGATCGGAAGTTAATTTATGCTACGTGCGAGCATTTAGCATTTGTTTATTTGAGTCCAAGATTTGTGGCTTGGAACATAAATTAGTTTGTCATTTGTATGAAACCATTTTTTGTGGTTTCGATTTGGATTTGAATTTAAATTTGGGATTTTCGTTTTAGTTTTCAGCACTTTGCTGAGGGGCACAAATTGTTTAAAAGAAATGCATTACAAATGCAGGCTGTACATTGCACAGTGGGGCCGAGGCAAGAAATATGATATATTTGGTTATCTAAATTTATTTTAATATTTTTGATCATCTTTATTGTAAATTTAAAATTCGATTGTTTTTTCATATTTTTACAACACTGATCTTAAACTAGTTTTGGCTTGAAACGGGTCGCCTAACTGAATTTGATTCGGAATCGGTTTTGTACAGGCTAAATTTGTAACTCCAAATAAACATTCTTGAACCAAAATTTAAAGCTGTGGCTTAATGTGGCTTCAAACGGTATTGTACACTTAACCTGGATTGGAACCGGTTTCGAACCGGTAATTATCTGACTTGATCTACTTAGAACCTTAAACCGGTTCGATACCGGGTTTGAATCGATATTTTTTTTAACTTTATACTTTACAAGAAAAAAAGTAACTACTCTTCACCAGGAGATCGAAATTCCTAACCTTATCCCTATATCCCTGTAATCAACGGAATAAGCCTAACATTTGGGGACAATGCCAAATACTTAGGAGACAACGATTTGTCCTGAACAGCTTTAATAAGGTACAGAGAAGCGCTGAGATATGTATGAGCGGCGAGCTCTGAACCACACCAACGGAAGCGCTCAACATATTTCATATTTCATCTCGTACCACTTGACCTCGTAGCAAAACAGATGGCTCTCACAACAATTCTCAGACTACGAGAATCCGATACCTGGGACTGGGGTAATTTCGGACACTACACTACACTTAGCCACCAAGCGGGTATACCGTCAAATACAGACTACTGTATACCGCGAAAGACGTTCGACAAATCACTTCGTATGATTACATTAGGGTGTCCGAAAAACAATTCTTTTTTTAATTTTCACGTGTGCTCAGGCATTTTTTGAAAGCTTATGGGGGTAAATATTTTTGAGTTTTTTTTTTCAGATTTTTTGGAAAATGTTTAGAGCTTGCGCAAGTCAAATTTCCTCAAAAATCGGGTTTTCCGTACTGTTTTTGAATTTTACTTATAACTTGGTTAAAACCTACGATTTTCTTAGTTTTCAAATCATTTAGGTACCATTATTATTATTATTATTACAAAATTAGCACGCAATTACAAATTGAGTGTAACTTAAAGAGTTAAGCTATAGCGACTAAGGCCTATTGTTTCTTCAATTTTGCATAAATTTTGTAAATAACGCATTATCCGAGGTGTTCCAGAAATCTCTAGAGATTTTGGGGTCAGTTGTTTTTGAAAACAACCATTCCAAATGTCGGAGATTTCGTTTTTCGGAGTTAGCTTCGGAGTTGCATGCAAAGCAGCTGACAAAAACAGCTGACTGGTAGTTTTCGCGTTGGGGCTGACACGACAGGGTTGAAGGCTTCAAAATAGTTTAAATTAATGTAGGATTCCAATTTTATTTGGTAATTTCTAAGCCAAATGTTGCAAGTGGTTGTGGTATGCACTGAGTTCCAAATTATGAATCATTTTTAAGCCAATAGTACTCAATTCTGTCGGAAAAAAATTGAAGAGAACGCTGACCCGCCAAAAAAACTATTTTGTGTTGACAACCCTGTTGCTTACAACTGAGTGGAGTGCACAAATATAAATTCAAAAATGCCCGTGGCTACATTAATTGTTTGGTATTGCTGGGAGAAAGCCGTTGGCGAGGGAGACATAATCGTAACAAGATCGTTTAGAAATGATGCAATCCACTTTTAATTTCTGATGAAGCGTAAGCTACATTTCTGCCGCGATATCCGACTGTTTTTCCATATGCCATTGCTGCCTCTTTCTCCGGAGTTCTTTGTTTCCTCCATAAAAACATCCTAAAATTTTTAAAGATCAAAAAAAGATGTAAAAAGTGCAGTTAAAAATTTGACTGCTACTAACTTGTCTTCCATTTGTAGTTTGAAATTCTCGCCGATAGTATTTATCGATAGGTTTGATTCGATACTTCATTGAATTAACCCTTTAAATCACTGCTAATTTATACACATAATCTAGTTAAATTTATACTTCACTTAAGCGAATAGACTTTTAATTTTAAAAAGAAAATTAAGACTACGTAAATGATATTGTCACATTTGGAATAAGTTGGCAGGTTTGCTTATTGTTGCTTTCTGCTGACCTCAGACTTTTGCATTGTTTTGGTGGATAATATTTTAAAAATCATTTTTATTTCTAAAAACCCATCAAATCTTTAATATTATTAATGCAATTCGATCAACTAAGCATTCAAGCTTTGTTCCTCATTGTTATATTTGACTCAAATCTCTTTATTAGCAAAACATGGACCAAATGTCGCCACAAAATTCGCAATATTTGAAAACAACCAAAAGAGGTTTCAGGAACACCGAAAATTGCTTTTGGGTTGCTGTTGGGTTGTTAGAGGTTTGTAGAACACGGCCATATAACTCTTGAAATTTCAATGAAAATCAACAAAACTAGTGATGCAGTTTAAAAGATGAATAAATTTTAAAATTATTTAAAAAAAATTAAATTTGCCCTCACCGTTCCAGAGTTATACTCTTTTTTAAAGCTTTGAACCCTTTGCTTACTTTTTGGTCTTCAATGCAAACGTCCCCAAACCGTATTTCTAAGTTTCTATGCTTTCACATAATTCCACCAAGTTTTATGACAATCGCCCAACTACGAGCCCCAACCACTATTAATTCGAACAGCATCTTTTTTTCACAGTGCGCAATGTTCAACAAACGATATTTTCAATACTACTACAGATTACGCATACCAATGTATTTTGTCTAAAAGAAAATTTTATTCTCTTTACGATGACAAAAAAAAGTTTTGTTGTATTTCCAACAACAACAACAATATGAGTAATTTATTCAAACGGTAGACTTAAGAGATAAGAAAAAAATGACCACTATTAATTCGAACGCTGCGTAATATTATTTACTATCATACTAAAAACAACAATTTAATTAACATTAGAATTGTGTAACGTCGCCTCTGGCCTGTATTACGCATTTAATCCGTTTTGGCATTGATTTTAACAAATTTTGGCAGTGTTCTCGAGAAATCGAGTCCCACATCTCTTGCAACTTAATTTTAAGGTCAGAAATGTTCCTTTGTGGCTCATTTCGAAGCTTTTTTTTCATTAGCCACCAAATATTTTCTATGGGGCTTAGATCTGGGCTATTTGATGGCCAATCTAAAACCCCCATTTGTTTATATTGCAGCCAATTTTTGGTTCGTTTGGCTGTGTGCGATGATGCTCCGTCCTGCTGAAAAGTGAATTCACCAAAATCTGCCAGTTTTGGTATTGATGGCAGCAAACTTTCTTCTAAAATATTAATGTATTTTTCAGCATTAACCGTCCCTTCAATGAAATGCAGTTTTCCTAATCCTTTGGCAGACATACATCCCCATACCATAGTGCTTGCAGGAAACTTTACTGTCCTTTTAATGATGGTGTCCCATTGCCTTTGAGTCCAAAACATCCTTTCCCGAGCCCATTGCAAACGCTACTTTTTTTGACGAAGCGTAAGCAAGGGTTTGTCCTTGGCCTATGAGTAAGATAAGTTATTGGGTATGATGCATAGGTAATAACAAAACATACTTTGTAGAAACCATATCCAATATTTTTTAACTGCAGTCGCGTCCATTCTCGCTTGACAGTTTTGCCAATTTTCTGCGACCACTCAGAAGCCAAATTTCTTAAAGATTGGCGACGATCAGCCTTAACAATTTTGGCCAGTTCCCTTTTGTCGCGGGGTGTTATTGCTGATGTTCGGCCTCTATTTGCAATATTATTTGCAATGTTCCGAGTTTTCTTGAAAATGTGTATCACCCCATGCACCGACGACTTAGACAAATTTAATTGCTTGCTCATCTCCGTAATTGTCTTCGCAGATTTATAATAATCTCTAATCAATACTCTGATTTCGTTGCAAATAGGCTTACCACGTGCCATCGTTGCTAAGCTTTCACTGATCTGCAGTAATTTTCAAATCTTTTGCATTCTGCATTGTGATATTATTTGCAGATTATAACTAGATAGAGATTCTGTTACATTGGTTGCTTTTATTTTGTTCTTCTTTTGAGATAAAGCTTACGCAGCGTTCGAATTAATAGTGGTAATTTTTTTCTTATCTCTTAAGTATACCGTTTGAATAAATTACTCATATTGGTGTTTGTTGTTGGAAATGCAACAAAACTTTTTTTGTAATCGTAAAGAGAATGAAATTCTCTTTTAGACAAAATACATTGGTATGCGTAATCTGTAGTAGTATTAAAAATATCAGGTGTGTAACATTGCGCACTGCAAAAAAAACATGCTGTTCGAATTAATAGTGGTTGGGGCTCGTATATAGTATAGCAGCCATACAAAAGTTATGTCTAAAACAAAGTCTTAGTAGGAAAAACTTTTTTTTTAATGATATCTTTCCCAAACTTGTTACTGACAGTAACTTACTGTTCAATATTATATGCGACTACACAATTCTACCAAGTTTTATTCAAATCGGATGACTATAGCATATAGCTGCCATAGGAACTATCGGTCAAATATGTAGTTCTCGTGAGAAAAACTTTTTTGTTTTCAATGTCTTTATACCTTCCACTTATGAATATTATCAGTTTCCACACAATTTTGGGGAGTTCGGTCAAAATCTGATGAATGTACCGCATAGCTGGCATATAACAAACTGGCAAGCAAATGCTCAAAGTAGTGCCGTCATCAAGCTACAAGGGTATATAAACTTCGGTCAAGTCGAAAGTAGCTTTCCTCTATTTTTGATATTTGATTTCTTGACCGGAAAAACAAACAGCAAACGGGAAAAATCTCATAATTAAAAGTTTAAAGACAATCCGATGCTAAACTGGCAAACAGCTTTCAATATTTAAGAGTATAACTTTGGAACGGTGAGGGCAAATTACAATTTTTGAAGTAATTTTAAAATTTACCCATCTTTTAAACTGCTTCACTAGTTTTTTTGATTTTTTTTTTTTTTTTACAAAATTTTTGCAAAATTTAAGAAAAAATGTAATACACCCAGCGCCACAAAAAAAGCCGCAGTCTAAATATTCACATACTTGTATGTTTTCTTGCTTGGGGTTTCTATAAATGTTTTCCGAATTGCCAAATTATTTTTTTTAGTGATTAATGGAATATTTTTAAATAAAAGTGCATTGCAATTTTAATTTTATGAATGTTAGTTTATTAGAAAAAGGTTTTTTTCCAGACCCATATTAATTTTAGTGACTTTTCATAATTATGACAACTTTAAGAAAAAAAATTATAATAATTATAAAAGTGCATATACTCAACAAATAATGATTTTTTTCCAAAAGTATACTTAATTTGCTATAATCTAATAAATATTTTTTATCAAATTAATAGTAATTTTTTTTTTTTAATTTAAATTAGTACTTTGTAGTACCCCCTTTTGCTTTAATTACACATTTTACCCTATTGGGCATCGAATTGTACAAAGCGCTTAAATATTCCTCAGTGATATCCTCGAACCATACGTTTTTTATCACATCCTTCAATTCTACCATGGTTTTAGGCTTCCTTTTTTTTTATTTTCGCAGCCATAAGGGCCCAGACATTCTCTATTGGGTTGAGGTCAGGGCTGTTTCCGGGCCAATTTAGGGACTTAATGCCCAATTCTTCCTTCAAAATTGTTATCTTCGTTAAGAAGAAGTTCAAAATTAATTGACTAAGTTGTTTTAATAACAAAAGCTCACTGAATTATTTACAGATCGAGCCCGATGGCAAGGTGCAGAATCATCTTGAAAAATAGGATCTTCTTCTTTCTCACTTATTGCCTCAATGCTAGGCACAACTCCACTTAAAATTATATCTTTATATTTTTCCGCGTTCACCATACCCTGAATCATTAAAATTAATTCAGTTTTATATTTAGATATGCATCCCCATGTATGGTGAATGCTTAACGGTTCCCACACAGCAATTTTCCAAATATCGTTCGCCCTTTCTACGGCGCACCTTGCAAGAGCCATCGGGTCCAATGAGATTGAATTTGGACTTATCCGAAAATAGGACTCGTGACCATTCGGAATCACTCCAATTTATTTTTTCCTTGGCCCAGTTTAGCCGATTTTCATTCATTCTTTTATTTAGGAGTGGCTTTTTTGCAGGTGTCCTTGCCATTAAACCCACTTCATTTAAACGACGTTGAATTGTTCGGGTCGAAACATCCTTTGCAAATTGTTGTCGTACCTCAGATGCTATCTCAGCTGCATTTTTAAAGCGATCCTGCAGGCTCGTTTTCATGATAATACGATCTTCTCGTGCTGTGGTGCATTTTTTCATTCCCGATCCTTGCTTCCTTACCACTTCACCTGTCTCACGATATTTTTTTAAAAATCGACGCACTGAACTTTCATTACAACCTGTCTGAGCTGCTATTTGACGATTTGGTACATTTTGTTCAGATAATAAAATTATTCTCTCCTTCTCCCGAATACTGAACTGCTTTCCTTTAGGCATACTTTTAATGGTGTCTTCAAAAATAAAATTCTAGAAAAAGCTATTTTGACAACTGAGCTCTTGAAATGATATGATTGAAGAATATTTAAGGGAACCCCCCCAAAAAAAATTATGAGCATAGAACGGTATTTAGGGAAATCCCCGCATAATGATGGCAAAAATTCATAAATGTTCGAGGTGCGGCTTTTTTTGTGGCGCTGGGTGTATATGGTCATTTATGCGCATAAAAGTAAAATTTTGACATTTTTCTTTAAAAATGCTAATTTGAAAACTAAGAAAATCGTGGTAAAATTCCAAAACAGTGCGGAAAACCCGATTTTTGAGGAAAATTCGACTTGCGCGAGCTATAAACGTTATCTAAAAAGTCTGAAAAAAAATGTACCCCCATAAGCTTGCAGAAAATGCCTGAGCAAAAACCAACATTTTTTTTTTTGGACACCCTAGTCTACATTCCAAGCCGAAGCGAATGGGAAAATCTTCCCCATAGCAGAGCTAACGCCATAAATATCTACACGGATGGCTCTAAGCTCGACGAAAAAGTTGGAGGGGGTTTCTTCTCCCCCAACCTAGACCTAAACTTATCGTTCCGCCTTCCTGATCACTGTAGTGCAGTGGTGGCCAAATTGCCAAAAGCCTATCCCGTGAGATAGCATTTTATAATTCTGCAGGCGTCGCAGCCGTATATAGAGTGTGAACTTGCTCTCTGACGATGCGCGTGTTCGGCGTGTTTTACTTCAAGAGGCATTTTTTCGTGTCATTTGTTTGTTGAGACGTCTACTTCGTGTTTCGCTGCTAGGCACACAAGCGCAATGTTTGATTGTGTGAGTTTGAACACCACTGTAGCTTCCATCCAGGAAGCTGCCACCTACCTTAGAACACTTACGGTCAAAGAAGGAAACGTATTTATATCAGCATATGTATTCGGATAATCAAGCAGCCCTGAAGGCACTTGACTCACATACAAATAACGATAAAACGCCAACTGAATGTCGCCTATCCCTTAACGAGATTGGCTGACACTTCAGTGTTCCCCTTATATGGGTACCTGGACAACGGAGCATAGATGGAAATGAGTCTGCGGGCAAAATGGCCAGACTAGGCCAGACAACCATCGAGTTCCTCCTAGATAAGACCACGATAGGGCTTCACATAAATCTTGCAACGGATAGATGGAAAACCCTTTCCTCGTTACACTTTTGCGTTACAGAAGGGAATACATAGCGCATCTGATAGGTGCCCTGACAGGTCACTGTCTTATTGGCTGACACGCAGAACGCCTAGGTGTAGGACACCACGATTTCTGTAGAAGTTGCAGATATGAGGAACACCTTCAGTGCCACTGTCCAGCTTTGAGTAGGAGGAGACTTAGCATTCAGGGTCAATCCCTCTTAACCAAACTCTCGGAGACATACGAGCTAGAGCTGACCCCCCTCGGGACTAAAGGGTTAACAGGGAATATATGGCATCGCAACGGGCCCATGTTGCCTAAGTGAACCTAGATTTTACTGTCTACTTTAAATCGTTTTTGAACCGTTTAATATCTGACTCCAGCTTGATCTTATGATCTACTTATAGCCGGACTCGAAACTTGAACCGGTTCGATACTGTTTTTGAACCGGTCAAATTTTCAACATGACTTTACCAAATTGCATCTCAAACTTAAAGCTCATAGTCTAGCACTTTTTGTAAGATGCTTTGGAAACTCTTTAGAATCGGTTGAAAACGGGTTTCGAACCGGTTAAGCTAACTCTACTGATATAATTTGAAGCGGCTTAAATGAGATATTACACTTGGAGTACTCGGAACATCGTATTCCTTTACTTTTTAACTGGTTGAAAATGGTTAGAAACCCGTTTTGAACCAGTATTAATATCTATTCAGGTTTATTGCTCGAGTAATTTATAAAATATAACTTTAAACTACTTTTGAACCGGTTTGAATAAGCTTTTGAAACGGTTCACAGACTTGATTTGGTTTCAGCTTGAAAGAGAATTAGAACCGTCTATTGCCGGGTGCTTTAGGGCATTGCCTCGACTGCTGTACAGTTTCAGCCAAACTTTGGACCACTGTGCTTTAGGGGGGGAATCATCGTAGCTATTGGCCTAAACCAACAAACACTTCCAGCACGCAAGCTGCAAAAAAAAATAGCTGCAACTAGAAGCAGGTGAAACTTTTCAGCCTGTTGGCCAGTTTGGAGGAGCAGTTGAACAGCTGACCAAACCACTTTTGTGGCAGCATTAAACTGGCAAACTGGTCTCCTCATCCTCTCTCTCTGTCTCTCTATTAAAAATAGTCTAATGATCAATGTGGAGCCTATATGCAAATGCTAGGTCAGGGGGGAGGAGGGCGCTGCAGTCGAAGGAGTCGGTGACCAAGCACACACAATTCAAGTGCAGCTTCCAGTTTGATCATCATCATCATCAGCAGCAGCAGCATCCTAGGGCAGTCAAACGCCAGGTGTTATGCTTCAAATGGGGGGAGTTGATAGTCCAGTTCTTGCATCTTCATTTTGAGTAACAAAAAAAGAAGAAGTTATCACTCAGCCGCCCACCGACTAATTTGTTAGCTTGGAAGTTCAATTAATGTCTTTGCGTGGGCTTCATTATGGCGCCAGTTTTTGAAATCTTATTTAAGAAACAATTAATATTTGCTTTTATCAGTTAACCCAGCGGGTCTTTAAAATGCCTTCCGTCACACATTTGGGGGCATCCTCCTCAATGGGATGTCCACATTTGAATTGTTATCAATTAATGACCATAAACGTGGCTCGTATATTGGTTAAATAAAGTAAGCCAACTTGAACGTTTCGGCCCATAAACAAACAAAATGCTTTACAGTTTGAGATACATTTCATTTTGGTGTCTTAATTTAGTTAAGGCCGTTTCCAAATGGCACTTAAAAGCTACCACTACGATTATACACACATAATGGCTTATGGGTTTTGTTTTTGGTGTATTTTATTTATTTTCTTTCCTGGAGTGTGTGAAAGCTATTAAATATCAAGGCGGCTGGGAAACGTTTTTGAATGGAGATGTGGGTTGCAATTACTTTAGGAAAGTGTGTGAAATAATAAAATGAATTAAGTAAATATCAGGGCTGTAGGAGAATTGATTTGATAGCTTTAAGAGTATAACTATAGAGCCTGTAACTGGTTTTCAGTGTGGGGTTCAAGACTGCAATTCTTCAAAGAAATGCAAAACTATTGTAAATAGTTATCTTCAGTTCGTGTACCGCTTCCTGAGCTAAGGTTTTGTTCCGTTACCATTACTCAACGTTGTTAAATCGCTTTGCTTTATTTTCCTTCTCGAACTTATAATTTACCGAATATAGACCTGATTCAAAAAATAGAAGGTATTGCAATGCATCGCTTGACAAACGAGAAATTCGAAACCTAAGACTAATCTGTCAAATGACGTCACAGACTCACAAAGTTATGCGCATGCGAAATGGAGTAAGTGTTTGTACTACCTTGTATTCATTGTATCAGGCCCTGTACCCATTGAAAATGGGTAAAAGGGGATCATGAAGTTGTGCAAAAGTATGTAACAGGGAGAAGGAAACATTTCCCATCCTATAAAGTATATACATATATTATTGATCAGCGTGTCCGTTTGTCTGTATGAACGCGTCTACACTAAAAAGTTTATCGAGTCGAGACTAAAAAATTCTGAAAGGATAGTAGTACAAAAACATTTGCTGAATTTAGTCTGGCCGTTTTCAACATCAAATCTCGTGACCTGTTAGGAATTTCGTTTTGACTCTTTGCTCTTGGCTTGGCTTACAAAACATTTCTAAGTAGCATGTCAAAAAAGTC
This sequence comes from Lordiphosa magnipectinata, assembly GCA_037044535.1. NCBI lineage: Eukaryota > Metazoa > Arthropoda > Insecta > Diptera > Drosophilidae > Lordiphosa > Lordiphosa magnipectinata. The sequence goes on from JBAMBO010004448.1 coordinate 154,455, forward strand.
ACATCTATATACTCAAACTTACAAAAATGTTTTAAAATCATCATGTTTTCCCTCATTTTGTACTATTTTTCAACGTTGTCTTGAAAGCTAACTACTAAGCAATACAGGACAAAAATGTAGCTAGGAATTAAATAAACAAACGGTTGGAACATACCAACTTCATTCGATTGGTCTTTCATATAGTTACGAGCCCTTAAGCATAAAAAATTTTAACCAAAATTCGAAAATGGCAATTTTTCAGTCAAAAATTTCGATTGTTTTGTATTAAATCAAATTAATAAATAAAAAATCATAACTTAAAAAGTATAATTAAAAAATTTAATTTTTATACTCTGTACCGAAGGTACATAGAGTATATTAAGTTTGTGCAAAAGTATGTAACAGGGAGAATTAATCATTTCCGACCCTATAAAGTATATATATTCTTGATCAGCATCAACAGCCGAGTCGATATAGCCATGTCCGTCTGTCCGTCTGTCTGTCCGTATGAACGAAGAGATCTCAGAGATGGTAAGAGATAGAGGTTTGACATGTATGGGACATATATTTCTTATACTTGCAGGCAGATCAAGTTTATTTTCAATTTTTGCCACGCCCCCTCTCGCCCCAGCAGTTTGGAAAAAACGTCATATCTCCTACAGTTTTGATGATAGATGGTTCGTTCTTTCTAGAGATATCTAGTACTCAAAATTATTTATCGATTTGCTGAAGGAATGATAAAGATCGGATGAACGATACTCAAGTTATGAGCAAAAAACGGTCAGTTAACAATCACCACCCACCCCACCCATAACCTAAGCAGTGCGTCAGCAGAAGCAATCTTAGTGTGAGAGAGAGAGAGAGACGTAGAGAGCGCACTCCGTTGTGCGTTGTGTGGCCGTTTGACTCGTGACCAAATGCGAGCTGCGACATTAAGGGTGCAGAGTATGCTATAGTCGGGCTTGACCGACTTTCTTTCTTGTTTTACTTGTTTTTTACCGAAAATATTGTTTTTTTTCCGATTTTTCATGACAGTTATACCTCAGTAAAACTGATATGTGTGCAAAATGTGTTTTTTGCTATTTCTTTTAATCCAATATTCTAGATCTAAAGATCTATCCCATTAAGAGCAGATAAATATCAAAACTATGCATGTAGCTGGTATAGAAGTTGTGTAATCGCAGGTTTAACAACCCGCCTTCGTAATAAAGTAAACACCATCTCTGAAAAGTCCGCAAAAATATTGCCAAAATAGTCGCAAGGGTGCAATACCCAAGGTGGATGAACGCACCAAGGGGCACATAAGGACTCTACCAGCAAATAAAATGGTGAGCTGCGCTCAAATTAAGTCGGAGCTAAGACTACCAATATGTCGACAACGGGATTGCGCAAATGTACGAAGAGAGTGGCTGAAAAGTAAGCTTATAACTCTTAAAAGAGTGGCTGAAAAGTAAGCTTATAACTCTTAAAAGAGTTCCACGGTGCCAATCGGATTTTTCAGCAAGATAACGCTTCTACACACGTTGCCCGACATACAAAGGTATATTTCAGCTCCCACAATATACCGCTGTTACAGTGGCCGGCATTAAGTCTGGATCTAAATCCAATTGCGGATCTGTGGGGCATAACTTCTGGCAGAAAATTCGGCGGTACGAAACTTTGAAGCAGCTTAAAAAGCTATGTTGAAGGTGTGGGAAAATATTAATTTGAGTGTTGGTACAAAACTTGGCTAATTCAATGCCCCGGAGGTTGCAGTTACTGAAAACGTTAAAAGGCAACCCAATTTCATATTAATGATATAACCAGACTACATTTAGAGTTAAGTTTCTATTATAATGTCACAAATGAAATAAAATGGAAATGTAAATATGTAAGCAAAATATGTATGCACATATATCAATTTTACTGAGGTACATGCGTGTTGGCCTAATAATAATAAGAGTAATTAAATGAAGTTGGTTAGTTGTATCGATTTGATTATTTTGGTCTAAGCTGCAACTTGCTACTGTATTCATTGTCAAAATTACAAGGGTTTCAGGACGAAGTTGAAAAACTGTAAAAAAGTGCTAAAAACGTGGTTTTTTTGAGAAACTTTTGTAATATTGTGTTGAAAGCACTGGCTGCTACGAGTACTTCCTCCGGTGTCGTTTCTTGACAGTCCGGTGTGTGTGTGTGTGTTTGCATGTGTGTCTCAAGTGTACAGGGCATTTTGTAGTCGGGAAACTCGACTACAGCGCTCTAACTTGTTAGCGTTGGCGTTCTTAAACTGATATTTCAAAATAACCATTTGCAAGGGTATAAAAACTTCTCTTTGTTTTTATTTTACTTATAGATAGATAGATAGATTACACTAGGCAAAAAGGTCCAGTATATTGAATGGTTGGTGGTGATTCTTGATGATTTTCGTATGCTGAACACAAATCTGCGTTCAGAAATGGTCCACCACGTCGAGATTTTAAGTAATTTGAGAATATACTGGAAAATGTCTAATTTTGTTGCCTTGTGTTATTTATCTTATACAGCAAATTCCTAATTTGGAGTGTAAAAACGGTGGTTCGTTGCCATTTAAACATATTAAACTGACTGATGAATGAAAATTGATCATCAAACCAACTGTGCACATCCTGCAACCTCATCTAGTTGATCATTTGAATTTCCCCCCCCATCAACTTATGAGCTTGATCTAAAATCCATTTATAGTTTCAACTTCACTTGGATGAGCTGTTCAGCAGCTCATCAGTAACTTTGTGTTGCTTGGGGTCTATATGTAATGTATAATTATTGTTGCTAATTGATGTTGATAAAAATGAATTTATTTATGAATGTGTTTTGTGTTCTGTGTGCGTCTGCGCAAGTTTTTGTAGTTGTTCTATCAATTAAATTGGCCTGCCTTGGCTGGCCATGGCAGTTAGCATGAATGAATACATAACTTAGTGGCTTTCAGTTTGATTGACAAACTCTCTGGGATGTGTAAGCCGTTATATGATAGACCAGAAACTGACAAACCCAACAAGCAATATGAAATCATTTATAATGTTTGTTGTGGTTAATGCCTAGTCGGATACACTCAGATAAAAGAATCAAGTTCTCATTTAAATTACGATATTTTCAATCCATACACTGACAAAAAAAATTCTACAAATTTGGTAGAGTTCATCATGGATTTTAAGTTTTGAAAGTAAATACTTGATTTAAGAGAATTCTAGAATTGAAAATGGATTTGTTTCTTTTTTACTTATATCAATGTAAGTCCATTTTTTTATATAATCAAAGTAGTTGAGTGTTTCAATTAACAATTTTCGGTCTCGAAAAATTCTGGATTCAAGTATTTTTGTTCCTTTTCACTTATCACTAATTTGATCCATGAAATTGTGGACTTAAGTCTATAGTTTATAGACTTAAAACAAGATCATATGTTCTTTTTCACTAATAAGAACGATTTATACTTAATTTAAGCATATCCAAGAACAAATCAAACAATTCTAGCAGCTTTAGTGTTTTTCGTTTTTTCCAAGTGCACATATGAGCTCTATCTGCACGCTAGGCTCACAAACAAAAGATTTATACATAAATGTATGTCTGTATGTAGACACGAAGTATATTTAATTTGAGGCAAACTAGCAATGATTAGGAACATCCGGTTTACTAACCGAAAAACCAACCGAACAACCACGATCAACGTACGAATGACCGAAGCGCAGCAGTCGCCTCATCACCAACCCAATCCCAGTCCATTGAACAGTAGCTCCGGCGACGACACTCGCACGTATGTATGTTTATGCCAGCAAAATACATACAGACAAGTTGATTCGGTTCTTATGTCTACGATGTTGAGTGTATGTGTGTGTGTGTGGGGTGCCTAGTGGCCGGTGGAAGCTGAGAAGCGCCAGCCTCTTCAGCTTCAGCGTTGGACATAAAGAAGATAATAATGTTGTTGTTGTCCGTTCGTTCGGCTTTGGAGGCTGTGAAGTTTCTGTTTGGAGTTTGAATTGTGTGTAATTTCTTTGCTGGCTACTGGTGGCTACTGTATTTCAGTTTACTCGGACTCTAGGAACAGGCATCTCCACACGATCGCTGGGGTAGCTGGCTGACTGCTTTGTTTGTTGTAGCCGCGACAACGGCAACAGCAACAACAACAACTGATCCGATCAGCTTCATCGTGTTTATCTTGCGCTTTAAAATGTAGCCTCCCCCCCTCCACATGCACCATTTGGGTGTATTCTCTCTGCACAGCAGTTTCCTTTTTAATGTTTTGAGGGATTTTTTGGTTTTCGCTTTAGCTGTTGATTGGACGATTAATTAACAATATCGATTAGCTTTTAATACCTCTATTTACCGTTTGAAAAAATTGAATCTTTGATTTTGAATAAACATTAAAGCCAAGTGTAGTAGCTTCGACTTATCGACTATCAAGTTTTCAATCTTTGCCTAATAATAGCGTTCAACAAATTGATGACGAGGAAAATTAAAAAATTAAAAAACTCACTATTCCTGCTAATGAACAATAAGAAAAGATAAGAAATTGTTCATCAATTTAAATGAAATTATTTTGTTAGTATTTAAAAAAGCTAATTAATTTTCAATTAAACCGGAACCGCAACTAAATCCTATAATTTAAGCCAGGGAATCAAACCGAATCGTATTTCGGTTCCGGTTCCGTTTCTGGTACGTACCGAAACCTATGTTTCGGTAAAAAATGTAGTTTTGGTTCTAATATTATTTCGGTATTCAGTTCCGTACCGGTACCTAGATTTTTATTTCGGTTTAACGGTACGTACAGGTATGTACCCTTAAAATATAAACGAAGATCGGTCACTGGTTTGGCGTCCATCCAATTTTTAAGCGATGACTTAATAATAATACTCCAAAAGACAAACGTTCTACGCTTACTTGCCCTTCTCAAAGGCAAATGTGGAAACTTTGTCGAGTTTTCATCATCCTTATTATGAGAACGTTTCTCAGGAAAAATTATGATGTTTGATGCCATTAATCTGCTTGGGGAAAATACTGATCTATTTGAATTGTCCTGTTCCTTTTCATTCAAATACATGTATGAATCCACTTAAGCTACCACCTTCAACGTTCCAGAACCGAACCCGTAGAACCAGTTCGGTTTGGGTTTTTGGCTCAATCGCACCGGACCTTTTTAATTTGTAACCTCCCGAATTTGGACCCGCACCGGACCTCTTCTGTCAGGTTTAGTCAGGTTTTTCAGAGTATCTAAAATTATCACAATATTTTGACAGCTTTACAAATACTTTAAAGTGCTGAATCGGAGCACTACCATTTCAAAATTATATCCAAACTGCATATTACGACTTCGAGAAGGAAATAAAGTCAAGTTGTTAAATGACAAATCAAAACCGTTTATTGATAAACATAAAAGGTGCGGCCCTAGAAGAGAACTAAGGAATGATTACTATAATGAATGAGGTCCATTCTGGTATTAATAAACGCTTTTAATAGCTTCGTTAGCTGAAAGCTTCCTTACCAAAAAATATGCTTTATTTTTTACCAAAAAATATCTCAACGATATCAGAATTCATGAACCAAGCTTCGAACCAAAACCTTAGGTTCGATAAGTAAAGGAACCGAAAGGAGCCTTGGTCAGAGCTGCTTTCCTCGTTAAGTTTCACTTGAAGAGAAATGGATAACACAAGTACTTTTTTGTTCTAAGGTTATCATGACATTAAAATGAGGATATTTCTCGTTTTGATATATCACACTACAAAAGGTTTACTGAACCAGGGTCTTTTTTTTTGAAAGCATACGATATAACCAAATTACCCAAAATTCCGCCAAAACAACTGAAACTGTACCGGTACAACGTTTAGGTTCTTTTCGGTCTTTTCGGTTCCAAGAATATCGGTTCTTGGATACCGGTATACAAAAAATTTCAAATATCGGTTCCGGTTTCGGTTCTAGTTCTGAGTTTTAATTGGTTCTTTTCGGTATACGTTTCCGGTTCTGGTTCCGGTTTGATTCCCTGACTTAAACAGTTTTTTGTTTCCTTCATTTTTTGAATTTTTGCTTTAATCAAAGTTCCTTATCATGAATCGATTCCAAAACAAGAAAGAAAGTCGGTCAAGCCCGACTATAACATACTCTGTACCCTTACACTCGCATTTGCTCAGGAGTCAAACGGCCAGTTAACACCCCGCGCACAACGCGGTGCGCTCTCTAAGTTTCTCTCTCTCTCTCTCTTTCTCTTTCTCTCTCGCACTAAGATTGCCTGTGTTGAACGGTTAGGGTATGTTGCTGTGGTTGTTGGTGGGGGGGTGGGTGGTGTTAACTGGCCGTTTTTTGACCAAAAGAAAGAAATTCGGTCAAGCCCTACTAAAACATACTCTGAACCCCCCAAAGTGTGTATATATCTGATCTGGCAAAAAAAAGCCTTAACGTGTGTGAAGTGCTGCCCATTGCCGTTGCGGCCGGTGCTACCCATGATAAAATAAATACAAGGTAGTGCACAGAGAAAACAAAATTGGCTGCACGGCGCGTGTAGAAACGTCAAAGCTAAACGAAACGTTTTGCGCCCTGCTAAATTGCTCTCAAAATGTAGAATTTAGAAAGCTACACGTGGCGTGCAGAAAAGCTGCACGTTGCGTGTAGAAAAGCTAAATGCTGCGTGGGCAAAAGCAAAGTCTACACGACATTAGAAAATCATCTTATTTCCAAATAACTTCTACAGTTTTCATGCAGCAATATGAATACCACTCGAATGCTTAGGTTTTCTACACGCGGCGTTTAGTTATTGAAATCATACACGTTACGTGCAGCTTTTCTGCACGCCGGTAACACCAAAGTAACTTTTGTTAGTGCAACTCCAGATATCTACAGTCGTACAGACAAAATTTTTAGTTTTAAAAATATTGTCGATGTTTTTATTGTTATCCACCTTTCTTTTATCAAGCATAGAGCGTATAGTTTTGGAACAGGGAATTTTTACCGGACTTCCAGTTAAAGCCACAAATAGTTCCCTGAAACTTTTCTTTAAAACATGGCAGAGCGGCAACATCTCGGCTATAATGTAATCGCAAATACGTTCATTTAGCTGTAATAAAATAATTTAGTTACATTTGTTATAATGAATTTAGTAGTGGTTGGAATTCAAGATACTGGGATACTTGAATATATCTCCAGCTGATTCCTTAGTTGAGTTATTGGGAACTTTAGATACTTTGGCTTTCATTGATTCGTAGGAAGAGTAACTATTGGGGTGAACCCTCTAGCGTAAAGAAATTGAAATATATGATATATCAACAACATTATTTACAACAAATTCGCAAGAAACTGCTGCTATAGACTGGAATACAAACAAATTTATGCATGTATGTATGTATCGACAATTTCGTGCAAAAAAAGTTCGATCATATGTACATAAATATGTATGTTTGCTTGTAAGTATTCTAATTTTTGTCAAAGTACTCAACTTCAAATGCTTGTGCAAATTTCCAGTAGATTTTTAATCAAACTTTACAGTTTTGTTTACACAAAGTTGACATTTGCCTTTCTGGTTGAAAAATGCTCCATACAAGATCAGCGGTAATTCTTTATTTCCTTCATTATTTAGTGACTGGTCAGTCATTGTTAACAATTTCTACAAGCAGTTTTGGCCAACGTGCGTTCCCATCGGTGTGTTTGAAACGAGGGTCAAAGTTATATTTGTGTGAATTTTGCTTGGGATTGTACAATTTCATTCTTGATCTGTTTTCCATCCGGTATTGACATTTACCGTTCTTGGTTGATTGACCGAACTTCCTAAAATCATTCAATGTGCTACTTCCCATTGAAATCTACATATTTACATAAATTATGGTAATTATCCCAAAACTTGTGAAAATATTAAAGCGAACTTCCTTCAACCAATTAAAACCTAATTAAGTCAAAAGTTCAGTCCAAGCCCAAAACTCTCATCATAATCAACACGGTGAATAGAACTAGTTTTTATTTATGTAGTTTTTTGCCAGCGAATTCATTGATTGAAACTAATTGATAATTAATAACTTCGATGGGTGCAGACAGGTTACAAAAATAAAAAAAGAAGCAAAAACAGAAACTAGTTTGCGCCGGAAACATATCCTGTGTGCATTAACTGTTTTACATGCTTGACAAACTTCCGCAGTTGGAGCTGAAAAAAAAGAAGAGAAATATCCACTGCGAATGCTTTTCCAGTTTGCTTCCTTTGCTGCTGCGGATGCTGAAAATGGGTTGACTTGGGCCTGGCCATGGCCACTTGTTGCAGTTTTCTAAGCTGATTTGAATGTCAGATATGGTGGCCAGCCAACAACTTTCGCATTTCATTGAGCACCCCACATCATTCACTTGCTCAATATCGGGCCAGTTGATCAGCTCCCAGCTCCCCAGCGCTGGACAAAAAAAAAGAAAAAGTTGCATGCGTCTATTTTTGCAGTGTGTTTTCTCACATTGACCGGATGAGCAGCTGCTGGGGATCAGGTGAGGATGAATATAATAACATAAACCCCAATATCAACAACAACAACAGCAACAGCAAAAGCAAGCAGTGTGGCAGCCGTTGCGGCAGCCGACGAGCAATCGATCGAACTGACGAAACCAGTTCCCATTGAGAAAACGGAGAATCGCCCAAGGGGGGGTTGGGTATGGACATGAATTAATCACTTCGTTTGTAGTGGACCGAACCAGCAGGCGGGTGGTTGCCACTAAAACCAGCGTGCGCGGATGTGTGTAAGTTTTCCAGAGCGACTGAATGGACCAGCGTGTGTGTGTGTGTGCGAGTGTGGAGCAGAGATCTTATGAATGAAATGATCGACAGCTGAATTGCAAAATTGTTAAACAACAAATCTCAGCAACTGGCTCGGCCAGGCAACTATTGCTGTTCATTGATCCAACAGGTCGCACCATCCACAACGCAGTCGTCGTCGTCGTCGTCTCTGCGTAGCGCCAGTGGAAACATAATTTCTCTTAATTATATTGCCGACGATCTTGTAGAGTTAATGAGTGTTGATTAAAATTTTGCTGCTCAGGAGATTTATAGCTTTTTACATGGGATGAGTCCATCAATATTTATTTGGGATTTCCGACTCTGTCATTGTAACATTTTATTGGCCAAAGATTGAGAGAGCTGCTTGAAAGATTTGGCCAATTGGGCAATCAATTAATATTAATCAATTACACTCTGGGGGGGTTGTCCAGTGCGATCAGAAAAGTGAGAATGACGCACGGTGGTTTGGGGTTGATTAACCACCATGACTGAATCGTCAGTGACCAAAATCGTCAGTGTATCCTGGGTTGACCATAGATGAGAGTGCCAAAAAAAAAGCGACAAAAAAACCATTTAGAAACTTGGAACTAAAACTGAAGAGAAACCTGTACAGTTATTTGAATAGAAACCTAAAGAAAAATCGTCAAAAAACAGTTGGAAATACGTAAGGGGTATCCAAAGAGGGAGTTAGAATCACCTTGAGAAAATCCGCAGGAAACCCTAGAGAAAAAAGCTGAGGAAATCGTTAAAAACACCCTAAGAAAACAGTTAGATCCTTGTGGTTTCAACAAAATGTTCGATCGTTCGTTAAACCCCTAAAATCAGTTGGACTCAAGTAATTTCGCTGAGCCGTTTTATCTTAGATATACGTGCTTCTGCTTAACAGTTAGATCTGTGTGCTCCTGCAAAACATTTTGATCCTAGAGAGAATACCTCTAATTGCAACTTTTGGAGCAAACGCTCCAAAATGGACCTTTTTATTCTCGTTGGAGCGCTGAAGCCTTTTTATACTCTGTACCAAAGGTACACAGAGTATATCAAGTTTGTGCAAAAGTATGTAACATGGAGAAGAGATCATTTCCGACGCTATAAAGTATATATATTCTTGATCAGCATCAACAGCCGAGTCGATATAGCCATGTCCGTGTGTCTGTCTGCCCGTCCGTCTGTATGAACGCACAGATCTCAGAGATGGTAAGAGATAGAGATTTGACATGTATGGGACATATACTTCTTATAGTTGCAGGCAAATCAAGGTTATTTTTAATTTTTGCCATGCACCCTCCCGCCCCCGCAACTTGGAAAAAACGTCATATCTCCCACAGTTTTCTTGATAGATTGTTCGTACCTTTTAAAAATATCTAGTAATCAAAATTATTTATCGATTTGCTGAAGAAATGATAAAAATCGGATGAACGATACTCAAGTTATGAGCAAAAAACGGCCTGTTAAAACCCAACACCCACCCACCACCCATAACCACAGCATTCCGTTGAACGGCAATCTTAGTGAGAGAGAGAGAGAGAGAGATAGTGAAATTTAGAGATGAGCGCGTATTACTCGTGAGCAAATGCGAGCTGCGGCATTAAGTGTATGATGTGTAAAAGCTATTTTTCTAAATGAAGATAAAAACTTTTTATTAGATGGTCCGACGCGGGATTGAACCCACGCCTCCCGCACAGCAGGCCGGCACACTACCCGCTGCAGCACTACCGGCCATACCCATATGTTCTATATCAGAGATGGGCGCGTCGCGAAGTTCCAATGCACACGAGGCAGCGCGCTGCCTCGTGTGCATAGGAGCTCTGCCGCGGCCGACTGCACAAAATCACACGTACGCTATAAGCATTGAAAGCTATTTATAGAACACGAATGGGGCGCACGCAAATTGTGCTTGTATGCGTGTGAAAAGTGTGTCGATATGTGTGCATGCCCATCTCTGTTCTATATCGATTAAAAAATGATTCGTTTTTGGGCCGGAAGCGATTTGTACAACACATGCGATCATTTATTCAGTGATTTGTTGGCAAAATAAATAAAAATATATTATTTAATGCAAATAATAATTAATAATTAATAACAAAAAAAAAAAAATTTTTGAATTCGTTAATTGGTTTCTATTCAACTAAATAAAAGCAAATGCACAGCTGTAACTTAATCCCTACAAACGAACACGGAGACGACAGAGCCAAAAAGTACTAGATCTATATTTCGGGTAGTTTGGATTGGTGATCTCTAAAATAGATTTCAAAAATTGTTTCATGGCAAAGCTTTTATAATTTGAATTTTTTTCGGTTGGTAAACTTACATTTTAAGCCATTTCTCAATGCAGAATCATTAGATGAAGTCAAGCAAGATATGAATCGAAAAGTATATAAGTAAGGAAGTGTTGCCAATAATTGCGTAGAGCATTGTTTCAAATCTCTTCAACAACGCAAGAATTTTCCACTTTTTAAAGCATGGAAAAAATATTAAAACATATTTTTTTAATTAGGTATTGGTAAAGAAAATATAAAAAAAATTTTTTTATGTGCCTTGAACCCAGATTTGTTTGACTTTCAGTCTCATACCTTATTCTCTACACCACCGCTGCCAAGACAGAAGGGACAGCTAAATGTGCTATATATCTCAAAAATATCTTTACTATTTTTATTTTATCTTTTCTAAAAGATAACGAAGTATTTATCAACACTGAAAATTAGACCTGGTTCTTGGCTGGTGATGTCAGCTTATTTTTTGTAGTTTTAGATTTAGTTTTTAAACAGATTACTTGATAACCAATTTGACGTGAAAACCCTAAGTGATTGCAATAACAGTGGATCATAGCAATAATGAAGAATACAACCTTTTGAAGCCACAATATTAGCTTTGTTTTTGTTTGAGCAATAATGGAAAAGCTACCCCCAGATCCAACAAAGAATGGCTGCAAAACTTTCCATGAATAAAAATTAAAATGGTCGATGGTGACTATAAAAATGAATTCTGCTATGGTTAGTTTTCAAGTGTTAATAACAACCAATAATTCCGTGTACTTTTTTGGACACTTTTTCGCGAGCTTTTTTTTTCAATGCAATGGAGACTCTTCTAAAATTTTTCTGGATCTTTTTTGTCCTAAATGGAGCCTTTTCAAATTTTGTTTAGAGCATTTAAATTTTTCCAAGTGGCAACCGTGCCTCTCATCCAAACCACCAATTATGGTCAAATTTGTGACTTAAAAATAAACCGCAAATTTTTAACTTTCTCAACACATGACAAAACTATCCTAAGTTTAGCACGCTCACGACATCGTGACAATTCAATAAAGAAGTATAAAAAATTGGAATGAATATTGGCGGGCTATTAGTTTTCAGCATAAAATTGGTATAAATTGCCTGCCAAATTGGCAGAATCGACCACTGTGCAGAAGTACGAACCAATCTTAGAGACTAAGATGTAGATCACGGATCGTTTTATAAGCTTCTTAAGATTCTTGGTTCATAGCTTCATAGATCGTTGTAACATTTTTTCTATATCTAATCTTTAAGATTTTCACACTCAAGCCTTAGTTGGTTGTGTAGTAGTCTCCGCTAACCAGAGCTGTAATGTAATCATTATTTGCCGTATTTAATTACTTTTTATACTCTGTACCGAAGGTACATAGAGTATATTAAGTTTGTGCAAAAGTATGTAACAGGGAGAAGGAATCATTTCCGACCCTATAAAGTATATATATTCTTGATCAGCATCAACAGCCGAGTCGATATAGCCATGTCCGTCCGTCCGTCCGTCCGTCCGTCCGTATGAACGAAGAGATCTCAGAGATGGTGATAGATAGATGTTTGACATGTATGGGGCATATATTTCTTATACTTGCAGGCAGATCAAGTTTATTTTCAATTTTTGCCACGCCCCCTCCCGCCCCCGCAATTTGGAAAAAACGTCATATCTCCTACAGTTTTGAAGATAGATCGTTCGTACCTTCTAGAGATACCTTGTAAATAAAATTATTTATCGATTGGCTGAAGGAATGATAAAGATCGGATGAACGATACACAAGTTATGAGCAAAAAACGGCCAGTAAACACCCAGCACCACCCCACCCACCACCGCAGCATTCTATTGAACGTCAATCTTAGTGAGAGAGAGAGAGAGAGAGAGAGAGTGAAACTTAGAGATGAGCGCGTATAACTCGTGAGCAAATGCGAGCTGAGACGTTAAGGGTACAGAGTATGTTATAGTCGGGCTTGACCGACTTTCTTTCTTGTTTTAGTGTAATTTTCATCAAATAAAGTATATATATTCTTGATCAGCATGACGAGCTGAGTTGATATAGCCATGTCCGTCTGTCCGTCCATCTGTTTCTATGCTATCTCCTCCGTCAGCTTCAAAGCTATCTTAACCAAACTTTGCACGAAGTCTTTTGGTACAAATACTCTGCACTTTTGTCGGAACCGGCTAGATCGGATGACTACATCATATAGCTGCCATAGGAACCATCGGTCGAAAATGCTGTTTTAGTGAGAAAAACTTTTTTGTCTTCGACGCAAACGTTTTTACATAATTCCACCAAGTTTTATGAAAATCGGCCAACTATATAGTATAGCTGCCATACAAAAGATATATCTGAAAAAAAGTCTTAGTAGGAAAATCTTTTTGTTTTCAATGCTATCGCTCCCAAACTTGTTACTGATCCATAGTATATGCTACCACACAATTCTGCCATGTTTGATCCAAATCGGATGTCTATAGCATATAGCTGCCATAGGAACTATCGGTCAAAAAAGTAGTTTTAGTGAGAAAAATATTTTTGTTTTCCATGGTAGCGTCTTTATACCTTCCAGCTGTAAATATTATCAGTTTCCACACAATTTTGGGGAGTTTGGTCAAAATCGTATGAATATATCGTATAACTGCCATATAACAAACTGGCAAACAAATGCTCAAAGTAGTGGCGCCATCAAGCTGCAAGCTGCTGGTATATCATAGTATAGCTTTCCTCTATTTTTTCCTCTTTTATATCAGTTGAAATTGTTCAAGTTCCTCCGAACTTTACTTGCCAATTTAATTGGTCTGAGAATATTCAAATATAGGGCTGAAGACGAAGAAGTTATCCCAATGCACATTTTCAAATAATGGCCACAGATTGATGGTTAAATCTTTCACACATTCCTTCTCCCACTTGATATATTGCGTCCAAAAATGTATTGCCTGCAAAGCAATTTACTTTCGGCGAACTGTTATTACAACTGTCTGTGTTTTATACATAATTGTGGAATTCCTAGAAATGCCCCAACCACCTTGGCCACCATCCACCACCTTTGCCATTTCAGCGGTTTCAAATTAATTCCCAAGAAAATACAGTTTCAACGCATAACAAATTTTACGAAATATATATCCGACATAACTTTTTCAACACAATTGCCACAATTATTGGACAGAAAGTGAGAAACTTGGCCATTTCGTAGTATCGAAACAAGAAAACAACAATGGAAAATGTAAAATGTTTATTTAGCAAACGATCAACACAAAATACAATTTATATGAACAGGCCAAAGTCAATCGGTGGCTATGAACTCGACTGGAAATCCCCCTTCTACAACAACAACAACAGCAACAACTGCCGATGTAATAAAATTGATGATCAAACGAAAACTCTCACATTTTGAATGTGAATGTGAATGCAATTGGCATTGGGATTAGATGGAGAGGAAGCGACAATGCCAAACGGAACTGAGATCAATCGCTTGTTCTAGTTCCAGAATCAAATAAATTCATTATTAATATGTGAGAAAAACAAAAAGAGAAATGCAAGTAAGTAAGAACCAAAGAAGGGAATCGACTACAAGATACCGTGTTCACTGGATTATGTGGGTTTTTTGTCGGATCTTATTCAGATATTTACACATACTCACTCAATATCCGCGTATCTGTCGCTTTTACCAAAATCTTTTCTATCAGAAATTTCGTGTTTTTTGTCAGCTCTTTTTGTGAGATTCTTAGATTAGATGGTTATCCCTTTCTACCCATTTATAATGGATAATATAGTATAAAAAACTCAAAGATAATAACCCACACAGATTGCTTTCCTTTCATATTTGTACAACACACTTTTTTATGGGTATTTTGTTTCAACAAGAAAACATTAAAAAACAAACAGACTGCGCGGCGTTTCTGTTTCAATGAATTTTGTGTGCAAGACAAGTTTTTTCGTCTTCGGCGGAACTTGTCATGTTTACAAACAATCCCCCCCCCCCCCCCCCCCCCAACAACAAAAGCACGATTAACATTATGCTAAAATTTGAGAAAATACGAGTTTATATTTTTGGCACAATAAATTCAAGTAAAGTCGCCCATTGTTTATTTTTCAACGATTTTCCAGCATTTGGAAAAACATCAAACGACAAAAAAACAACGCAGCCAACAAAAACGCATTTTTATGATTTTGGAAACGATTTGTTATATGTTTTCAATAGTTCTTCCTGTACCTAGAACATGCCCCAACAACTCCCCATCCCCTCCCGTATGTATAATTAAAAGCTAAAATCATACCAAAAATTATGAGTTGTGAAAGGGATGTGGGGGGAGGTGGGGTTGGAGGAGTCGATATAGATATCTATGAAGATGGGATGTATATGTAGATAGATCAAAGCATTTGCTTTCATGTTTGTTGCCATTGCACTTGTTGTGGCTGCACTGGGTCTGGAAGAATCTTTCTATACAGGATGAGAGGTGTGAAAATTCGTTTTGGTAGTGCAACGGAAAGCCACTGAATGTCTGATATCAAACAGACACTTTGGCAACTGTTTGAAGTGCAATCATAATGCTACGGAATGCTTGTAGAATTGAGTTGATTTTACAAAATTACATTCATTGGAAGGGGAAAAGGTTGAGGTGTCATCTGATTCCGTTTTTAAGCTAAGGTGTAAAGCGAAGAGTTAAAATGAACCACATTGTTTTCGAATATTAGCAAAATGCAAGCAGAGCCAATGAATGATCTTTCGGTTCTGTTAAAAAAGATTATCTATATGTATAAAAGAGTTCACACTGACTGATTCACGTCGCACATCCTAAACCATAAGAGATAGGATGTTGAATTTTTCACAGTAGGATTATTTTCTGCTGAAAGTGAGTACTAAGAACGGATTTTGGAAAATACTGTCGGGAAATGTCGAAAATTTGCGAAAAACTTTTGTATGAAGCTTTTTTGTTTATCATCCGATCAAGTTAAAATTCATTTTCAAAGATCTTTATGAAAATTCAACAATAACTGCATACCAATTTTCCGGAAAATTCACCCCCCCCCCCCCCTGGGTGGAAAGTGGGTGGTCAAGGTTGCGTAGGCGAAAGTTTAGTTGCCAGCGATTAGGTCCAAACTCATTTTACTTACAAATTTTGGAAAATTCAACCCAAAAGTCGGAAAATTCGCTGAAAACTGTATGAAACATTTTTGTTTTTGATAGGAAGTGGAGGGTTGTGGGCGATAAGTGGGTGGGAAGTGGATGGGAACAGGGTGGAAAGTGGGTGGGAACTGGATGGGAACTGGGTGGGATGTGGTTGGGAAGTGGGTGGTATATGGGTGGGAGGTGGTTGGGAGGTGGGTGGGATGTAAGTGGGTGGGAAGTGGATGGGAACTGGGTGGGAAGTAGTTGCTTAGTGGGTGGTAAGTGGGTGGGAAGAGGGTGGTAAGTGGATAGGAACTGGGAGGTTAGTGGGAGGGATGTGGGTGGAATGTGGGTGGCATGTGGGTGGTATATGAGTGGGAAGTGGGTGGAAGGTGGGTGTGAAGTGGATGGAAAATGGGTGCCAAGTGGGTGGTATGTGATACTGATGGTGGCGCAGCAAAGCTCGCCGGGTTTAATGCTAGTAATTTATATTTGGTCTTAAAGAAAACATATACTAAAAACAAGAAAGAAAGTCGGTCAAGCCCGACTATAACATACTCTGTACCCTTACACTCGTATTTGCTCAGGAGTCAAACGGCCAGTTAACACCCCGCGCACAACGCGGTGCGCTCTCTAAGTTTCTCTCTCTCTCTCTCTCTTTCTCTCTCGCACTAAGATTGCCTGTGTTGAACGGTTAGGGTATGTTGCTGTGGTTGTTGGCGGGGGGGGAGGGGGGTGGGTGGTGTTAACTGGCCGTTTTTGCCCATAACTTGAGTATCGTTCATCCGATCTTTATCATTCCTTCAGCAAATCGATAAATAATTTTGTTTACAAGGTATCTCTAGAAGGAACGAACGATCTATCTCCAAAACTGTAGGAGATATGAAGTTTTTTCCAAATTGCGGGGGCGGGAGGGGGCGTGGCAAAAATTGAAAATAAACTTGATCTGCCTGCAAGTATAAGAAATATATGTCCCATACATGTCAAACCTCTATCTCTTACCATCTCTGAGATCTCTTCGTTCATACGGACGGACGGACGGACGGACGGACGGACGGACGGACGGACGGACGGACGGACGGACGGACGGACAGACGGACATGGCTATATCGACTCGGCTGTTGATGCTGATCAAGAATATATATACTTTATAGGGTCGGAAACGATTCCTTCTCCCTGTTACATACCTTTGCACAAACTTAATATACTCTATGTACCTTCGGTACAGAGTATAACTAGAAGGCCAAGCTAACTTCGTCGGTGCCGAAGTTTTTATACCCTTGAAAATGCTGTTTTGAAATGTTGAAGTTAAGAACGCTTACATAAAAATCTAAAAATTTTCTAACTTAAATATATTTTTCTACAGATAAACATCTGATTTAAAACATATCAAACTAACAATCGCCGAGCTTAAGAACGATCAAATTGAAAACCAAAAAGTAACAATCATTTTCCGACCGATCGGTCCCATGGCATTCTTAAGATATAGTCATCCGATTTCGACCATAATTTGCGAATATATTTGAAAACAAAAAAAGAAAGCAAGTTTAAGGTCACTTACATTAAAACAAAAAAAATTACTTACTAAGACCCATCTTCGACCGATCGGTCCTTTGGCAACCATAGTCCATAGTCACCCGATATCGATCAACTTTTTCAAATTAGTTTGAAAGCGTTTAATATTAATAATCACCGACCTTAAGAACGATTTACTTAAAAACAAAAAAGTTTTTTTTTCCCTAAGACCCATTTTCCGAGCGATCGGTCTTATGGCAAATTTGCAAATCTGTTTGAAAGCATATAATATGAATAATGGCCGAGCTTGAGGACGCTAACTGTGAAAACAAAAAAGTTTTTCTCACTAAGACCCATTTTCCGACCGATGGTTCCCATGACAGCTATAAGATATAGTCATCCGATCCGGTCGGTTCCGACGTACTAGCAGCGTGCAGTAAATTGAAGACTCTGTGCAAAATATCAGCTTGATTGCTTTAAAACTGAGAGACTAGTTTGCGTAGAAACAGACGGACAGAGACAGACGGATGGACAAAGCTAAATCGACTCAGCTCGTCGCCCTGATCAAGAATATATATAGTTTATGGGGTCGGAAATGAATATTTCTATGCGTTGCAAACTTCTGGGCAAAATTAAAATACTCTTTGCAAGGGTATAATAACGGTAGCAACGTATGCGTTCTAAGATTAGCTATGCGTGCTAGTTCTGGTATTTGAATTGCAATGGTTGATTCATTGGCACAACGGAACTTAACGAACAATATTAAAATATCATCATAAAATACCGTTTGAATATTATTTCGCCTACACACAGAAAAAAAAAACAACTTAAATCCAAATATTTACACTTAAATTTAAATGTGTTTGCCAATAAAACTACACCACAATGTGTTTTATTAAATATAAAGTGTGTACCACTTAAATCTCCAACTTAATATGCCCATAATTGATTTCAAGTGTAATGCAATGTGGCTGGGATTCGAACTCAGAGCTTCGGTGACTTAAACACAACTGCCGGCGCCTTAGCCCATTCGACTATTCAGGACTCGCGTGACGGTGCAGCTAGTGTCAATTAAGAACACAGCCAATTGATAACTGTATATTAAATTAAAAAAATTTCATAGTAAAATTTAATATATTTTATATTAACCGAAGTAGAGATGTTTCTACGGTTTTTCATCAAGAAACTGTTCAAACTGTCTCGAAATAGTCCCACCTATGCAATTCATCTGGACACTGGGCTTCCAGAACTTTACTGCTATACTCTAGGCATGCATTTCCAATACATGAGAAAAGTGATGGACAATCCGGAAACAAGATTGGTACACAATATAACAAAAGAACTGCTCTCAAGGGAAAGGCAATGTTTTCAAGAATGGCGTTTGATGGCAGCAGAATATAATGTGATCCTAGACTTGAGCAATAACTTTTGTTGGAAGAATTCGCACGAGTCGATTTTAGAGCGTATTGCAGCGAATTCAAATGAAAAATTTATCGCAGAGGCCCAACAAAGCACAAACAGGCGGATGTACAAGCTTCTAAGCTTTTCGTGGGGTAAAGGAAACTATTTCAATGAGCGCTACCACGTGAATTCGATATCACAAATTTTCAGAGCTCGATGTGATACAGATCCAATACCTCAATTGAAAATGAATGCTCGCTTTGCAATAGGCATCCAAAGGAGGATACTTTCCACTTTTTGGCCGAATGCCCAATTCTAAGAGAATTGAGAATTCTTTACTGGCAAACGTCCACCCTATACCAATTCCAAATCATAGACATTTTGAACGTGCGAAACTGGAACACGCTCGCAGGATATATCATGCTAGAAATATTTTAAAATAACTGAAGGGTAATGCAAATACATAATTACAATTAATAAGCATTTTCAAAAAAGAGGTAATTTACTCTATATATAATACTCTATAAACTAATATATAAACTATTCTTAATAAGTAACTTTCATTATTTTGTAAATATGACTTACGGCAAAATGCCATTGTCAAGCTAAAACATAAATTATACTACTACTACCATTGGATTTTTTCAAACTGTGTATGTAAAGTTTGATTTCAATATGTTTTTCTTACGCTTCAAGTATTTCATTTTTATATTTGCATAGTACATTTAAATCTACTACGGAAAACTTTTAATTTAAGTTGAAAACAATATTCAAATTTAATACGAAACATGTTTAACTTTACAACGTCTATATTTAAGTGTGTGCATAATATAAATAAATATGACTCAACATACAATTAAATATGACAAACTTTAAATTAACTGGATAACACTTTGATTGGAATATTTGAATCAAATATGAAATGTTGTATACTATGCACTTTTTTTTCTGAGTAGAAGTATTGTGTCGGAATATCGAACTTTGTCAAATATTTTTTCCCCATTTGCCCCTTCCTAAAACATTTGCTGTCCAATTGATTGTCCGTTCTCAGCTTTTGTGTCTCTTACAATTTAATTTCGTTATGCCGTCAAAGTTCAACTTACAATTAAATTTGTACAAAGCCTTATCGTTATGAATAAATGCAATTAAACAAAGCGTCCGCCCACCATCAATTAGATCTCTCCAGAGTACGCACAATTAACAAAAGTCGAGCGCTTCTGCGCACGCGTAAAGCGTATTGTCAGATTTCCCTAGGCTAATTGAATGAACTTTTAAATTGAATAAAAAATGAAAGAAATTAAACACAAGAAGGCAAAGTCGCCCCTTGATTGAAACGAAATGACACATGAAATTCTCTAGAAAATATACCAGGTTATCTGTTCAGATTTGACTTGCAATTGACTCATCTAGTGCCCAACTTTATCGAGTATCAATCCAATGGCCAAGCAGTCTGTGCACTTACTTACCCCTCCCCAACAGCAGTAGCTAGACAGCGAGCTGCCTTTGTTATCAGCAAAACCAAATACGATTATTTGCCCCGGACTACCTGTTGAATGTGACTAACCAGTTCCCTTCAACCGAATTCTTAGTGGGAGTAGCGACACAGAAATCGCATAAAAAGAAATGAAATCAGCGCAAAACAGATTAAGGGGAGACAACAGCCTCCGAGTGCAGCTTGAGAAACTTTTGCCAAAAAAAAAAGGAAAAGAAAAAACATAAAACATTTCGTTTTCCCACGACTCTTGGAGCCAGACGCCAAGCGAGTCCTTGATCGAGGCATTGAAAAGATGGACGGAAGGGTCATGATCAAAAACGGGGTCAAAAGCCGGCATAGCCGCCTTGAAGGATTCAATTTATGTGATAAAATGCCTGGCAAGTCGTGAATGCCTGGCATAAACAGGGTATTTCTGAAAGATCCTTTTTATCGTTTGAAGGATCATTAGCAGGTAAAAGCTGGCCGAGACTCGCTTTGTTCTCAGGGCATACCGCACTCGTGTGTGTGTGTAATTCGAGTAGTTGAAATTATGCTTTATTCTCGCGGTCTTCAAGACGTAAAACAAAAAAACGAAATATTAAAGTATGTCAAAATAAAACACAGAATTCAATTCAAGTTCAAGTGCGTGGGAATTATATATTCTGCGAATTTTAGTTTGATGAATGAGACGACCAGATGGACTCTAAATAATATTTTATGTACTCTTAAAGCTGGGGCCAAAATGGTTACCAGCGATGGGCAGTCCATCGCCCGTTACGCCCTCAACGGCTAACCCTTTATTGCATTCCATGAATCTAATATCGTTCATTGAAATAAATATTTTGTTAAGCCATTCTTATATCAAGTTGCCTTATTAAAACTGCTATACAAATTTGGTGTGGGAATCTAGTTGTCCTCCCATAAATTTATATCTTGATTTTCGGATTTAACAGGCTATAACTTTGCGTATGGTCCTAACAAAAATGCTACAAAATTTCCATAATTAGTGCAAATGTTTAACTATATGATAGGACCGTTCCAATAAATATCCGACAAAAACAATGGCTTGTAGCAGATAGTCTAGTTTGACAAAATTGCTATAAATCAAGTATTAATTTGACTTTGAAGACCAATTTCGACACCATGGGCATTACTTGTACCGCGTGTTTGATTGTTAACAGTTGTTTAGATATGTATACTATGCTAAAGGCTTCATAAAATCAGCAATTAATGCCTAGTGTGGTCTACAAAAATTCTAGAACGGTAAAAAGTCGGAAAATTAGTTTTACGCCCATATCTTGGAAACGGAAACTAAGATATGACTTTGACATGCCAACTCGTACAAGCAAGAATTAGTTAAAGATGCTCGGGATACTTTTCCATGTTAGTGTTATTTTCAACAGTTCCAAACAAAAACCCCAAACACAAACCTTCCAACTGGATTATAGAGTAAAAGTTACACTACGGCTATCATGCGAAACACTCACGAAAGTGTATTTAGAACAGACGCTGTACCTTTCCCGAGTGGTTCGCATGATAAATCACTCGCTGCCACTGGTAGCGATGAAGTTATTTTCCTTGCTTCGTTTCAATATATCATTGAGCATCCTGAAAATACGAGCTTTGCATACGACATTATCGAAAAAGCGAAGGTAATGAACGGTTGGCGCTCTGAAGCCTTTGGCTTGCAGCACTTATCATATCATCTATAAAATACAACAAAGTCGGGTTAGTCACACCATTTAGCTGGACCGATTTTATTGATCTCTGATTGTTTGGATTCGTCTCCGCCCCGAATAGCAGAATACCAATTACAATATATTTAAATGGTCCAAAAGATCGCGAAACTTGCAAATTTTTTATATGAGTTTATCTTATTAAGAACATTTGATGGCAGTTGTAGACGGCTAAATAGGATGTTAAGGTCAATCGGTCCAAAAAAAATCGCGAAAATTTGCAAAATTACAAAATGTAATAATAAGTGTAGATTATCGTGGGTAATTAGACGGTGTAGATTAAACGGTCCACAAATCTTCAAACTGTGAAAAATTGAATAATGAATCTAGATTATCGTGAAGATTTAATAATTGGCAATTGAAGACGGGTAAATAGGAGGTGTAGGCCAATCAGTTTAAAAAAAATGGGGAAATTCTTATATGAGTTTGGATTATCATGAAGACAGGTAAAAGGTGTAGGTTAAACGGTATATTGAGTTTAGATTATCATCAGACGGGTAAATAGACGGATGGTAAAGATTAAAAGTTCTAAAAAATTGGCGGAATTTACTTAATGTTTACCGTTACCGTTTTTTCTCTCTGTGTAGTATCTCTTAAATTCAGCTATTTCTTAGAACCGAATGTAAATAAGTCATTGATTCTTATTTTAGTATTTGTCTGTTCATCATGACATTTCTTCGAAAACCGTTTATGCACTTGATTATATATGAAAAAAAAAAACACATTTCCTTAAATTCTGTTTAAAAAAGAAAGACAGCAACAGACTGAAAATTATATTGAAAGCAAATAAATCAAATAATGTGCAACCAAATTACGACAAAACACACAGTGCCGTACATATAAATAAATATGTATGCATGACAGGGGACCTGGACCCCGAGAGTTTGATAGTCCAGCGGGGAGTTTTCAATATAAAAATAATTGCAGGAATTGTGTGAGTTGTTGTCGGCGCTGACGTCGACCGAAAAAAAAGAAAGAAAAAACAACCATCGCGACTCTTGATACTTGTTGTTGCACTTTTGCAGCTGAACCAGCAAAAGCCACGGCCAAGTGTAAAAGAGCAGAGCGGCATCGGAGCAGGAGGAGGAGGAGGAGGAGGAGAAGAACCAGCCAAAGATGTGGCCCTGGCAACCTCGACGAGCTGAGTTGTCGTACGAAACTTACTACACCGGAAATATAAAATTACACACTCAACACTTAAACGGTGTGTGTGTGTGTGTGTGTGCGTGGTTGCATGCTGCAACTGAGATTCTAGTGGATGTGCTGGAGATGCGTGCACTGCCTGCTTCAACAGGGTGCAAAACGATCGAACCCAATTTGAGTGACTCTATTGAATGGAAGGAGTCGAAATAAGAATTAAATTAATTGCCATTTTGTAGCTGGTAGCCGATAATAAATCTATATGAAATGTGTGGCACCTGAGGTGTGCTGGTACAGTTGGAGAGCTGAAAGCAGGCGGCAGTTGGAACTGTTTGGTAGCCAGGATAGCGGTAGAATGGCTACAGTTATAATAGAGGAGCGTAAAGGTCTAACCGTCCATACCGATTCTTTTACAGAAAGTTCTTGTAGTTCACAAGCTGTCGGCTTTTTGAAAGATCCAAGTGTCAATTGGAGAGCTGCTTGATACATAGAAGTCCTGGTCTCTAATATGGCAGCCTTATAGAGGGTATCGTCTCTCTGAATAAATAAAGCCACAGAATCATTAATCCAGCTTGAGTAAAGCCCGCTGATGTCCTTAAAATATAAAAGTGGATGAACGAAAGGTAAGGTTAGGTTAGGTTAGGTTGAGATGGCTAGGCACAGTAAGACTGTTCCTACGCTGAGGCCAAGATAGGCCCATTGCAAGGGGGGGGCTCCTCCCGCCTAAACCATTGGGACAACGTTAAGAATTTTAGCAGAGACGAAATCTCTATCTCGGACACTTTCGAGAGGTTGAGTAGAAAGGGGAGACCAAGAGTTTTGAGACTTCTTCTACTAAAAGCTGGGTAATGGCAAAGAAGATGTAGAAATGTCTCCTCCTCTTCCTCACTCTTACTGCTTCTACAGAAGTCGCTGTGAATGACGCCCAAATGTGCTGCATGCCTGCCGATGCGGCAGTGACCCGTTGGGGCCTCAACCAAAAGTGAGAGGTTTTCTCTACCATGGCGCAAAAGACTAGGTTAAACGAGGGCAACGTGAACCTAGATACAGCGCAAACGGGATGGTTATACCATCGTTCCGTAGCCAGGCGCCCTGTTTCATTCCATGTGACTAACTTGTATAAGGCTAAAGGTCTCCCTATCGAATGGTAGTACCCTGTCTTGCCAGTTTGTCGGCTGACTCGTTACCCTCAATGTTGCGTTGTCCAGGCACCCAGATGAGGTGGATACGGAGATGCTAAGCGATCGCATTTAAGGATCTTCGGCATTCCGTAGGCGTCTTACCGTTATTGCTGTACGAGTCAAGAGCCCTTAGGGTGCACGCACACATGCGGCCGAAAGATAAACTGACGGCTGACCATGATATTTAAGAACGTCAGCAAGCCGAAATAAACAGACATGCTTGATTGAGTCCGCAAAGCTGAGCTTACATCTGAATTCTGGAGATGAAAATAGTGCTTGTTGTCCACACTTGCATGTACAGAGCCTGGTTATTTGTCAATATCAGCCCTAAGTTCTGCCGTCAGTTCATCTTTCAGTTGCATGTGTGCGCGCGCCCTTAGAGCTGCTTGACTATCTGAGTAAATGTATACATTCCTTTCATCGATCATGAGTGTGGCCACCAATTCTGCTTGGTACACATTGCAATGATCAGGCAGCCGAAATGAGATTCCATATTTGGGACGGTGGAGAAAACTCCACCTCCTACGTTGTTTCAGTTATCCCAATCGCGTCTACTAGGGATATTGACGTCATATGATGGAGGATGAACAAAAACAACGCAAGAAAAAGAGTGGGTGCCTCGGGACGCCAGTCGATACTCAGTACTCGATTGCAGTCCTTGATACTCAGTACTCGATTTCACTACCCGATGCTCAGTTCTTGATTTCAGTACTCGATACTAAGTACTCGGAGCATCAGTACTTAATTTTCAGTATTCGATACTTAGTACTCGATACTCTGTTCTTGGTACCTAGTACTCTATACTCAGTACTCGATACTTAGTACTCGATACTAAGTAGTCGAAGCATCAGTGCTCGATTTTCAGTACTCGATACTCACTACTCGATACTTAGTACTTGATACTCAGTACTCGATACCAAGTATTCGGAGCATTAGTACTCGATACTCAGTACTCGATACTCAGTTCTCGGTACTTAGTACTCGATACTCAGTACTCGATACTCAGTATTCGATACTAAGTATTCGGAGCATCAGTACTCGATTTTCAGTACTCGATACTCAGTACTCGTAGCGTGATGTTCTGCCGCCCGGGGCGGATGTCGAATTTGTCGATACTCAGTACTCGATACTCAGTTCTCGGTACCTAGTACTCTACTAAGTATTCGGAGCATCAGTTCTCGATTTTCAGTACTCGATAATCAGTACTCAATACTTAGTACTCGATCCTCAGTACTTGATACTAAGTATTCGGAGCATCAGTACTTGATTTTCAGTACTCGATACTAAGTATTCGGAGCATCAGCACTCGATTTGCAGTACTTGATACTCAGCTCTCGATATTCAGTACTAGATACTTAGTACTCGATACTCAGTACTCGATACTAAGTACTCGGAGCATCAGTACTCGATTTTCAGTACTCGATTTTCAGTACTCGATACTCAGAACTCGATACACAGTGGCGTAGCGTGATGCCGCCCGGAGCGGAAGTCGAAATTGCCGCCCCAACTTATGTACCATATGATTTAAGTATCCATGATAAGTTGGGGACGGAAAATATGATTCATGTATCTACTTGCAGGTATCCGACGTAGGTTGCTACGCCTCCTTTAGTATTTTAAACACAAAACAAAGAAGTGAAGTTTACATTACAATTGCCATCTATGAAATTTTCATTATAATCTAAACTCACTATATGCGGGTATGTTCTACATTTCGAAGGGGATTTCCGCATAAACATTCTCATTTCGCTTTGAAACCCTACAACTTTACATATGAAGTGACGGAACATCTTCGGTCAACCTTGAAATCAACTGCTCAAAGCCAAGTGAATTATAATCGTCAAATAATTACAATTTTCTTTCGACCTGAAAGAAATTAAACATATGAACTTAAACAATTATAATTCGAATACACAAGTTCATACGGAAATCGACGTCGATATGTGAAACACACCCGAATATGTAGTGAATTTCACGAATTGGTGGACCTTTCGATCTCCACCATCTATATACATATTAGTCACTTTCCAAATGACATTTGACGTTTTTAAAGTCAAATTATGAATAGTTCAAATTCCAAACACTAGATGGACCACCCTGTATTTTTCATTAACTACTCTTTTTTGTGCAGTTGTTCAGTTGACAACTTAACTGAACCAAACTTAATAATTGAGTGTGTAAATTGAACACATCTAAACAGTCGAACAAAGTGTGTAATGTAAGTGTTCGAAACACTCTACCAAATCTTATTTAAAATTTCCGAAGTTTGCAAGCGGATTTATGAAAGTTATTTCAAACACAGCAGACTTTCGATTTTTCAATTACAGGCTTTACATTTTTTCTCTCTGTGGAACACCAATTTAATGTTGATTCTTTTTTTTATTTTTATTTAAATTAAATGTTGACAACTTTTCCAAGAACACATTTTTGCCTCTGTGTTGCATTTGTATTTATTTCATTTTCTTACGCCCCTTTTATTGACATAATTTACGAGCTTAAGAGAAACCTCTGTCTGCATAAAACTCCACTTTAACTGGCATTGAATCAAATTAGTTGAAAAATGTCATTTCAGTTGTATGACCCGAGGGCTCGAGCGAATATCAAAGGACATTGAGGACCAATAAGAAGTAAATTACCTGTGCATCTCTATTAAAAAAAAAAATGAAGAAAAATACTGTATAATTGATTGCACCATATATTTATGGGCTCTTCTCCTTCATCATCTCGATTACATACACCTTTCCTTTCTTCTACTTGTTCTTGGGGACGACCTCCCGTACCGACAGAATATTATCAAATTTAATAGAATCATCGCCGTTGCCGTCGTCGTCGTCTTTGAGCCAGAGAAACTTCAACTCCAACGAAGTTGGTAATGAAATATCTAACGACCGGAAGTCAATAGCAAATACTTAATAATGTTGTTGGCTGTAAAGGCATTTGCCTTTTGCTTTGTGGTTTGCCTGTTGTTTGCTATTTGCCTCTGGCTGCCATTTGCCGTTGCTAATTTCCATGCCCAGGCACTTGGAGTATAGCGTGTAGTTTGTGCGTCACGTTCAGATAGGTATCGAAAGAGGGGGATCCAATTAAGGATGTGTGAGAAATAGTTTTAAGTGATTTGATAAAATAAAAAAAATGCTTATTGACTCCAGGAACTGGATTTAATTTGCATTTACTTCTAGGTGTTTAGTCCAATAGTAAATGTCACTTTTATGTATTTTTGGAGAACCAGTAAATGGGAATCAATATTCAAAACCATGGGGCCCACGAAGCAGATAATTTCGATTTCTGATTTATGATTTATGATGTGTGATCGGCAGTGATTGCCGATTGCGATTGGCAAATTTGACCTTCATGATTGCCAAAAGGAAATCGAACAATAAGTATGAATGGTTACCGATTGCTGGAACAGCCTGCTCTAGTGTAAGTTTTCATTTAAAATTTTCTATTAGTGTAAGTAAATATTGAATTTAATTTGTCCCAATGATTCTTTTATAATTTAAAAGTAATAAAACCATTGAAAATCTTAAAGCCTGCTATCAATGTCATTCCATGATACAATGAAAATGTTGACTGCGGCTGCACCTCAAATGGTTCATACGCTGGGACCAATTTTTGCATACTCTCTCCAACATATCGGCCGGTATGCTATGAATAAATTCTTCAATATTGGCTTTCAGTGCGTTAACTGTTGCGGGCTGGTCGCTATAGAAATGAGCCTTAACATAGTCCCATAAAAAATAGTCTAAAGGCCGGCCCCAAACGTGAAATAAACTGTTCTCCGAATTCGAATCTCAGTTGGGCCATTGTTCCGCGTGCTGTGTGGCATGTGGCACCGTCTTGTTGAAACCACATGTTTGCCAAGACCAGCTCTTCCATTTTGGACAATCAAAAGTTTGTAATAATCGCACGGTAGCGCTCTCACACAGTAACGTTACTGCCTTCGTCATATTTAAACAAGAAAGAAAGTCGGTTAAGCCCAACTATATTTGCTCACGAGTCAAGAGAGGCAATCTTAGTGAGCGAGAGAGAGAGAGAGAGAGAGAAGCTTAGAGAGCGCACCGCGTTGTGCGTTTCTCTTTCTCTCTCTCTCTCTCTCTCTAGCACTAAAATTGCCTCTCTTGAACGGAATGTTGTGGTCATACGCACGGTTGCCACTTGAAAATATTAAATTACACCAAAAAAAATTTAAAAAAGAACCATTTTCATTAAAAAAGAGCCAACAAAACAACATAAGTCTTGAGAAGACTGAATAAGTATTGGTCTCTATGTCAAAATACTAAAATAACAACTTGATCTTATCAAAATTACTTATTCGAGTATACTTAAAGAAATAACTTTCTATCAGTAAAAAAATTTCCACTTTACGAACAAGCACTTTATTAACATATCGTTAACGGCCGATTTCTCATCTCCTATATAGTTGATATTTGCCAGATAAACTTAGAATTTACTCTGTTAATAGTTTATGTGACAGTTAGTGCTTTGTAAAAGATATGAAATCGGCCCTTAAAGGTAATAACTGCTTCCTCAAAATACGGAAAACACACTTCTGCTTTTATTCCTTTTTGCCACAGATTTCATTACATTATCAAAACTAAACAGTCAATCATATTCTGAGATCAGTGACTTCTCTATATTTTTATGTATTTTACAGACCAGACATAATGTGGCTCTGTACTCGTACTCAGCTCCTTGCAAACTATTATATTTCAAACTGAATCGAATTCGAGTTAGTTTTTCCTTACTTATAAAATGGTGGATTTCCTTATACTCTATCTATATCAAATTCCAAATTATATCTATAAGAGTGTGTAACAAAGTTATTGAGAATTACACTATGCAACAATTTCCAGTATATCGAAGGGTTGGTGGTGATTCTAGATGATTTTGGAGTGTTGAACACGAATCTGTTTTCGAAAATGGTCCATCCATTTGGGATTAAAATAGCTTAGAATGTCTATTTTGAACTTTTTTAAGGGTGTTTTGTAAAGGAGCTTACTTTTGTTTTGACTCTCTTTAATAATATGGTATGGTGTTATTTCTTAGCTTTAAAATAAATTATCCCAAACAATTCTACGATTTTCTTAAGCGAAGATACTATACCATTTATCTAAATATATCAGTTCTTACTTCGCAGAATTTTTGGAAATTTGTTAATTTCTGCGTCTTTTTGAGGCTCCATGCAAAAGAGCCAATTCCAATAAAAATGTGCCAGTGCACCAACAGGAAAAAAAACACAATTTTTGGTGCAAAAACACCAAGTGTGGCAACCGTGGTCATACGTGTTGTGCGCTCTTATACGCTCATCTCTAAGTTTATCTCCCTCTCTCTCTCTCTCACTAAGATTGCATCTGTTGATCGGAATATTCTGGCTATGGGTGGGTGGGTTGGTTGTTAAGTGACTGTTTTTCGCTCATAACTTGAGTATCGTTCATCCGATCTTTATCATTCCTTCAGCAAATCGATAAATCATTTTGACAGCTATCTCTAGAAGGTACGAACAACCTTACATCAAAACTGTGGGAGATATGAGGTTTTTTTCCAAATTGTGGGGGCGGAAGGGGCGTGTCAAAAATTGAAAATAAACTTGATCTGCCTGCAAGTATAAGAAATATAAGAAACCATTATCTCTTACCATCTCTGAGATCTCTTCTTTTATACGGACGGACGGACAGACAGACAGACGAACATGTCTATATCGACTCGGCTGTTGATGCTGATCAGGAATATATATACTTTATAGGGTCGGAAATGATTCCTTCTCCCTGTTACATACTTTTGCACAAACTTAATATACTCTGTGTACCTTTGGTACAGAGTATAAAAAGTACGGTCCAATGATGCCACCGGCCCACAATCCACACTAAACAGTGAATTTTTTGGGATGCATTTTTAGTTCTTGCAATGCTTCTGGCTGCTTTTCACACCTAATACGGCAATTTTGTTTGTTCTCGTTTCCATTCAACCAGAAATGAGCTTCTACGCTGTACACAATATTCCGATAAAAAGTGTATCTTCATCCAACTTTGCCAGCGCCCATTCACCAAAAGTTAGCCGTTGTGGTAGGTCGTGTGGCTTCAATTCTTGCACCAGCTATATTTTAAAAGGTTTAAAACCCAAATCATTCGCCTTAGAAGGTCGCCCAAACTGACCATAAAATGGAAGAAGTGCACGATGCACTTTCTTAACCGAGCATGAATTTTGATAATAAAGTTCAATAATCTGCAAGTGTGGTTCGTCTGTAAGTCGATTCATGGTTAAATTATAGACCAAACTGAACATGTTTGACAGTAACATGTGACACGAAAACAGCTGAGCTGCCAAAAACAGTGTGACCAAAAAGAAAGTTGCTAAAAAATCACACTTTACATCTTCCAAATTACCAATGATTAGTCTCTTTTGCCGCAAGTCACTATAATACGGCAGAATTTTTAACTATTGACAAATAACGCTATGCTATAGATAAAGTCCCACATAACCAAATTGGATTACAAATCTTTGTAAAAACTTATCTAATAGCCTATTTCCACCAAAGAAATGAAGCTTCATTTCTTGAAATGACAAGAAATGAAGAAAATGATATCATTTCTTCCATACAAATTGTTGTTGCATTTGGCCCTTCATTTCTTTCATTTCTTTTCTTTCAATTTTGTTTAAAATATAAAATATTCAAAAAAAAGTTGTGTATTTAGCTTTCTGCTGATAATTCAGGGCGATAACAATGCGTTCGCCCAGTGTAATTGCTTTCCTGCCGGGTATGTCTTTTATTGGGTAAATATTGCAAAAAGTCCCCGTGAGTTTGAATGTGGCGCCTGTTGTTTAAATCAAACCATTCAGCTGTTTTTGTCAACGTGGCATTGCGAATATCAAAATGATGACGATTTGTCAATGGAAACGGCATCCTTTTTAGAAATGAAAATGATAAGAAATGAAGCCAGTGGAAATAGGCTATAAAACGTTTACATACGAATGATAAATTCTCTAATAAAGTGGTAGCACTTCCAGTGAAAATCTGGCAGCACTGTCAAACAGCCGTTGGTTAAAAGTTTGTCTGTTATCTAAAATTATGGAAAACACAGCAAAAAGGCAACGTGCTAAGAATTTTACAGACGAGGAGGTATGGGAACTAGTTGAGGATAACAAGAATGTCATCGAGAACAAGAAGTCAGATGCGGTCATTTGGAAACAAAAGGAGCAAGCATGAGCAAAACTGGCGTTCACTTACGATAGCACGACCGAAATTCAGCGCACTGCTCAGGCTATCATGGGATGAAGCAGGCAATTTTGCAACCACATCTTGCAAAAATAACTTTGCGCTAGATACTGCTTGTACATTTATCAAAAAATATTCCTTTCTGTCAATGTATATCTCGGCATGGTCACCGCCTGGCGATTGAATCCGTACTTGGTTCCAATCAATAGCTCCCATAACCTTCGGGAATTAAGTAATTGTATAAAAGTCTCGAATGACTTCATTGGGGTCCCCAAACTTAATGTAACTGCTGTATAATGATGCAATGGCATATGAAATTTCTTTCACTACCCGACATGCTGTAGCTATGCTTACTCCACAAAAGTCCCCAACAGTAATTAGAAAATCATCACAAGCATAGAATCTCAATGCTTAAAACAGCTTCAAGGAACATTTCCTAAAATTATGGATTATGTTAAGTTTGTTGTTGGATGTTGCTGATGGGTACAAACCGATAAGTGTTTGTTAAAAGGAGCAGATATTTTTATGAATACGGAATCTTCCATGTCATCAAAGAAGTTCGTCCTAGGGTTGTATACTGTCTCTCTATAAATTGTCATAATGTCTTCATCAGAATCTTCACCTGATTGAAGGTAAATAGTCCGTTTCAAATTCATTTTGCAAATTGTATTGCTTAGTACACACCCCAAATGTTATGTCAATTTACAGTGAATGGCAGAAAGTCAAATGCCTATCTAACACATAGTGGCTATCTGGAGGTCGAAGTGGCAGATAGCTTATGATGCAATTAGTAGGCGATGAAATCGAAATTTCACTATTTGTGGGATTATCTAATGCATACATAACAGCTATCTGGAAGAAAAGAAATCGTCCCTAAATCTGTTATTGTTATTGAAAATTAATTTAAATAAATGAGAAAAAAGTCCATAACTCTGGAATTAATCGATTTATAACTTACGGCTTAATACAGTATATTTCTTAAATACCAGAAGAATTGATATCGCCCTTAAATTAAGAAAAGAAGAAATTTTTTCTGAAGTTTAGTAAAGTTATCTTATAAATAATAAATATTTTTCTAAAATTTAGGGTGAATCGCCTTATGACGAATTTTTTAGGATATCTTCTAAGTTTCAAGGCGAATTTGGGGCTTTTTA
This sequence comes from Lordiphosa magnipectinata, assembly GCA_037044535.1. NCBI lineage: Eukaryota > Metazoa > Arthropoda > Insecta > Diptera > Drosophilidae > Lordiphosa > Lordiphosa magnipectinata. The sequence goes on from JBAMBO010004448.1 coordinate 187,352, forward strand.
AGTTGAGTTGTTTTTTTGAGTGTAAACATTTTACGTTTTTACTTACTCGTGAAGGTCTCTAAGCGGCATCCCACAATCCAAATCGTCATAATGTCTACGATTAGGCTTGACGACAAGTTCCTAAACACATCGAATCTTAGGTTTTGACTTGAACCGTGGTCGATACATGGTTTTCTTCATTTGCGGTTAGTTGTGGCACTTCGTCTACAATTATAAAGTTTTTGATTAAATTTACTCTCTTTTTGGCTCATAACTTGAGCCTATCTTTATCGGCTTGTTGAGGGATTTTCAAAACTGAACAATAGATGGCGCCACTACTGTGACCAAGTGGCGATTCCAGTTCATCCAGCTCCAGTCACAGTTCCAACTGGTTCGCACATCACTGGCAACTCGTTACTCGATGGAAGCCCGCTATTTTATTGCACATATCTAACTCACACACGCACTGCAATAAACAAAAACTGAATCTGCTCTGCTGAGCGAACTTTCTTTGGTCATAGCTTGAGTATCGTTCATCCGATCTTTATCATTGCTTTTGCAATTCGATAAATAATCTTGATTACTAAATATCTTTAGAAAATAAGAACCATCTATATCCAAAACTGTGGGTGATATGAAGTTTTTTCCAAATTGTGGGGGCGGAAGGAGGCGTGGCAAAAATTGAAAGTAAAAGTGATCTGCCTGCAAGTATAAGAAGTATATGTCCCATCCATGTTAAACCTCTATCTCTTACCATATATATACATTACAGGTCCGTAAATGATTCCTTCTCCCTGTTACATACTTTTGCACAAACTTAATATACTCTGTGCACCCTTGGTACAGAATATAAAAATAACAAAATTTCATTAAACTCGTTGATTAAATAAAAAGAAACATTCTAAATGGTTCGGTTCATGATCCAACTTGCAATATTGTGTCGAAAATTTTGACATCCTGAAAATATGCTATAAATTTTGACTTTGTTTTCATCTTATACTTAAATGACCCCTTCCCTAAGAAAGCTCTTTGCCCGTAATCAATAAAAAATTACAGATTTTTGCCTACAATACAAAAGTCACGTAGTCCGGAAAATGTGTGCTTTTTACATATGGATGCCTGCTGCAGCCCCATCATGCCTCTAATATCGGTTTAAGTTTTGTATATATCCCACTCAATTGTCGTGGCATTTTTCTATTTTTCTAATCGTCCCACATTCGTATGACTAACTACGTAGTACTCGGTGTTGACGGCAAAACAAGTACGTATAAAACTCTTATCGAATTTCCAAGAAATCCCTCAAATGGCCATCAAGGAAATGGAGCACTCGCTAAAATTTATTAGTGCAGGTTATTTTGGTGTGGGAGAAAGATTGCTTATCAGCATAGATAAGGTGCAGCACAAGATACGCATCAATTGAGACGAAATTCTAGGAAAAAGTTTACGTTAATTAAGTCGTAAATTAATGAATTTTAACGACTATAGATTTCATACATAAGCCTGATAATTGATTGGGAACAGTTCCGTTTCCGGTTGATAAATAGATTGCAAAACGGAACAAACGAATTTGGACAAATAATAAACTTGGACTTTAATTTTCGGCGTTATCAGGGCGCGATAAAAAAAATATGGTGATAATTCTAGCTATTGAACCTTTTTTTTTGCATTAGCATTAACTTAACTTGTGTGTTCAAAGAACTCCCTGGTAGAACTCAAGCGTCCGTGACTTAATCCCTTGAAGTCCAGCATGATTGACCTATTTCAGTTTGAAACAAAAAGGAGTGAACAATGAACACCTCATATGATTACCCACCGCATCGGCTTCATCATTTTTAGAGAGCAGTTGGAGTGGCCCTTGGAATTAACACCCAAGTGGTTGGATCGTTTGGCGGGCGGTGAAGTGCTGCTTCTGGCGTGTTGTGTGGCCTAGCCTAGCCTAGCCCTAGACTAAGCTTGAAACTTATAATGAATTTTAAACACGCACAGACGTTTTGTAATTTTAAAGTGGCTTTTTTCTGTACTTTTTTATGAGTACATACATAATGCAATGCCAAATATGTAGGAATACAAGCAACAACAATGAAAGGCAATTTGTACAACACGCAAGATGCAAGTTGCATAGAGATACACTCAGAAAAAACAAAATATGAACTACAAACTATCTCGAAATGCGACACAAGCAGACTGACTCGATACTCAGTACTTTATACTCAGTTCTTGATACGCAGTAAAATTTGTTTTATATACTTTTAGTTGCCCTAAAAGAGCTTCGCTCTAAAAATATATAATATGTATATAATATATAATATATATATAATATATAAAAATAATAATTGATAAAAATCAGATTTCGACCAAATTTCGCAAATCTTTTTTAAAACTTACGAAAGATAAAATTGAAAACAAAAAATTTTTTCTCACTTTGACTCATTTTCCGACCGATCGGTCCTATGGCAGCTTTAAGATATAGTCATCCGATTTCGACCAAATTTTGTGCAATTAGCAATCAGTGAGTTTAAGGACGCTAACATTAAAAACTACAAACTTTCTTACTAAGAACCATTTTCGACCAATTGGTTCTATGGCAACCATAAGATATAGTAACCCGATGTCGATCAACTTTTCCTAATTAGTTTGAAAGCTTTTAATATTAAGAATCACCGACCTTAAGAACGATTTACTTGAAAACAAAAGAGTTTTTTCACTAAGACCCATTTTCCGACCGATCGGTCCCATGGCAGCTATAAGATATAGTCATCGGATTTTGATAATATTTTGATAATATTAATAATGGACGAGTTTGAGGACGCTAACATTGAAAACAAAATAGTTTTTCTCACTAGAACTACTTTTTCGACCGATAGTTCCTATGGCAGCTATAGTCTATAGTCATCTGATTTGGATCATAATTGGCCAAATTGTGTGGTAGCATATAATATTGATCAGTAAAAAGTTTGGGAGGAATAGCATTAAAAACAAAAATATTTTTACTACTAAGACTTTTTTTCAGACATATCTTTTGCATGGCAGCTATATTATATAGTTGGCCGATTTTCATAAAACTTAGTGGAATTATGTAAAAGCATAGAAAACTTATAAATACGAGGTTTGGGGAAGACAAAATAGTTTTTCTCACTAAAACTACTTTTTCGACTGATAGTTCCTAAGGCAGCTATATGCTGTAGTCATCCGATCCGGCCGGTTCCGCTTACCAAAAGGCTTCGTACAAAGTTTGGTTAAGATAGCTTTAAAACAGACGGAGGAGATAGCAAAGAAACAGACGCACATGGCTATATCAACTCAGCTTGTCAATTACAAACATCTGGACAATTTTAATACACCCTCTACAAGAGTATAAAAAATGTGCCAGGAATGTTTAGTTTACCTTTTCGTTGCTTGTGTATCCAGCAACATGAACGAAATCCACAGTTTCTTATCGATAGCTGGCCTATCGAAAGATCGAGAGAACAGCTGATACATAGCTCAGGATTGTTTACAATTCTTTTCAACGTGATGAGCGAAAATTTGTGGTGAATGCTTTTTGATTTTGTAATGAGCTGTCATCTTGCTGGGGAACCAGCAGTGTGCAAAATTTGTAGGGGATGCTGCCAAGGCGACAATTACGCCAAATTGCTGAGGCGGCCCGAGAGATACCCTCGATGGACACAAAGGTCGATGGGATGTCGTGGGTTGAGACGACTTTTTCTGACCCCGTTTGTGGCCAGATCAGAGGCAAGTCTTTTGGAGTGGCGCCACCAGTCGGTCATGATACTGATTTGCGCTCTTAATGGAAAAGCGTCAAAATCGCGATTTTTACCACATACCAGCGACCTCACATAAAAGTCTAGTTTATTGAGGATAGTTGAGCATGCCGTACCCCAGACCGGGATCCCCTAGCACAGGAAGGCATGATGATCAAGGATTCTGGATTGCAACGAAATACCGCGACAAGACTTGAGGAGCCATTCGAGCTCCTCCTACGCCTTAGCTGCAACCGTAGCTGCTGCCCGAGTCACATGGACTTTCCAGGTCAATCGGCTATCCAGAGCCACATCAAGGTATTTTACCGCTGTATCCGTATATGAAACTCCTGATCCTAGAAGTCGCACTCGAGCAATTTTACTGGGTCTCATAGTGTGCGTCAAAAAGTCATTTTTGAACGATTAACGGCTATGTTTCTCCGGTTCGCCCATCGACCAAAGCCATCCAGGAACTGTTGAACCTTAACAGATGCAATTCTGCGGGTATTGCTGGAAGCAACAAGAGCGTTATCGTCAGCATTCGTGGCGATCGTGAGCGACTGGTAAACAGAGAAATGCTGTGTGAAAAAAAATTTAATTGAGGATTTCCAACTAAGCAACTTGAATCAATGGATACATTTTTTAAAATGTCATGCTCAGCCATCGGTCTATCGTTCCTACATTTTTACTTTAAATATATTTAAATTCAAATAATTAACAGTGCTTAACAGCTGATTAATCAGAGTGACCTTTTAGGTGCATGGTCACCCTGATTCAGTTATGTTCCACACACACACAAGAAATAACTAGCAAATTCCGGGCAGGAATTTTCGCAGTGCTGGATTTGTGTACAGAGGTCATTTGCTGGATGATCTAAATGATCTTTGAAGAAAGTCTATTCGGACCGCGACGAATGATCAATTCCTTGTCACAGATGATCAAGTCACTGTTACAACATTTAGCCTCTTTCCGCTAACAGGCTACATTTTTACATACATTTACATTTTTACTACATTTTTCGTTAAGCTATCGAATTTCCAAGTGGCGCCAATATGAAGAGCTACTGTGGTGTTGCCATAAAGGGAGAGGATTTTAGCTCAGTGGAAGTGGTTTTTAGCTGCTTGTCATTTGAAAGACGAACTTTCAAAGAAACTTTAACATAGAAGCACAATTTGCTTCGTCGACAGCTTTTCACTTAGATATTAGTCAGCTGTTTGCTGTCATTTTGGCTCTTAGAGATATTTTTTGACTCTCGGAGCTATTTGTTGACTATGTCCGTCTCCCTCCAACCACCGTGTTTTCCTACGGCGACAATAATTTTGAGTAACAGATTTTATTGTCACAATGGAGTGAGCATCACTCAAAAAACAGAGGCGTTTCATATGGTGCTTCTATGTTAAATTTTCTTTGAAACTTTGATTTACAATTTCCAAGCAAAGCAATCCAATCAGCTGTTCTTTGCTTACATAAGTGTGACCATGTTTCCATGTTTTATACGCTGTACCAAAGGTACACAGAGTATATTAAGTTTGTGCAAAAGTATATATATTCTTGATCAGCATCAACAGCCTAGAGTAACGCAGTATATTAAAATGCCACAAGGTGGAGAATCTTGAATAACGATTGCACTAGGATTTCAATAGCGGCTTTTTAGCCACCATTCATTGCATTCTTATTCTTTTCGCTTGCACACACTAGCTCTCTCACTAACAAAACTGAGAGTGCATGGCGTTTTTGATCTTAGTGATGCTGCTCTCCGTCCCAAAAAATTACGAGCGCACACTGAAGACGTGGAACTGAGAAGCAAAGCAAAACTACGTCAAAGCAAAACTAAAGAGAAACAAAATCGGCGGAAGAAAAATACATACAATGGCAGTTTCAACGGATTTGTCCAAATTGAAAAACTTGCTAAATCGGGTTTTACCCGCTTTCTTTAACTTATTGGCCGTACTTCTTACATATTTGTGGCGCAAGGCAGCCTGCAGCTTAGCAAACTTGCATCCGGTGTTTTCAACTCTGATTCATTAGTCTATGTAGCATTGAATTAAGGTTATAAGACTATATATTCGAGGGTGCTTAACCCTGCGTACGCCACAGATTTATACCTTATTGCTTATTGTAAAATAGGTTTTAAACAGCAGATTTCTGGTAGGTATAGTGCCTTCATTTTCATGAATTTAGCTATGCAGCTCTTAGAGGTGGATAACCCATAATCATCATTGTTGTCTTCTTGCGAAGTATTTACTTTCTTTTTCTAATTCTATTTTTTGCATTGCTGTTTAATTGCAACGCATTAACTGTTTTAAACTGTTTCAATAACAATAATAATATTTGTTATTCTAAACAGGCAAATGGGGCAAAATGAATATTGTAGTAGAGTTAATTCTGATTTAAATTAAATGAATGAACATACAAATTTTATAATTCATTTCAATTTATACAAAATCAATTCAATTCTTTTTTTTGTAAATGAATTAAATCAAAATCAATTCAATTCTGATTTTGGAAAAATTTAATTAATTCAAAATATATCAATTCGATACTTGAATGATTCTCAGGAATGATTCTAAATTGAATCATTTGTTTACAGCTCTGCAGCATACTAATGTAAAATCGAAAATCCACATTGAAAATCCACGCAAAAAATCTGTATGAGCCCATAGATCTCAGAGATGGTAAGAGATAGAGTTTTAACATGTATGGGATATAAACTTCTTATACTTGCAGGCAGATTAGGTTTATTTTCAATTTTTGCCACGCCCCCTCCCGCCTCCGTAATTTAGAAAAAACATCACATCTCCCACAGTTTTGTAGATAGATGGCTTGTACCTTCTTAAGATATTTAGTAATCAAGAATATTTACCGATTTGCCGAAGAAATGATAAAGATCGGACGAACGATACACAAGTTATGAGCAAAAGAAAGTTAATTCCCCCGCCCGGGCAGTAGTGGAGCCATCTATTAGTCACTTTTGAAAATCCCTCAGTCGGGCTTGACTTTCTTACTTGTTGAGAATGTGATTGAACGTTTGCCAGTGGAGCAGGGTTATAACACAGTCGGTTTTTGAAAGCGGGAACATTTAACAATTCCAATTTCGCACGATTTGATCGAAATCTAAAACGGGAACGGGCCTGATATTATGTGTTCATTTCGTTTGCTAACTCCAAAATTTTAGATTGTCATTTTTTTCCGAGTGTACAATGGGTTGCCCCCCTCCGCATTTGTCGCCAATTATGCGGTTTTGTGATAATGACCAAATCAACTTGTCCCGTCTCCGACCTCGTCTCCATCCTCGTTGTCCGCAGTCGCCACACGTAATTTCAATTCATTCATAGAGTCTTCGCTGTGGCCGCTGCTGCTGCTGCTGCTGCCTTTCATTCATAAATTTACCTGGTCGCGTAGACCTCATCATATAATAGCTTTATCTTTTGGCCTTTTGCGTTCTCTCTTTCACATGCACTCGACTCCTCCATATGTTTTATCTTGAGACACACACACACACACGTGCAGATAATATTCGATGTTCAATACACCGAACGGAAGCAGCGGAAGCAGCCAACGTCGACGTTGCGTCGATTATTGTTGTTGTTGTTGTTATTGTTGTTGGTGTTCCTTCTTCATTGTCAATTGTCTGGTTTGTCTGGAGTTTTTTCAAGCGAATGTTCGTGTGAGGCAACACAAGAAATTCATTCATAAATTGGTGGGGGGAAACTTGAGTAGTTTTTTTTTTTTTGTTTTTTTTTGCAAAAAGAAATTCTAGTCGTTTTGGGCCAAATGCAATCTCCACCTGTTACACTTAGTGTGTCACCTGTTGCCCGACGCTTTTTAAGTATTTGATATTTGCCTTCTACTCTGGGGCTAAAATAAACAAGTCGTAATGTGGTTGCTGTAGCTGTTGTTGTTTTTGGCCTGTTGATGGCCGTTTCCGTTCCAAACACTCACTCTCATACACACATACACACACACACACGCACACTTGTTACGCTCACGTTCCGCCTGCTCAGAATTCGTTCGTTCGTGTCGTTTCATTTGTGAATGAATTCCATTTCGTTTCGCTATCGCGCTCTGAGATTTTTCCAATTCCACTTGTTGCTCTCTCTCTTGCTCTTGCTCTCCCTCTCTCTGTGTGTTTCTGGCTCGTTTCGTCTCGTTTGTTTAGGGATATCCCACAACGGACATGATCGCTATTTCAGTTTGGCTTCACAAATCCAGCAATCCAATAGATACACAGAGAACGTCGAGTTACAAAAATTAAAATTTTCGTGTTGTGCATCACAAAAAAAAAAGAAACAAAAAAATTGAAATCAATCTCAAACAGTTAATGTGTAATAATTAAGCAGTTGCAAACATTGAGATACATTTGTATCTTTAACTAGATCAAACGAGCGCCGTTTGTGGCTGTGAAAGGGTCGTGACTTTCACTGACATTTCGGGTCAAATTTTATTACGCCACTCAATTAATATCAATTTATGAATGTGTCTTGGGTTTTGTGACATTTGACACCCACAGGAAAAACAATAACAATAACATCAACAATAACAACAAGAAAGTGTTAGCAACAGCAAAACTATGACAAATGAGTGGATTGATTGGAATGATAGTCGTATGCTGCCACCTTTAAGATCAGCCAACTATAACAATCCGCATCAAGCACTTTTGCATAATAATTATCAAAACTTTTCAAGTAAATTCCATTTGAAAGCTCACAAATTGCAACAATTACACACCAGCCATGGCAAACTAAAAGGTGAATAACTTTTATAGCTTTACTTTTGTTACAACACATTTAAGAAGGACCTACAAGGGTCACCTTGAGTGTATCAAAGTCATATGTTTCTGAGCGTTAAGGAATCGGGCCGTGTTCGTTTTTATAATCTGCTTGCCATCTGTCGGCCGCCCAACCCGACTTCGTGTCCGATCCCTGTGTCTGCAGTTGGGCGGTCACACATTGCCGACAATCAGCCCATGTCGGCTAGCAAATTGTCGGATTTTTATGGGACGGTTTGAGTGAGAGTGTATTGGTATGCGAAAATAAAGCGCCGTGAACCAGCTTTGATCTAGCCAACTACTGAAGGCTTGTTTACTCTCTTGGCCTCAGTTTCGGCATGCGTTCGGCTCGTGTATGTGTAAATAGCGAAATGTTTTCGGCCCCTGGGGGGTACCGGTAACCAACGCTGCTTTAGAGCAATGGGTGGGCACTACAATCTAACGAAAGGGCGCTACAACTACCATCAGTGTTGTTTCATTTCTAAACCCGCCATCTCTTTGAGCGGCGACCGTATTTTGTTATGTTTTAAATTGTAATTTAATAAGAATAACGGGTCGGGGTCATTAACTGACCAAAGCTTATTTAAAAAATATGCTCCCATTTTCATTTTCGCAAAACTTTGACGATTTCAAACCGGTTTTTGGACCAAATTTGAACTCAAAATCGCAAAACTTTTGGCGAAAGCGAACATGGGAGCATGGCTGACAGATTACAAATTTCTAAAAACCACACAGAGGGGGAAAAAAGGGAACATTGAACCCAAGAAGAGCACAAACGTTACCAAAAATAGTGCATTAACGGATTTTCTCATTTGTTGTACAATGTTCTCACTTCAAGAACAATTTTTTGAGATCGCAAAAACTCAAATCGAGTTGATATTGTTCCGTTTTTAAGAACTTGTTTTGACCTGATATTGTTCCGTTTTCAAGAACATTTGAAATTCCACTTTGAAAATTTTTATACCCTTGCAAAAGGTATTACAATTTTGCCCAGAAGTTTGCAACGCATACACTGAGAAAAAATCAATCTAAGACCAAGATTATAATCTTGAAACGAGACGAAACGGTATCAGAGTTCGACTTAGACGAGATAATCTTAACCCAATATTATATTCTCCATTTAAATCTTAATCCAACAATATTAAACTAAGATTGTTTATACTCGACTTTAAGATGAAAGATGATTAAGGTGATTATTAATTCGCCGCCGATACTGGGACTTGAGCTCAGTACCTTCTGCGCACTGAAACACTGACACCACCACTTTACTATCGAACGGCAACTGTTAGGCCCAACCAGTTGCAGTATAAGAGCAGAGATTTTCGCAGCATGCGCTCTTATACTACAACTGGCTGCGCTTAACAATTGACCCCCTACGGCAAAATCGCCGTGTCGTGGTTTGAGTCCCAGGAGGGGTGGGTTTGCATTGCAACCGAAAATTGTTTATTTTTGTTTAATTTTTTTATCAAAATAAATCTATATATTATATATCAACAAAATTTTCAACTGAAACTTTACAGAAATCTGTAGAATGGTTGATATGTTGTGAGATGATAAATCTTGTTTTTAAGATTTCTAAGCTCATTTCAAGGTTTTTCAATCTTCTTTTTATAAGATTGCAAGGTTCTTGAAAACGAGATTTTCAATTGATTTTTTTTTTCTCAGTGTAGGTCGATCGGGATAGAATTTATACCGTCATGTTCTTAAAATTTCAAGCATGAAAACAAACGTTTTCGAATCAAGAACTTTTCGTACCCAAGCATAAAATATCTTGGATTGAGCACAAAATAGACTTACAATGCAAACCCCAAAAAGTATGCAACTAAAACTGCGAATTATATAAATAAGAAACTGCTCTTAAACTTCCCCACTGGTTCTAGTACTTAGCTTATGGAGTTCGGCTAGATTTCTGATCTCCAGTACTTCTTGGTCTTGGTCCTTAATTCATATCCTTTTTTATTTTTCCAGATTTATTTGATTTAATACAGAAACTTAGTTTCAAGAATAAATTGGGCATAGCTTTAGAATTTTATGGGAATTAACCAAAAACATTTTACAACTATTATGTTTCAAGAATGTAAACGGGTTGACTTTAGAATTTGTTAGACTTTGGAAAAGAATATTTGCACTTTTTTTAAGAGTAAATCGGAGTGCATTTTTAAGGTAGTTTGAAATGTACTTAATATATCCCGAAACAGTCTTAATTCAAGTATTAAGGGATTGCAAAAGTCGTACTTGATATAAGAATTTTTATACTTAAATCAAATATTTACGTACTTATCGAACTATTGATACAGTTTGTACAAGTATTGGGTTGTTCATGAGTGAGTGAACAAAATTGAGTCTTTTTCAATTGTTCATTTTTGCTCAGCGAGTGTTGTTCAGTCTATATTGTTCAATCTATCTTGTTCAGTCTGTCTTGCTCTGAGTTATTCTTGAGCTATTTTAAGAGCTGTTCAGTCTCTTTTGCTCAGAGAGTTGTTCTGTCTGCCTTGCTCTGTGAGCTGTTCTGTACCTCTTGCTCTGTGAATTGTTCTGTCTGCCTTGCTCTGTTCCGTCTGTCTGTGTGTTGTTTTGTGGGCTGTACCATGATACAACTATAACAGGTATGGTACTCAGACAAATTTTGAGTTAAGCTCTTTTGCTAAGAACGCGAGAGCGTGAGCGGGAGAGTGAGCGCGAGAGTAAACGACGCACATTCATACAAATGAGGTACTTATGTATGTGTGTAGAACATATTGCCTGGTAATGTGTGTGTGAATGCTCCCGGCTGTCTGTTGCAGAAACGAAGTCATTCGTCGCCCTCAACAAAATCTTTGCTGCAGACCACCAATACATATTTGGGAGAGAAAGAGAAGAGAGAAAACATACGAAGTTGTTGTTGGAATTTACCGTGTGAGTGCCCATGCGAGCGGCTGTAGCTATGCGCAAAACAATAACGAATGCGCGCTGTGCGTATAGGCCGTAGACATCACTGGTTCACCTATGGTTCATTTTCTAAAAAATTCATTCTTAGGATAAAATTTTTTAAATACAGAAATTTTTTCTAAATTTTTGGGCGTTTTAGGGGTGTTTTTTTTCCTAAATATATAAAATTAATTTTCTGATTGATAAAATTGATCAAATGATTCGACTGTTGCCTCATCTCTAATCATGCATTTCAATTTCTTTTTTTTTTGCAGATGTCCCCACAGCTTTGCCACCGCTTACGCCTGGCACAAATCGCAAGGTGAACGAGGTACTCAAAGCCTCATTTGCCTCCTGGGAGAAGGAGGTGCAGAACTGTAATATTACCAAAGGTAAGTCCACTCCATCTCTCTCTCTCTCTCTCTCTCTCTAGCGTATTTCTACATAAATTATTATTTTTAATAGTTTCCCACATTAATAACAATTTGTTTGCATACACTCCCACGCTTAGCGACAACTCTCCAATTAAGCCAGCACATTAGAAAACAATTCATTTATTTTCCGTTTGTTCTTTTTATTTTGTAGATCCCCGCGAATGGGCGGAGGAGCATGTCATCTATTGGCTCAATTGGGCCAAAAATGAATTCTCACTGGTCTCAATGAATTTGGAGCCGTTCTTTAAGATGAAGGGACGCGAAATGGTCGAGTTGGGCAAAGAGAAATTTTTGGCCATAACGCCACCATTCACGGGTGATATACTATGGGAGCATTTGGATATCTTACAGAAAGGTAAGTGCAAGTGTACGTGAGGGGCATACACAGTAAGTCGTGGCGCCACAGGTAACCAATTTACCTAGAACAGGCAGCAGATTGAGGCAATTGAGTTTCAACGGAAGCCCAGGCTAACGAAGTCAAGGAATCGCGTGGGCCAACGGGTTTTCTGACCTGTTGCCCGAACAGCTTCCTGTCCAACATTAAAATTTGATTTTTTCCAAAGCGGAAGTCAAATGTGGCAACTGGGAGAATAAGGAAAAAAAGGGAAAAAACTAAAAACCGATCAAATTGAATTTGAAAAGCTTTTAGTTGTTGCCTAATTGAATTTGTTATTTTTATTTTACCCACTTTAGACTGTGAGAAACCCAATGAGGATATTGTGCATGGAAATTCCTTTGAATCGGCTACCACTGCCTCCGTTTGTGGGTCGGACCATCAGGTAGCCAATTACCCAGCCAGTGGGGCCACAACGCCAGTGACAAATAACAATAACAGCAACAGTAATAACAATAGCATTGCCAGTCGCCTGTCCATGGATTATGGTACATCGGCAGCAACAGCAACAACAGCAATCAGTGATAAGAACAACTTCCACCCACCAACACCCGCCATGCAGCATAACGGTGAGTTCAAGAATCATTCAAAATTATTGGGGAAGAGTTTAATGCAATTTAAGCAACGAGTGAAGACCCTTAATTTAGAGGGTAAAATCGCAGTTTGACTCGACAAGTAGTGTGAAGGATTTATCGCTTGACAACTCGGCGACGAAACAGAAGCTCAACTCAAATATCTCTAAATATTAAATCTCTATTTGATAAGAGTTTCTCTTTAGAGACTTTTGATAAACGACAAGCAGAGATTAAAACCGTAACCTTTAACCGCTAAAAACACTTAAAAATTTGTAACCGTAACTGAAAATAATTTGTTCTTATTAACATAACCGGCTATTAGTAGCCGGAAACAAATATATGGGCTAATTTCGGTTTTTTCTCTGCTAGTAAACATTTCAATAAACGTAAATTTATTTGAACTACACGTAGCATTTTGTATACCCTTGTAAGGGGTATATTAAAATTGTCCAGATGTTTGTAGCGCATAGAGGGAAGCATCTCCGACCACACAAAGTATATATATTCTTGATCAGCATAACGAGCTGAGTTGATATAGCCATGTCCGTCTTTCCGTCCGTCTGTTTCTATGCTATCTCCTCCGTCAGTTTTAAAGCTATCTTAACCAAACTCTGCACGAAGCCTTTTGGTACAAATATGCTGCACATTTGTCGGAATCGGCCGGATCGGATGACTATATCATATAGCTGCCATAGGAATTATCGGTCGAAAAAGTAGTTTTAGTGAGAAAAACATTTTTGTCTTCAACGCAAACGTCCCCAATCCTCGTATTTCTAAGTTTTCTATGCTTTTACATAATTCCACCAAGTTTTATGAAAATCGGACAACTATATAGTATAGCTGCCACACAAAAGATATGTCTGAGAAAAAGTCTAAGTATGAAAAACTTTTTTGTTTTCAATGCTATCGCTCCCAAACTTGTCACTAATCAATATTATATGCTACTACACAATTCTACAAAGTTTGATCCAAATCGGATGACTATAGCACATAGCTGTCATAAGAACTATCGGTCGAAAAAGTAGTTCTAGTGAGAAAAACTTTTTTGTTTTCAATGGTAGCGTCATTATACCTTTCAGTTGTGAATATTATCAGTTTCCACACAATTTTGGGGAGTTCGGTCAAAATCGGATGAATATATCGTATAGCTGCCATATAACAAACTGGGAAGCAAATGCTCAAAGTAGTGGCGCCATCAAGCTACAAGGGTATATAAAACCTAAACCGAAGTTAGCTTTCCTCTATTTTTATACACTAAAATTGGCTCTGTTTATTTATTTTGCGCAGCACTGTTGCTAATATGCACAAAGGAAGGTGAGCTAACGAGAAAGCTCATCTTTCCCTTTATTTGTTATTACACTGCCAATTTGATTGTTTCAGCAGTGTCCCGTCCTTTCTAGCTTTTTTTTAAAGCGTATTGCGGGAAAAGTTTAGAAACAGCGGGAAGCGGAAATTCTGGCTTTTTTAAAAAAGATTACGGCTTTTTTTCAGCTTTATTTTTATTTTGGAGTAATTTGCTAAACTTATAAGCAAATCGATAGTTTTTCACCTCTGTCAGTCATTTATCGACCCTAATTGCCACCTCTAACGTTCAGGAAAACGTCCGCTCAAAGTGCTAGCCAAGCTTACAGATCTTTTGACAAAAATGCCAAAAAATTATCAAACAAAAAAGTCGCAAAGTCTCTGGCTGCAGAACCCGGAGTTTAAGGCTTGGTTTCGGAAGAATCAATCTGATACCTCTTGAGTTTACTGCAGTTGTTGCAAATGCACAACATTCTACGACCAAAAAAAAAAACAAAGCATTGTTTAGGAAGTATTTTTCGTAGAAGATATTGGAAAATTACGATGATACTAAAGTAATCGCTTCCAAGGACTCTGAAGGTAATGAAAGACTTTTTGAGTTAGCCTAGTTTGCGATTCAGATGTTGTTCTTGTCATGGTCCAACGCTGAAGTTGAGCGCGTTCAGTCAGGTCAATATTGTAAAATCAAAACTCAGAAATCTAATGGAGGTGAGATCGCTCAACTCAATATGATGTATAAGATGTTGGATATAAGTAAAACTGAAATTAGGAAATTATATTAAAAAGTGTATATGTAAAAGTGTAGTACCAAAGATTTATAGATATTATAGATGACGCATGTGAAACAGAAAACGATTTTCTTTTCTCGCTGCCTTTACGAGGAATATCTGTATTGAAATTTAGCTATACGTTTTAATGAATGGGTGTTGGATGAGAGCAAAGATTTATAGATTTTATACATGACGCATGTGAAAGAAAAATCGATTGTTCTTGGAAGCTGACATTGGATCCCACAAAAAAAAAATAAAAAGTTTGTATCAGATGCGGTATCTACATATCTAGTGTCTTTGGTAGTACCAATAGATACGGGCTAATTCGACACACGAAATGCTTCGTCGATTATAAGTTACCTTCCAAGTTACCTTAAGCTAATAGGCACAACTGAGGCCTACGGCAAGGATGAGGACGAGAAACTTCACAACTCTGAAGATATATTAAAAATATGATTGCATAACTTTTTTTTCAGCTTTTTTTTGTCGAAAAATACAGCTTTTCTTTCCCCTCCGTGCCGCCGAAAACAGAATTTTTTTTTCTCGGCAAAAGTTGCCAGCACTGTGTATCAGAGGTCGCAAAATTCGGTCCCCCTTTTGCTTTTGTCAGAATATAACACTTTTCGCCTGGCACATTGAACACGTCGCCGGATGTGGCGCACCAGTAGTTTGTGTGGCTGCTGGTGCGGGAGGTTGTGGGTTCGATCCCGCCTCAGACCATCTAATAGAAAAAGTTTTTTCTTTCTTTAAACACGGTACGAAGAACTTCAAACTGTTTTGGCCCACGAAAATATCAATTATTGCGTGAGTGGAACCTAAAAACAAAATAGTGTGCTGAGATAACCAAAAAATGCCGAAAACGCTAAAAAAAGAAAATGCCTAATTTGGTACACTTTTCCAGCTGTGATTTGCTTAAAAAAATGTATAATGATTTGAAAGCACAATAAAGATATATGAAATGCGGTTCGTTAATGGCCAAGGGCGCGTTGCTAGGGAACGGCAGCTCTTTCCCTAAATCACAGATTTTGGGTCGGGAAAATTCCCGTTTTCATTCATACCGCACAAATCGTGTTGGAATCTTATCTTAATCTTATACTTCACGATGGGTTCGAACCTCCGGAAGTTCCTGAGCTTAAAATGTTTACAAAATAAAGAAGATGAAGTTAAATGGTGGTCAGTAAACTTGAAAAAGTTTCTACTATTGTGTTAATGTATGTCTTTGAAAAGGGCAAATAAGTGTAAAACGTTTTTCGGGGTGTAATTATTGTCTTCGCTTTGACATTGGGTGGACGCAAAACTAATGCCCGACCTTTCCTTATATTTTAATGGTTCATACCGGTACTTACCGGTATACCGAAATAAAAATCCAGGTATGTTAGAACCAAAACAGAACCTTTTACCGAAACAGAATCGGAACCGGAACCGAAATGCGAATCGGTTTGATTCCCTGGTATTTAGTAAAAGTATTGAAAAAACCAATTGACTTTATTATCTGGCATTTTCGCTTTTGCTTTTAACAAGCACAAAGTTAAAGTTAAATTATGGTACTTAATGTTTTGATCAACGATATTAAATTATTTACACTTCCGATTAGTTGATCGATCCACCCACAAACTTTGATATTAGCTCAAGATTTGTCTGCTCATTAAGCAATCAAAGTTTTGTTTATTGCACATTCTTCGTAATCGATTCGATACTTTGGCATGTGTTTAGTGCATCCGGCAAAAATAAAAAAAAAACAAGAACATGTTGTTATTTAAACAATCACCGAGACCGCGATTACGGTTAATATATGGCCGCGATATCTGTCGTGGCCCGAAATGGGCATATCTTTATTAATTGCCGAATGCATCCCCCATTGAGTGTTTGACTTTGTTTGGTTGGTATGTTTTTGTTGAAATTAATTTATTTATGTGAAATTGAAACGGAAATTAAATTTTAAAACAAATAGCAAAATGTCGGGTGGCGCCAGCGTAGGAGATCATGTCGACAGCGTATCTAAATATCAATTTAAATTGTTTACATATTAGGCAGACGACGCCAATGGCACAGCTTGAGATTGAGATACATTTATTTGAATGCGTCGCTGTACAAATTGGAACGGTGCATCATTAAGCAAGGCATTGTGGCCGGTGCACTGCGGCATAGTCTCCCTCACAGTTCGTGTTAAGATGATGAAGCATGCGCCATAAAATTATTATTAATCAACTGGCCCACCACGAGACCTCATAAACACACACAAATACAGTTAGATCTCTTCGGGTTTGGTTATGAAGGCGTACTCCTAACTCCAAACTGCAATAAATGCTGTGTTGACATTATAATAAATTAATTGAATTTATGATCGTTGACACATTATGGCCATAAATGGTTAAACATTTACATATTCTAAGGCAGTTGTGTGCGTGTTTGTTTTAATGAAAGAATCTAGCCATGTGCCCAATTAAATCTAGGAAAAGTTTTGGAACTGAGCATTTAGAAGCTTGTGTACACTTTTTCTGGTTGTAGCCAATAACACAGATTAATGTTTTTATACTCTGTACCAAAGGTACAAAGGTGCAAAAGTATGTAACAGGGAGAAGGAATTATTTCCGACCCTATAAAGTACCTCGTTCCGCAAAAGTTTTGGTACTCGGTTTTATGGTCATAAAATGAAAACGAATAAATATTTTTCAAAATATTTTTCATCTTTTTATTCGGTCACTCAATGGCTACAAAACGTAGAACAACTTATTCGAAATGTCCGCCTTGTGCCTTGAGAAATTGCCAAAGACTCAATATTCGCGTGTCGAGTAGAGCAAGCCATAGCCTCGAGAACGGACCATAGTTGGTAGTCCAATGGATTTAGGTCTGGGCTACCAGCAGGCCAATCATCCGTAGAAATTAAGCTTGTTGCATGGTTTTTTAGCCATGTTTGAGCCATTTAGTTGAGAGGCTTCACAACCTTTTCCAAAAAGTCGGATTGATACACCTTCGCCGAAGTTTTGCCACTTTCTTCACAAGAATGGAGCTTGCTAACCCCATCACGTAACCCGGATGGTGACCTCTCTGAACTCTCGGAATGAGTTCGAACGCTTGTTTTGATGACACAGCATACACTCCATCGTTCTGTTTGTTGAACGATTCCTCTACGGTGAAAATTTTATCGGCATTGTTCGCGCACTGGCAGCGCAATGCTTTCGATTTTGTCTTGCGTTTTTATACTCTGTACCAAACGTGCACAGAGTATATTAAGTTTGTGGAAAAGTATGTAACAGGGAGAAGGAATCGTTTCCGACCATATAAAGTATATATATTCCTGATCAGCATCAATAGCCGAGTCAATATAGCCATGTCCGTCTGTAAGAATGCACAGATCTCAGAGATGGTAAGAGATAGAGGTTTGACATGTATGGGACATATATTTCTTATGCTTGCAGACAGATCAAGTTTATTTTCAATTTTTGCCACGCCCCCTCCCGCCCCCAAAATTTGGAAAAAACGTCATATCTCCCACAGTTTCTTAGATAGATTGTTCGTTCCTTCTAGAGATATCTAGTAAATACAATTATTTATCGATTTGCTGAAGGTATCGTAAAGATCGCATACTCAAGTTATGAGGAAGTATGGAAGAAGGAATTATGTCGCTTTGCCCAGAAAACGTGCCTAAGAGAGACAAAGCAAAACCAGTCATCAATAGACCCTACCAAAATGTAGAGTATGCCAAAGAACGAAGAAAAATAAACACTCTAAAAATTAAAATCTACATTTGATACTTAAACAAGAATGATCAGTTGTTCACTGCTTAGGTCTTGGCTCGGTCCACAATTTGATTCAATCATTTGTGTGTGTGTGTGTGTGTGTGTTGGTGTGTAAGTAGCCCCTGTTGTCATCATCATAATCATCGTGTGGATAAGCCACTGGCCAGCAGTTGTTGTCACTGCCCGCATATCAAATAATGCGACTCGAATCTGACTCCCGTCCCCTCCTGCTGGCTTTGTGGTCGGTTTCTTAATTCGTTTCGATTGTCTTTTTGTCAGTCATTAATTTGCTGCATTTACATATTATTGATGTTTTCTCTGATCATTTGCATATCCATAACATAGTTGGGGTATGTGTGAAAATGCATATGCTGGTCTTTTAACTATAGTTAATTCCTCGTGCCTTCGCGTTGACACTACTGACTTCTCTCCATTCCCAGGGCCAGGAGTCCTTAAGTGCAGCGGCAATTATGTAAATTGAACTCGAAATGTTTATGGCATCCAGGTGTGCCTTAGACCTTCAAGAAGCAACAACAGCAACAAGCGCAGACCTTAAAAATCATTCATTAAAACTAAAACAAATTATGATTAATTATGGGCATTAAAATTGAGTTCAAAAAGTTTCCAAATTTTGTAGAAAAAAAAACACACAAAAAACAGTGTCATGAACAAGCTTCAGTAGCTACTTCTAAGTAAGCCTTAATTTATTTCTTTTTTTGTTTTGTTTAAGTTTGGTTTTAATTTGAGGCCTCCCCCGTGCCCACCTCCAACACCTACAACAAAATCAACGAAGCGCAAAAAAGCTAAAAATGCTGCAAGTTTCGTCATCGGACAACGATTTCTGACTACAGCGAAGAAGTGGAAGTAGACGGAGAGGAGGAGTTGTCGAATGATTTACAATGTTGCACTTTAACGCATTTCTCTTAAAAGAGTTTTCCCCCCTCCATTCGCATATTCAATCAATTTTTCTATCTAACGCTTAGTCATCACTAAAACAAAAAAAAAATATACAATAGTTCACATATGCACACTGTACATCCAAGTATTGTACGAGCATAATGATTGCCATACACCCATGACCAGGGTCTTTGAATGTTTTGGTTGAGAGCGTATCTAGGCTAGTGTATCTTAGATATTTGCACGCAAAATTGTTTTTATTAGCGCTGTTTCTCATTGTTCTCTCCCCCTCCCTCTGTCTGTCTGTCTCAGACATCAAATGTGGCGACTTTAGAAAAATATGGTCAAAATGTGATTTGTTTTTTTGGGGCCCTAAGAAAGGCCATTTACCTCTCAAAACTGAGCATCGGTTCATAGATTTGCAAAAAAAAAAGAAAAAATAATAAATTTGCTGCTCCATTTTATTTTTATACCCTGTACTTAAAGCTACAAAGGGTATGATAAGTGAGTGAAAGTTTAGAAGAAAGCTTCTGCGATTCTATAAATCCACGTTGGGCACTTAGTCGCCCATTTAGCCCGCTTAACCCATAACGCCCATATCGTAACTAAAATTTAAAGGTTACATTGCCTGCATTTTAAGAAAACTGACTGAATTCTCATACTTGTATTAAACATTTTCGATATCTAAAGTAAGCTTCGAACACAATTTCTTTGTTCAAGAGTGAATTTCTTGATTCAAGTATATAAGGTTGTACATGTAGCCCTCGTATAACGTTGCTTAGGTTGCCCTGGTATATATCGATACTCCCGAGAACCCTGTAATCGATCAAGGGTACACACGAGGCTTATCGGTATCGAACTCTGGTCACACTGATTGAAGGCGTCATCCATGGTAAAAGTGAAGAGAATAAAATTTGTACAAATTAAACTTAATCAACCCGAATTTACAAGTATACACTTTTATACCCTTGCAGAGGGTATATTAAAATTGTTCAGATGTTTGTAACGCCTAGAAGGAAGTATCTCCGACCACATAAAGTATATATATTCTTCATCAGTAGATGAGCTGAATCCGTCCGTCTGTTTCTATGCTATCTAATCCGTCAGTTTGAAAGCTATCTCGACCAAAGTTTGCCTTTTGGTACAAATACGCTGCACATTTGTCGGAATCGGCCGAATCGGATGACTATAGCATACAGCTGCCATAGGAACAATCGGTAGAAAAGTTAGTATTGGTGAGTAAAACTTTAGTTGTTTTCAAAGCAAACGCCCCCAAAACTCGTATTCAAAAGTTTTTCATGCCTTTTTACAATTCCACCAAGCTTGATTAAAATCGGACAACTAAATAGTATAGCTGCCATAGAAAAGATAGGTTTGAATAAAGTATTAGTAAGAAAATCCGTTTTTGTGTTCAATTATATCGATCCCAAACTTGATATTTATTAATATTATATGCTTTCACACTTTTCTGCCAAGTTTGATACAAATCGGATGACTATAACATATGGCTGCCATAGAAACGAACGGTCGAAAAACTGGGTTTAGTGAGAAAAACTTTTTTGTTTTCAAAGCAAACGCCCCTAAACCTCGTATTTATAAGTATTCTATGCTTTTTCGCCATTTCACCAAGTTTGATGAAAATCTGAAAACTATTATAGTATAACTGTCATACAAAAGATAGGTCTGAAAAAAGTCTTAGTAGGAAAAACTTTTTTGTTTTCAATGCTATTGCTCCCAAACTTCTTACTGATCATTATTATATACTACCACACAATTCTTGCAAGTTAGAACAAAATCGGATGATAATAGCATATAGCTGCCATAGAAACAAACGGTCGAAAAAGTAGTTCTAGTGAGAAAATCTTTTTTGTTTTCAATGTATTTTACTATAATAAATTGGCAAGCAAATGGTCAAAGTAGTGGTGCCATCTATTGCTGAGTTTGGGAAACAACTCAGCTAAGAGTGGAATAGGTGGTATATGAAGCAATTCAAACACTGCCATATTTCCTTATACATATTTTACGAGCTGCATGGGTATATAAACTTATGAGTTAGTTAGCACCCAGAAAAAAGATTTTCCTTAAATTTTAGGAAAATGGATTTTATTACAAAAAATGTGATTTTCATGAAATATTTTTCCTTAAATATATGGCATTTTACCTAAACAATCTTGTTTTAGGACTACATTTTTTAGGAATCCTTTGCCTTAAAATTATGCCATTTTCCTAAACATAAGCTACCTTTACACTTGTCATACATCTCTAAAGAGACTCTCTGACGATAGTGTAATAGCAAAGCAAATAACTCTAAATATTCGGAAAATGTTGGCTTTTTTGATGTAATTTGACAGGTTCAATTCGATAAGAGATTCTCTTTAGAGAAGTTTGACAACCTACTATTTAGAGATATATGAAAAGTGTAAAGGCAGCTTTAGTATTATTATTTGATATATGGGTAATTATTTCTGAAGTGGTAAACTATTTTTTTTTTTATAGTCTCCAAACATTTGAATTTTAAATAACAGCAGTTTTCCACGATTTTTAATATTTTGTTCAGAATTTTCCCATTGTGGGATTTATTTAATGGGTCTAAAAATAAAAAAAAAATTCAAAAAATATTACGTTTCCTTTACTTTGTGATAAAAATATTTTCAATGGTTGAACTGGAGAAAAAAACCGCCGAAACTAGAGAAAAAAAATTAATTCGCGGTTTGTAGAAAAACGGTCATTTTCAGATTTTTCAAAAAAATTAGGAATAATCCTTTGAATATTCTTAGTACTCTAAAAATGGTTTCATGATGGGACAGCCATAACTTTCCGCGAAATTCACTTGCAAAGAATGAAATAAGAATTTTATATTAAACATGCTTTGACACTGAGCATATATAATATTGACTAGCGGGAAATTAACCGATTTTATATGTCTTGAAAAAATTCTGGAAATATCCTTTCAATATTTTAAGTAAGTTTTAAAATTTGCCCGTTGGGACGGATGGACGTGGAAAAAAATTGAACAAATTGAACAATTTAGTGGTGGAGGTGTGGTGTTTTGGTGTGTGTTGTGGGGGTGGTGCTTATTACCTAAAAACTACGTTTTATAGTCTTCCATTGCCTAAAATTTTAGGTCACATATTACCTAAAAAGCTTATTTATTGACTAAAATGTTGGCATTTCTCTTACCTAAAAAGACGTTTTATGGCCATACATTGCCTGTAGTTTTATTTCATATATTACCTAAAAACCAAATTTATTGCCTAGAACACTTTAGGTAATAGAGGCCTAAAATTAAGTCCATATATTCCTTGGCTGTCATTTTAGGTAAAATCGACTTAAATTTCTGGTAATTTTCAATAGTTTTAGGTAATACTTTTTTCTGAGTGTAGTTTCCTCTATTTTTCAATCTTATTATTTTTTTATCCAACTTCTTCTCGCTCATCTCGCATATTAAATCCGTTTGAGATCAACTTAGCTCAATTTTAAGTACGAAATTCTTATCAATTAAACAATGATTTTTTTTTTTTTTTTAAGATCGTTCGTTCTGAGATTCTTCGATCTATTTTTTTTTTTAGAGTAATCTGTCCGTTCTTCTATCTGTCTCACAGATTTCAAAGGCGGTAAGAGCTAGAGAAATTGCTATCCTTTCGGATAGCCAAGCAGCGCTCAATGCGCTTAGCAGCAATAAGTTCACCTCTAAGCTAGTCTTAGAGCCAAAGAACAAATTGGATCAACTAGGTAGCAGGAACAACCTGTCCCTACGCTGGATACCGGGACACAAAAACATCCCCGGAATCGAAATGGCCGACGAACAATGGTAGGACCAGAACCCTACTGTGGCATAGGCCAACACACCATTAGGGAGCTCCTGAGAAAGGAAGAGTATATGCTTAGAACACTCTCCTGGGTAAAAACCAGGGGCATGAGACAAGCAAAAGCATTAATAGTGGACCACAACCTGAAAAGTTTCCAGAAATTAATCCAACAAGAAAAGAATGCCCTCAGGATCCTGACAGGGCTCTACACGGGCCACTGCACGCTGGAGGGTAATTTGTATAAGCTGGGAATGGTAAACACCCATCTATGTTGATAGTGTGAATAGAAGGAGGAGTCCTCAGAACATATACTAGCCCACTGCGATGCTCTAGCGAGGCGCAGATTCTGCAGATTTGGGGAACACATCTTACGCCCCAACAAGATAAGTAACCTAGAAATAGGGCTGCTAGGAGAGTTGTAAACTAAGTGTGGGGGCACAATAGATCAGTATTGGTCGCAGTGCGCTATTCCTCAACAACAAAACTAACTAAAAAAGAGCTAGAGACACTAAATTTGCTGTGTAAACTCCTTCTATTTGCAGGTAAAACAAGTTTATATCTCTTGGGTTCATATCTCCTAGAATTTTGTAGTTAGGTTTTTCAAATTTTTCAATAAATATAATAATTATCTGCATTCACCGAGATTGATAACAATCAAAGGAGCCATAGTGAAGTTATAAGCAAATCAAAATTCAAAGACACCGCACTATATACACCGCACGTGTTGACATATACACTTACATACTTATGCTGGCTGCAGCGGCCATTGGCATGACTTTAGCCCAGAGTCCGTGTGGCGACACATTTTAAAGTTATCAGTAACGTAGAAATGTGTCGATTGGGCACAAATATGAACTTAAACCATAGGGTATATTTCTTACTAGTTTTCTTTTATACTCTGTACCAAAGGTACGCAGAGTATATTAAGTTTGTGCAAACGTATGTAACTGCCAAAAGGAATCATCTCCGACCCTATAAAGTATATTTATGCTTGATCAGCATCAACATCCGAGTCGATATAGCCATGTTCGTCTGTCCGTTCGTATGAACAAAGAGATCTCAGAAATGGTAAGAGATAGAGGTTTGACATGTGACATGACAAAAACTCATTATACTTGCAGCCAGATCAAGCTTATTTTCAATTTTTGTCACGCCCCCTTCTGCCCCCGCAATTTGGAAAAAACGTCACATCTCCCACAGTTTTCATGGTAGGTTGCTCGTACCTTCTAGAGATATCTAGTAATCTAAAATATTTTCATAGATTTGCTGAAGGAATAATAAAGATCGGATGAACGATACTCAAGTTATGAGCAAAAAACGGCCAGTTAACACACCTCACCCATAACCACTAGTGAGAGAGAGTGAGATAGAGAAACTTAGAGATGAGCGTTTAAAGGCATATAACAGCTTATATCGCGTATAACTCATGAGCAAATGCGAGCGGCGGCATTAAGGGTACAGAGTATGTTATAGTCGGGCTTGATCGACTTTCTTTCTTGTTTTTTTTTATAGTTGTTCTGTGATTTTTGTGATTTTCCCTGTAGTTTGTGTATGCTTTAATTTTTCTCTGTTTTTTTTATTGTTTTTGTATTTCTACACAATAAAATGCCTGATGCGTGAAATGTTTGTCCAAGCCTGAAGAGTTGCCATTGTTGCCTTTTGCCGGCTGTTGATTCATGTTCATCATCATCATGATGATGTCGGCATCGCATATAACCTCAGCCCAGTCAACCAACCGATCGAGCGGCCAGAGATTCAGATTCAGCTCCTCCACTCGCTTTTCATATCGTTTGGCCGTCTCCGTAGGTTGTTGCCTCACAAAATGACACATTTAATGCACATTTGACTTGTAAGATACATTTGACTGAGCATGCAGACGCCCTCCCCTCCCCTCCCCTCTTTGGCCACTCACCCACTCTTCATCAGAACAGACGCCCCATCACTTGGCGACAATTCCACTCTCACATGTCTTCAATCATGGCACACACTCGCGGTGATTACTTTTGTAGACTCTTGGGTGTGTGTGTGTAAGTCAGTTTAGTTACAGTTTGTTGAGTTTGAAAACGACAATAGAATTGCCTTAGTTTTTTCCGTAAAACATACACCATCAGACGATTATTCTAACCAGCTGAGTGTGAATGTTTGTCTTTATCAGAAAAGTGAAGCAGAAAAGTGTCAACTTTTGATGATTTTAAGAGAAAATATAATTTTTATTTTAGTCTATTTTCGCTTGGCCTGAAAGTCCGTGTTGGATTTAGGAGTTTAAAGAGATTGGACTTGGTGCATTAGATATTAAATAATTAAATAAATACTGGGATTTACAGCCCCTTGCCGAGCTGCTCTCAATCTCTTGGCTTGTGTGCTTAAGGTTTTTGCACAGAAGAAAGGGATCTAAAGTTTATCGCCAAATCCAAAAGGCAATGTTTGAGAAGCTTTTTCATGGCTACTTACTTCACAGCTGTGAACGGCTGTTTAAGAACACAGCAGACAAACACGCACTACCATAAACTGATACATATCAAATAACTAATACTTGTAGTTAATCCACTAAATTCTCTTCTTCTCAATCGTTCTTTCTGATTGTAAGCTTCGTTCATCTTTTCTGACCGTTGCGTACGACTTTCAATCATTCCGATTCGAGCCGGTTCTCTTTCAATAGCACGTTCCTCTTCCGTTCGACTTGTGGCGACCCATGTTAGCACGACCTCTTCTTGGTATCGTAACAAATATCCAACTGTAAATGATCATCACTTTGAATAAATCTCACAAAAGGTTTCCACTAATGAATTATTTAGCTTTAAAAAAGCCAAAATATAGAAAGCTAACGAACGAAAAAAGATGCAATAAATGCTGGTCTGTTAAATGGAATGACCGCCTACTGCGCCTCGTGTTAAACTGTAATTGAATCGAACTGAAACACAAAATTTGAGCCCACAGCTCCACCTGTTAAGACTTTTCCGACTTTTCTTTTTTCCTAAACCTTCGAAAAGTAGTAGAAAGTATTCAATTTGGTCCCGTCGATCCACTTTTATATACTTAGATTATTCTTTTGCTTCAATATTTCTTAGCTCTGTAGAGCTAAATGTTAAATAGGGAAAAACAATAATCAAAAGACGAGCTGATTACGTAATTAATTTTGAATTCTAATATTTTTCAAGTTTCATTATCTACTCCATTTATTATTATTTCGTCATGACTTTGGGTTTGTTATCCGAAACTTCTAATGCGAATTGTTTATAAAATTTGACCAGAGGTCCGGAATATCTCATTCGAACTCAAAGTCTTATTTTCAGATCCCTTGAAATATCTCTCAGAATGAGAGTGAGTTATTTTTTGAGTGTAAGTGTCTCGCTCAGTAAGAGTGGGTTTAAGTGTCTCGAATCACATATTTTCTTTTTTTTTCTGTTATGTGTTATTAAAGTCACTTATTTTTGTGAAAAAAATATAAGTGTCTAGTTAAACAAAGTCTGTGGAAAGGGCGTTTCCTGCAATAAGGGCCAAAAATTTAACATCGAAAACTAAAATTCTGTAAATAAGTTCCTTGCCGAGAAAGAAATTTGTAGAGGAAATGGTACTTTGTTGGTAGGAAGATCTGGAAAATAATGCAAGGATTAATGCGTAAGCGCAGTTTACAGATAAGGGATCTCCATGGAAATAAAACCGCCGTACTATACTTAAGAAACTGCTCTTCAAGACCACGAGCGACCACACATAACAACATAACTATGATTATGACAATTTCAAAACGCGATAAATACCATGGATGATCATGCTCCCATTTATCTAAGAGTGATTTTTTGGCAACAGGCGTCATTTAGGCGCATAAGAAAATTGTCTCGCTTCGAGGCGCCGACACGCACAAGCATAGGTCGCAACAAGTGCAATTGCCTCGCATAGAAGCAACAAAACCCATGCGTATCGGCGCACGGTGCCAGCTGGACGCATCCGGTACAGTGTGCGTCATCGAGACTCGCTTGGCTTGGAAGCAGATGTCTGCAAAATCAAAACTAATAAAAAAAATTCCACTTATCTTTATTTATTTTCGTTTTTCTGTTATACTATAACTGTTTACAAAAAACACTTTCAAAGTGTTTTTGGTTAAGGGCGGTATCCACGGGCCGCCAAAAACTTCTCGTGGAAAAGTTGATATTCTGCAGATTCATAACAGAGTCTGCTAAGCCGCTGCTATAAACACGATAACACAATTTTTTCTTTCCATGAATGTTTCAAAGTAACCTTGCGCTGCTCTGGCGCTGTTAAACATGCCCTCGAACTTACAAACAACACCTGGCAGGATTATGAATATAACATAATGAACATGTGCTATTTTAATATATTTTTAATTATGAAATGAAATTAATAATAAATAAATTGTTCTTATCATTATGACTATGGACAATCTGCTGTATTAGCGCAGTGAACGTTAGTAATTGCCTCTTCATTTTCCTTAAAATTGTGTCTGTCACAATCAATGGCATTAAATGCAGTTCGATGTAGTCCCGAACAGCGGCACTTAACTAATACCTCGCACTTGGCTGCCACGGCAAAGATTTCGTTCATCTCGATTGGAAAGTAATTCGCCCATTTCTGTCGATTTGCCTCCGTAAAGTTGGTCAGGTCAGCATGATGATCTTCTGGATGTAATACTGAAGCATACGTGACTTGGCGGCGTATATAGCTCCGCTGAACTCGAATATGGTATTGGGCAGCGGTCACTGGGTGGTCACATAATACTTGGCCACGTAGTCGGAAGTGATTTATGTGTAAAGTTGAAGTTTGATTCGCCCATTTTTTACCTTGATATAATTGCCATTGATGTAGGGCACATCTTCGTTGCCCGATCCGCTTTTGCTCGGGCTCCTTCAGGGGGTCAATTGCGCACTAAGTCTGCACTATCCGCTGGACTATCGCTTGATAGGAGTCCAACAGTTCCTGTCCACTGAACTGGAAGCCTTTATTTGGTTTGTGGTGAGCACCGGCGGCTGTTCAATGATTTTCCTCTTGGTTTGGTAGCTGTGATCGAACACATAGGTGACGCGTATCAAATTGACCTGATTCAGGGGACTAAAGGCGCTTAGAAGTGTTTGAATGCTGGCCAAATAGATTTTAAGCTCCTCGCTTGTGGTTTGTGGTGACAGGAGACGTCACATGATGTTGCAGACCGTGCTCCGGTCCGCCGCTGTTCTCTGGCGGGTTTACGAGTGATTCTTATCCGCCAAGTCCCGCACCTCGCTCTTCACTTTCCCGGCGTTTATTAAATTCAGCTTGCCCGCCGTAGAAAGTGCCATTAGGCAACGCTTTCTGCAGGAATCTGTTTTTTTTACTGCTTTTGTCACCGCGAGGGTGTCATTTAGTTCAGACATAGAGTTTGTCTGAGTACCAAGCTTAAGCTTACAACTTAAACAAATTTTGTAAAAGTCTCCCCAAGCTAAGTGTTCGCTTTGCAGTCTAGTTGTTACACTCAGAACCGGTACAATGTTAAGGTTCTTTTCGGTGTTTTTGGTTCTCGGATACCGTAACACAAAAAATAAAAATATCGCTCCCGGACCCGGCTCTGATTTTTAGTTTTAATAGATTCTTCTGGATATACAGTTACGGTTCTGGTTCTTTTAAAATAACTTCTTCCAGTTGTTTGATAGAGATTTTTACAGATTCTGCAAGAGTAATAAACTGTTTTCGTTAACAGATTTTATAAGCACGCTCATGAGCATTTAACTTTTAAGTTTAACAAAGTATCACTCCTCAAAGACTGAACCACACTCTAACCATCAGCTTAATTTTTAGGGGGGCGCATGCAATAAAGGCCACGGGCAATATCTGAATCAGAGATCTGCACACGAGTGCACTGCAACTACAAGTTTACTTCATTCATACTTAATATTTTTATAACACTTGAGTGTCTCCAACCACTCTTGGCATATTTGAGCTTCGCATAACCACTGCCACTCAGACCAGCAGAGAGTGGGTGTTGATGGAATCACCCCAAAATATTTTTAGTAACGCTCTTTGTATTTGTCTCTTTCTCTCATTTATCTGTCTCTCTTGAGATGACAACAACAACTTAACGGCTTTTACCGTTGCTTTCTCGAAACCCAGAGAATATAGCAAGAGCAATGAAAGCTAGTGAATGTGCTGTTCGTGTACAAATGACAATCGAAGCCGAAATCAACACGCAGTGCCGCTCAAGGCAGAATCAACCACTTTGACAGATGATCATACAAGACACTCAATGGCAAAAATACCAATTAGACAACGAGTAGACTGCAAAATTTCGAGTGTTAGTCACAGCTCATACGCTTTAAAAGCGAGTGTTGATGCAGACAAGAAAACACGCTAATTTTGAAGTGACTTTTCAAAATCGATATATATCTAAACTTTTTGCCTTTTTCTGAATTCATACTATAATTTTTAAGCATATGTATGCAAAATATGTTCAATGTGCGACGAACCGCAATTTTACTTACACCAGCTAATGGCGCCTGCTGTGAGGTAACTAGCCATGAAAAAACATATTGCCATTTGGCATTAAAGCAACGATCATCACTTGCCTACATTCTGGTGTTAGAATTCCTTTCATTAACAGCTTTTAATGTTGACAAAATCTTTTTTCCAATTATTTGTAACTGCCTTTTCCCTTCGCCCTTATTTATTGTATTTAAATCCAAAGTCATAAAGTAAATTCCTAAGAAATAATTTCACTGTGTTAGCCTTTCTTTTAGTTTTTCTCACTTGAGAATGAGACAGAAACTGCAAACATAACCCATTAACATACAATGTATGTTAACTACAACTGAATCATCTAAAAGCTTTCTTCAACTTCTATATTAATTACGCTAAATTCAGCCATTAACGCAAGATTATTTTCACCTCCCACAAATTATTGCGGCAACCGAGCAGAACACCAAACGGACCCGAATTTTTCGGCTCCGTCCGTTCGTCCAAGCTCTCATACCACGCAACATAAAACCCAAAAGTCATAACACGTAAAATTATGTTGATTGCAAATTTGTTAAGGTCATAAAATTAAATTTCATTTTTAATTTTAACGCCATTGTTTTGCATTGCGAAGAGAGAGAAAGAAAGAAAAACTAACTGCTAGTGTATTATTATGGCATTTAGCGGAATTTAAGGCGGCCACTTGAGGCTGAAGTTGCTTTCAGTGCCAGCAAATTAATCATTCTCGGCGTCAGAACCGAGAAGAAGAGGCCTTCGGGCCCAGAAATCACATTGTTTTTCTAATTAACATAGTCGACTACGCGCCTGCGCGCTTGGTTGGTCAACGATGATGATGATGGCGGTGGTTGGTGGCGGTGGTGGTGGTGGTACAGAGGACCAGTATTTGTAGGTGGGTGCCAGAGCGCAGAGAGCTGTGAAAAGTCAAGTCAACGGTTCAGTTTTATGGTATTTTCAGTTTTTAGCATGGTTCAAAAGCTGCACAACCTAGAATTTTCGCTGCTGTTTTGGTGGTTTCCCTTTTTGTCCGCGGTCGAAAAATGTATCCAAGTGGAGTTCAGTTGGAGGGTCTTGCATAACAACAACAGCCACCAGGTAGCTCTCAGTATTTCATTTAATTTATTACCATATTCAGCTGAATCTGACGCGCGCCAACGGCAACACCAACTCCGACATTGGGTTCTCTAATACAGAGCGGAAAGTTCACCCCCTACTTGTACACTGGGAGAAAATATACAGCACCACTGGCAGAATATAAATCGGCCCTAACATTGTTATATGTTTGTTAATGTGACAGATAGCTTCGGTCTATGTAGATGAATGCGAAGTCGGCCCTTAGTAAAAATTTACAAATGTTGTGATGATATGAAATATCTTCCTCCTCTTTACCCACAGTTAACCCACTGTCAAGTCACTGTCAAGTCACTGTCAAGTCACTGTCAAGTCACTATCAAGTCACTGTTAGGTCACTGTTAAGTCACTGTCAAGCCACTGTCAAGTCACTGTCAAGTCACTATCAAGTCACTGTTAGGTCACTGTTAAGTCACTGTCAAGTCACTATCAAGTCACTGTTAGGTCACTGTTAAGTCACTGTCAAGTCACTGTCAATTCATTGTTAAGTCACTGTCCATTATCAAACAAACATTATAATTTATCTCACTGAATTCACTACTTGAACTTCCTATTGGCATTGATTGGCATTTTCACCCACTTCGCGGTCAAATTTTCCAAATTTTCTTCTATAGTGCGCGCCTGCATAACTAATCGGAGGTCTAGGCAA
Source organism: Lordiphosa magnipectinata (assembly GCA_037044535.1). Taxonomy (NCBI): domain Eukaryota; kingdom Metazoa; phylum Arthropoda; class Insecta; order Diptera; family Drosophilidae; genus Lordiphosa; species Lordiphosa magnipectinata. The sequence continues at coordinate 218,900 of JBAMBO010004448.1, forward strand.
AATCTTAGATCTCTTGGATAAGCGGTATTGTTAGATAGTCAGTCGGGCGTAAAGATTTATATATATAGATTGAACCCTAGGGCTGAAAAGACATAACAACCAGGGTCACACTGTCGTTCATAAAATTTTTGTCAGTTATCGGTATGAAATTGCAAGCGACTATATCAGATCGATAAAACGGATTGAAACCTTGAATCATTGAACCAAATATGGCTGGGAATATCGAAGGTACTTTATCTCTATTTAAAGCATGTAATGTGAAATATAAGGTTCGGTTCTCGACCTTTCGGAGAGACCCAAAAAATCCAAACCGAATCGGTTCTACGGCGTTCGATTCTGGACCGGTTTGCAGCCTTAATTTATACTGTACTCTCTACTCAAAACCCAGTATCTAGCTTAGAGTCCCTCATATCTAAAACTCGCCGCGCAAAAAACCAAAAAAAAAAGCGTTGAAAATATTGAAAAGATCCCAAAAGCTATGAAAAACTTAACTCAAAGTTTATTTCTCACTTTGTTTGCGCTTGTGTGCGTAGCAGCGAAACATGAAGTAAACATGTTGACATAGCAGTGCCAGCCAAATGGAAAGGACAAAAACTGTGCTTTTGTTGGTGAGCAAGAGAGCTCTCTCCAGACTACAGCTGTTTTACTTGCAATTCAGTGTTCATCGATTCACACAATCCTGAGTTCGGCTCGAGTTTGCATAAAAACACGACTGACTTCGGCTCCTGGTAGTTATGGCTGGCCGGCTCTGATTTAAAGAACACGCGTATTCTGAGTTTCTATCCATATGGGATAGGCTTTCGGCATTTTCGACACTACTGTTTTAAACGTACTTTCAGTTCCCTGGTTGTTTTTTGTACTTAACTCCTAATTTTATTCTCAGTGTAGCGTCTCTTGAATTTCGAAAACATTCAAATGGGTTTTAAGGTAGAGGTACATACGAGGTATTGGACCTCCACTGCCACATCAACAACGCTATTGTTGCTGTCGACGATGATGATGACGACGACGGCGTCTCCTCGAACTTTAATTTTGTACGTTTTTTTATTGTTGTTGTTGTTGCTTTCATTTTATTTCGTTACGTACGTAGATGTAAATTTACGCCATAGAAAAGCGTTACGGTCGAGTTAATTTAAAACAAAGAACGCTCAAAAGAACAACATCAGCAGCGGCAAATGTGAGTTGGAGTTGTTGTTGTTGTTTTTTTTTTTGTTAAACATTAAATCGTATAATGCGAAAGCTGCTAATAGCAACGCAAAGCGAGAGAACCAAAAACCCAAAAGGCAATGAACGAAACATATAAATGAAAGAGACGAATTGCATTTGATTATACGAGCATTGTAAATAGTAGCTGCATGTGTATAAATCTAATGAATAATTTGAGACTAAACAGTGAGATAACCTAACTTTCTTTCATTCACGAATTGTCAAACCACAAAACTCTTGATGTGGTTTTTATATGTAAAGATTCACAGATTGTCCAAGACTCGTGAATTTCTAGATAATAAGTATGTGCACAGAGAGAAAAATTCTTTTCAAAAGTAACAAGTTCTCTACCTTTCATTGACGAAAGTCTACTAAGCACGGTTCATGAACATTTTGTGGTGGCAACAAAACAAAAATTAATCATATTTGAAGGAGGAGTACGCTAAAATGTTTTGAATTTTTTTACAATTTAACAAGTTAAGTCTTCTTGCTAAAATTACAAGCTTATTAAAGTGTTATTATTGACTTTTTCTTCTCTGAGAATCGAACTCAGGGACTTAACACACGAAAGTCGACATCTTAACGCAGGCAACCATCGAGCACACGCTTGACGTTTTTCCATGATAGTATGCAAAAATGCCCGGTGACGCCGATAGCAAGACCATTGCCTTAGAGGGGCGAGGTCGAGTGTTCAAGTCGACTTCCAAGCAAAGATATATAAACATGATTTTTTTTTTGTAGTTTTATACTCTGTACGCAAAGGTACACAGAGTCCCATTCCCACAAATCGCTTTCGACCCAATAACGACCCAATTCTCATACGATTTCGGTCGTTTTTGGGTCGAAAGCGATTTGGGGAACACATGGGACTAAGTTTGTGCAAAAGTATGAGAAGGAATCATTTCCGAACCTATAAAGTATATATATTCTTGACAAGCATATAACCCGTCGCGCTTCGCTGCGTCGCCATCATTATGGTCTTTCGCTATCGCTATCGATATCGTTATCGTTATCGTTATCGTTATCGTTATCGTTATCGTTATCGTTATCGTTATGGTTATCGTTATCGTTATCGTTATCGTTATCGTTATCGTTATCGTTATCGTTATCGTTATCGTTATCGTTATCGTTATCGTTATCGTTATCGTTATCGTTATCGTTATCGTTATCGTAATCGTTTCACGCCTGGGGGGCGGATTTTCCGACATTGGAAAATCACATATCAAATTATTTCGTATTGTATCCTTACAAGCCGAGTTTCAAGTCGTGGGCGGATTTTTCAAAATCGGGAAAACACGTGTCGAATTATTTCGCGTACAATGCTTACAAACCAAATTTCAAGTCAATCGGATGAAAAACAAAGCGTCCATTCAAACTTTTCCGACGCTTTTCCGGCTTTTCCGGTTGGAATTTTCCAAAACCCCGTCTTAGTACGCACTTCCACCACTAAAGGAAACTCCTGTATGAACGCACAGATCTCAGAGATGGTAAGAGACAGGCTTATACTTGCAGGCAGATCAAGTTCATTTTCAATTTTTGCCACGCCCCATCCCGCCCCCGCAATTAGGAAACAACGTCATATCTTCCACAATTTTAAATATAAATGGTTGGAACCTACTACGCATATTTGGTAATCAGAATTATTTATCGATTAGTCGCAGAAATTTTAAAAATCGGATGAACGATAGTAGAGTTATAAGGAAACCCAACAATAATGGTGGGTAGCACTGTCCACAACGGCGATGGGCAGCACTTTATACACTTTATGGTTATTTTGCTACGTCGTGAGGCTTGTAACTTAAATTGATCAGTTATATACAAACTTTGGGGGGTACAGAGAATGTTATAGTCGGGCTTGACCGACTTTCCTTTTTGTTTAATAAAGCATAGACGCGTTTTTCGAACTGGTGCCCCGATTGCGCAGGTTCTACAAAACCGATTTTGATAAAACATGATGAAAACGAAGATGAATTAATGTCATTCTGGCCGACACCTCAATCTTGTGGAATAATAATTGTAAACTATTTGTTTACACTACAAAAAAAAAAAAAAAAATATATATAATTTTTATTGTCAATTTTGACATATATTAAGTTTTTTTATGTTTAAGGCACCAGTCAGAATGTCTCCTAACCACGTTTTCATTTTTAATTTCCGATAACCTGAAGTTCTTAGTTTTTAGTTGTTTCACAAAAAACAATTGGTTGTGTTTTTATATAAATAACACTAGGCAACAGGGTCCTGTATATTAAAGTGTTGGTGGAGATTCTAGATGATTTTCTTCAGGTATCTCTTTTCGTAAATGTTCGGTCACGTCTAGATTTTTGGTAATTTGAGCTTAAAGTTGCTTTAAATTCCTATTTTCAACCTTTTTAGGTGCGGTTTGTGAAAGACCTATACTTTTGTTTTGACTCTCTATGACAATATCGTATAGTTCTATTTCCTAGCTTTAAAATAAATTGTTTCAAACAATTCTATGGTTTTCTTAAGCGAAGATTTACCATTTTGAATACATGTGCTAGATGTGACATTATTTTGTACCAACCTTAAGTATGCAATGGGAATTGTTGAACATTTTTATTCGAATTCAATACAAAATACTAGCCTATTGTTGTGTTTTTGCGTAGCATACTTTTGGGCAGTTGACAATTTTTTAATTTTGAATTTATTCAAAATGCTAAAGCTTCGCTTAAAAAAATCGTAAAACTGTTTGGGTTTGCTAATTACAAAGTTAAGAAGTAGCACTTCTCTATAATATCAAAGAGAGAAAGAATGGACTTCCCACAAACAAAAGCCTCAAAAGGGTCAAAGTAGGCATTTAAAGCGACTTTAAGTTCAAATTTATAGACTTTGCGCATTGTTCTTGTAGCTTTCTTGTACTTCGATTCGAGAAATTTACTTACTCTTGTGCGGAATAGCCAAGACAGTTCACTCTCCCATTCTTACATACTCCCAAAAAGAAAAGTGGTTTAGATTAGAAAATGTTTTGAAAACAATATCTTAGTTCTGAGTCTCAGGTTGACAATTAATTTGCAATCAACTTGCAAAACTTTTTGTTGGCCAAGCAGCAACCAAAGCAAAGCAAAGCAAAGCACTTTATGCATCATTAAGAATTAGGCAAACAACAAAAACCAAACGACAAAATGGAGAAATAGACAAATCTACACAGACACACACACACACACATGGAAAAGTATCCGCTGCCCAGTTAGTGGAAATCGGACAGATGTGGCCTGAGTTGCTCAACATACGCCAATTTATAATTATTAACTCCAGCAAATGGCAAACAAACGAACAAATAAATAAAATCAAATTGTGTTCGTGTGGAAAACGTCTTGAGAGGCAAGAACTGAACTAACATCCGTTCGCAGCGGCGATGAATGGAGCTGCCCCACCGCTCCCATCCCCTCCTCCAAAAGCCGGTTCGTTGCTCGATCTCGATTGACTGACTGAATGAATGAATGAATGGAAATGAATGAACTGTAACTTGTTTTAGATTTGCGCTTAACTTAACTTATGTACAATCTGCCTAGACTCCGGCCTGCCTCCCTCCCCATACATATGTGAGGTTTGTGTAATTTGGTTTACCTCTTTTTCCGTTTTCAAAAGAGTTCACATGAAAGAGACGGCAACGGCGACAAAATGTTGACCGGATGTGAGGCTGCGCTTTTTTTATGCCAACTCTCCTTTGGGCCGTAGTATATGTGTGTGTGTGCGTCTCGCTCCCTCTCTTGCCTTGGGCCATAATTATATTATTAATGCGAAATTCATGTCTAAAGTGATAAATTAATAACTCTGATTAAATTGGCGACAAATTAGTTGCGCTTTCGTTGGGAATTAACCACAAAGCAAAGCCAAAATCAATTTTCACCAATTTCACAGAAAGCCAACAATTTCCGTTGCAACTCCCCTAAAATGTTTGCACTACCTTTTGACCCTTGCGAAATATCCTTAGATGACTGTTTCTTGTGGTCGCAAACTTTACACTCAGAGAAAAGAGCTGGAAATCGTTCTCTTCCTCATTGTCTCAGCTAATCAGGCTTATTCCGACTTCAAATTGGTGGTGTCGATAAACTCTGAGTATTAGAAAAAAAAATTGAATAAAACATGCACCGATCCAGAGCTAACTTAAATTTATACCGCCTTGGCCTTGCAATCTTCTTTGTACTTGCTTCAAGTACAAACTACTTGAGAGTGTTGTTTCGTTTTTGGGTTAACTTGGATTTAAAATGAATAATTTTCAAACTCAAGTGCGACTTTTAAATTAAAAGTTTTAATACTACAATGTAGATGTTAGCTGGCTCTAGGTCGAGAAGAAAAACTCAGTGTTTTTGGTTTGTTCCCGATATATTTCGAATGCGCCTCGGCATCCGTCTTCAGGGACAAATTTATAACACGTCTGTACCGCTTGACGTGGAGTTCAGTACTGTCAGTACGTCAAGCGGTACTATAAGCTTAGTATTAACCTCCAAACCCGACTGTAATATACTCTGTACTTGGAGTGGCAGCTGAAAGCAGCGCTGCTGAACAATAGATGTCGCCACTACTTGCATTGAACAATGAGGGATTTTCAAAACTGACCAATAGATGAGGCCACCACTGACAGGGCGGGAGTCATATTTTCAGTATCGTTCATTCGATCTTTATCATTTCTGGTGCAAATCGATAAATAATCTCGATTACTAAATATCTATAAAAGGTACGTAAATATAGTCTAGATAACTGTGGGAGATATGACGTCTGCGGCGGCGGGAGGGGGCGTGACAAAAATTGAAAATAAACTTGATCTACCTGCAAGTATACGAAGTATATGTCCCATACATGTCAAACCTCTATCTCACCATCTCTGAGATCTGTGCGCTCATACAGACGGACAGACAGACGGACATGGCTATATCGACTCGGCTGTTGATGCTGATCAAAAATATATATACTTTAAAGGGTCGGAAATGATTCCTTCTCCCTCTTACATACTTTTGTACAACTTACAAAGCTTTTGGCAACCTAATTTTGAGTTTGAAGCCAATGCCACTGGTAACAAGCAGTGTGATCATATTTTTTGCATACGTTTTAACATCTGGCCTTACCCCTAAACAAAATAGTTTGCACTTTCGGTTTTTTAGTTTTTGAAGGAGCTTTGTTGAGCTGCGTATTAAGGTATATGATGTAAAATGTATAATGTAACTGTTCTTAATCAAAATTAATTGATAGTGAACTTCTGAACTTTACTTTGTCAGGCTTGGTTTCAGATCCGCAAGAGTTTGGTGATTTTGCCAAATTTACATAAGGTGACAGAAAATTTTGAAACAAAATAAAAAAAAATGTAATTTTGAATAGGAAAATATTTATGTATTGAGAAATAACGTTGGACTCAAGGCGCTCGCTGTTCCGTCGAAAAAAATCTTGCGTTTACTTCCCGATTTTACCTGCTAAAATAGTATAATTGCTGAAAGCGATTTCCAATTTCTGGGTAGGCACCGAACTCCTCTGCAAGCAATTATATTGATCTTTTCAGTGTGACCGATTATTTTTAAAGCAAAATATTGAAGGAGCATTAGTGTGAGTTAAGTTTTTGGTTTCTAATTACGCCAATCGATAATTTTTATACCCTTGTAGAGGGTATATTTAAATTGTCCAGATGTTTGTAACGCTTAGAAGGAATCATCTCCGACCATACAAAGTATATATATTCTTGATCAGCATGACGAGCTGAGTTGATATAGCTATGTCCGTCTGTCCGTCCGTCTATTTCTATTCTATCTCCTCCGTCAATTTTAAAGCTGTCTTAACCAAAATTTGCACGAAGCCTCTTGGTACATATACGCTGCACATTTGTCGGAATCGGCTGGATCGGATGACTATATCATATAGCTGCCATAGGAGCTATCGGTCGAAAAAGTAGTTTTAGTTAGAAAAACTTTTTTGTCTTCAGCGCAAACGTGCCAAACCTCGTATTTCTAAGTTTTTTATGCTTTCACATAATTCCACCAAGTTTGATGAAAATCGGAGAACTATATAGTATAGCAGCCATACAAAAGATATGTCTGAAAAAAAGTTTTAGTAGTAAAAACTTTTTTGTTTTCAATGCTATCGCTACCAAACTTGTTACTGATCAATATTATATGCTACCACACAATTCTGCCAAGTTTGATCCAAATCGGATGACTATAGCATACAGCTGCCATAGGAAATATCGGTCGCAAAAGTAGTTCTAGGGAGAAAAACTTTTTTGTTTTCCATGATAGCGTCTTTATACCTTCCAGTGGTGAATATTATCAGTTTCCACACAATTTTGAGGAGTTTGGTCAAAATCGAATGAATATATCGTAAAGCTGCCATATAACAAACTGGCAAACAAATGCCCAAAGTAGTGGCGCCATCAAGCTGCAAGGGTATATAAACTTCGTTCGAGCCGAAGTTAAATTTCGTCTATTTTTTTTTCCTATTTTTGCTACTTTCACTCCGACGGTTAAGCGTCGGAATATTTATAAATGCTCATAACCATCGAAATTCAATCAGCTTTTTCTGTGTGTCAAGTTAGCGGCGCCATCAGCCTTCCGATGGGTAAGAGCGGAATTTTTAGTTTGTCTGAGCACTGACCCAGCGTAGAGACTAGTCGGAATTTTAAGAATGCGTTCCGACGAAATTTTGTATACCCTTGCAAAGGGTATTATAATTTTGACCAGAAGGTTGCAACGGAAATATTCATTTCCGACCCCATAAACTATATAAATTCTTGATTACGGCGACGAGCTGAGTCGATCGAGCTTAGTCTTTCTTAGTCTTAGTTTGTTTCTACACAAACTAGTTTCTCAGTTTTGAAGCTATCGAGCTGAAACTTTGCACAGAGTCTTCTTTTAAGTGCACGCTGCTAATATGTCAGAACCGACCGGATCGAATGACTATATCTTCTAGCTGCCATAGAAACCATCGGTCAAAAAATGGGTCTTAGTGAGAAAAACTTAAGCCATTATTAATATTATATGCTATTATACGGATTTGCAAACTTTGGTCAAAATCGGATGACTATATCTAATAGCTGCCATAGGAACCATAGGTCGAAAAATGGGTCTTAGCAAGAAAAACTTTTTGTTTTCAATGTTAGTGTCCCCAAAATCAGCCAATACTAATATTTTATGCTTTCAAAAAGATTTGCAAAATTTGGTCAAAATCGGATGACTATTTTGTATACTTGCCATAGGAACCATTGGAAATAGGAATAACGCATAGGAAAATGGGTCTTAGTGAGTTTTTGTTTTCAATGTTAGCGTCCCCAAACTCGGCCCTTGCTAATATTATATGCTTTCACACAGATATGCAAAATTTGGTCAAAATCGGATGACTATATCTTATAGCTGCCATCGGTCGGAAAATGGGTCTTAGTGAGAAAAACCTTTTCTGTTTTTAATTTGATCGTTCTTAAACCCGACGATTGTTAATTTTATATGTTTTCAAAAAGACTCGCAAAATTGGCTCAAATAGGTCGGACAGATAGGTCGGAAGTAACTAATACTTTTGATTTTATTGTTAGCGTTTTTAACCTCAGATATTTCAAAATCATCATTTGCAATGGTATAAAAACTATTGGCACATCGTTTCCAAACGGAGTTGATTCCCACCAGATTCGATTCAGCTTAGCTAAGTGCAAAGCTTAAAGAATTAGAAAAGCTTAAGTTTTAATAGTAAATCGGAACTTAAGACTATTCCAATATAAAGGTAAGATTAACAAAATCTTACGAGACTATTGACTATTACCAGACTATTGGCTAAAGAAGTGCTTGATCAGGCGTGATGGACATTTTTGTTAGGTCCTCGGGATTGGGGACGGAGTCCCACATCCATCGCTGATTACTTTTGTATTTGATTGAACTTGGTACATTTTCTCAGTGTAATGTCTGTCGTTAGCCCATTTGCAATTTCCTTGCATATTTCCGTTTGTAAGATTTCTCATCAGCTTGCTGGCTGTGCCATAAGTGCATTGCTGTTTGTTTACTTTGGTGGGTGGGGGCCATGGGGAGGGAGGAACATTTGAAATTTCAATTTTGTGGCCGCTTGCTGATTGAATTGCACCGCAAGAAACTGTTTAGTAAAGAGTGAACACTCTACCCTCGCAGTGACACTTGTCAGACATAGAAATGGGGGAAGCAAATGCAACAACTGCAGTCAGTTGAGGGTGTGAGAACGCCGCTTGAGAGGCTGAGGGTACTTCGGGGGTGACTATGCTGGTTCGCTGGTTACACATTCCGGCAAACTGCATCAGCAGCACCAGCAGCAAGTGCAACATTTTGGCTGAGGGGGTTCAGTTTGATTGCTATCTGTTTGGGAAACAACCACGAACAGAAAGGTCCTGGTCCTGCACCTGAACCTGCCTCTGCACCGGCATGTCCTGCACTCAAAATTGCTTTAGTCCATTCGTAAAAATAATGTTATAATTTGTAAACACACTGACCATTTGGTAGTCCGGGGAACGTGGGAAAATTCTCGATTCGAAAGCTAATGCAATTTGGGCCGCGCGGCTCGTAAATTCTGTGCAAAAGTTGCGCGTTTTCTTCGAGTCTCTGTAGTTTCTTGATTTTTATCAGTTCGCCGCCCTGGCTAGTTACCTATTTTTATTTCTCTCTGTTTCGTTCAGTCTCTGGTATTCATTTTCATTTAATTTTCACATCGTTATGCCTGCTGTTGCTGGTTTGGTTTTTGTGTCATTTATTTGTCTACATTTTGTGGTTCCCTCTGCTTTTTTTTTCTCGCTCTCTTTGTGTTAAATGCGTCAAAGTGTAAATAAATTTGAATTTTCAGCTTGTTTTAGTCTTAATTTTTTGTTTTTCGCTTTGCCTTTTGCAATTTTCAAAGTGCCCGTCCCCAAACTTGGCGGCATTTTGCCTTTTGATCTGGGCGCTTGCGCAGCTGATTTGTTGATATTTTCTTATTGTTTCATTCGCTGCTATTTGTTGTTGTGTTTACCTGCCCATTCAGTCAGGTTTTATTCTGTTTACACAGACTCTAGTAAGTACATATGTATGTTTGAATGTATTTATATGCGTATGTACCTAATGGCCAACAAGTTGTCCTCTCAATTTACATGCTCGTACAATAGATAAGGCCGAGAGGAGACGGCCTGGGAATATATGTGACTTTGGTGTGCTCAGATGTCATAAACTGAAGAACATTTAATTTAAAATTGGAACTAAATAAAAAGCGACAATTGCAACGCATTCACAGATGAAAGTAATGAAAAGTTACTTTTGTAGATTTTGTCTCTTTCTGTCCGTTTCTCTCTCTTTCAAATACGGGCTTGCATAACCGAAAACGAGAAAGAATTTTTAGAGTTTTCTTCAAATTAAATATCGGATCTATGAAAAAAAGAGCCCAGGAATTAATATTTTAGTACCAGCAAAATATACAAAATACTTAGAGTTCTTATTCAATCGGATTGAAAATTATGCCGTTATGTACTTTTGTTCTTGGGTGTACTTAAATTAAGTACAACACATTCTTATGTCCAAAATCGACGTTTTCTATTAATGAAATAAAAGTCCATATTCTTGAATTAACAATTTTTCCCACTTACAGTGAGCCCAATTATTCTGAAAAATGCGTTCTTAATTCAAGTGGAAAATTTCTTGGATAAAGTACGAAATGGATTTGAATAGCCAATTTACAAAAAGTTGTATACTCGACCAAGCCTGAACTTAATATACTCTGTACCTGTCATATTTTGTATTTAAGTGACGTCAGGTGAACTGCTGAACTAAGTGGAACTGGCTACGCCCAGCTTAGGTAGGGTGAATCGATAAATAATTCTGCCATTGATTTACGGTTAAATATGATATTCGTAAATCTAAAGTGTGTACACTTTGATTTAAAGTTGTAAATTTTTTTTTAAATTCAAATTTGCCAAGCAGCCTGTGCTAATTTATTTTGTTATGAGCCAGAATCCCATTGGATTAAAAAACTAGTATGCCATTGAAAAACAACGAATTATATAAATTTATATTTGATACTTTTTACCTACTCTGAGACTCGAACTCAGGGTCCTTGGAATGCCATCTCAACGCGTTTTGCCATCGCAAACGCTGATTGCTAACATCAGCTCAAATTCTCAAGTTTTAATTCCATGCATGGTCAATATAAAAGGGGCAATTGAAATTTGTTGCTTAAATATGGTTTTAGTCAAATCAAAGAAATTTCTATTTGAGCATAGTAAAATCTTAACGATTTTTCCCCGAGAGAAGAGTGAAAGAGTGATCCAAAATTAGACCATTCAAATGGACCATTTACGTTGAATGAAACTATCTTTAAAAAGTTAATGTCAGCGACAGTTCTTTCAACCCATAATAAAGATTCCACCATCCAATTCCATTTTCTTAATGGATCACCCCTTACTTGCATGAATCAAAAGGTAGGAGTTATCTACCTACAAAAAACTCTATGTTCGGTATACTTTGAACTTCTTAATTAGTCGAAGATTGTTCTTAAAATTTCCAACTGGTTCTAACACTTTGGTTATGGAGCGATAGTAGATTTCCGACCTACAGTTATATCATCTTGGTCTCTGGATTTTTTCAACTTTCTTCAATATAAACGCTTAAGAACTTGTATGGTATGAAACCAACAACATTTTGTACTCCTTTTAAGCACTTTTACTTTATTTCAAGAATGTATTTCGGTAGATTACACTCGTTTACAAAAAAAAAAAATTAAATGACCCATTTCTACTGAAACTATTTTTAAGTGTAGTTTGGATTGGTGATCTCAAAAATCAATTTCAAAAAATTTTTCATGGCTCCGTTTTTTAAATATGAATTTTTTCATTTTTTCGGTAGGTGTACTTACATTTTAAGTCATATCTCAATTCATAATCGTCAGATGGTGTCAAGCAAGATATGAATTGAAAGGTCATTAAATTTTCAATAATAACGTAGAACATTGTTTTCCAATCGGTTTAGAAATTTGAATACAATTACCAAAAATATTTTTAAAAAAATCGATTTATTTGCTCGAAAATGTAAAATGTGTAAGATCAAAAATTTCGGTATCTTAAAAAACTAAATTTCAATTACAAATTTTTGAACTTCGTTCAAGAATTACGTTTTATTTCAAAAATGGATTTGAATCAGTGTTTTGAAATTTTGTGGAGAAAAAAAGCTGTTTTCGACTTTCTTTTCGATCAACGGAGTTATTTTGCGAAAAAAAAATGCTGATCTTATTTATGTAGTTTTATATACAGGCATGTTTTCACTCCCACTTCTTTTTTTAAACTAAAAATGGAACTCAATTCACCTTCGGTTTCGGTTTCCTGGTTTCAATTCCGAATGAAATTCCTCTCTTTTTACCGTTTGCAAACCACGAGATCGCCACAAGTCCAACCGAAACGATCGAAAATGGAACAGTCGGAAATGGGAGGGGCTGACTTTTACGTTTTACTTTTCCTTTTTGCTGGCACTGCCAAATTCTGGACACAAAAAAATTGTTTCAAAATCATAATTAAATACTTAAATGCAAATCAAATTACCCTATTTCTGAATTAATCATAGAATTAAAGAAAATTCACTTTATGTACAATACAATAGAAACTGTACGAGTACGTAATTTGGCAATTACTTTTCATTCCACCGATCAACTAGCATTACTTTTTAAATCGACAAACTTTTTAGATTTGGCCGTGCGAGAACTCGAATCAATTCCACATTCGAAAAGTATGCCGTGATAATTGCATATCTGTGTTGTATTTGAGTTAGCGCGCAAGTCACTCAGCTTTGCGATAATTGTGCATTTGCAACAACTGCCGTCGAAAGGTATCAGTTTCATCCTTCCGAGGCCAAACCTTAAACTCCAGGGTTCTACCGCCAGACTTTTCGACATTTTTATTTGAAAACTTTTAACATTTTTGTTTAAGAACATTTTAGTTGAAAACAATCGATCGATTTGCTTATAAGTTTAGCAAATGATTTGACAATAAAAATTATGTTGAAAAAATGCCGAATTCATTTAAAAAAAAAGCTAAAATTCTAAAACTTTTCTAACTACTTGCTTCTTGGATTAGACTTAAGATTTTATTCGAGTTTCAAGAAATAATTTTAGAGCCATTTTAAGTATGCGAATTCTTAACACTTTGTGTACTGAATTCAAGTAGAAAATTCTTTAATTATTTCGCATATCATTTGATATGTAAAAATCAAGATGTACTAATAAATAGGGACGGAAAGCACAGGTCCGATACTCTTTGTCGTACCTTTTGTTAATTTCAGTTTTAATATTTTTTTTTTAAATTATTACCTTGATGATTTTTCCAAAGAAATATTTTTCACTGCACCCCTTGCATCAATTTTAAACAAATTTCTCCCACGCTAAAATTTGTAACTGCGCGCTGTCCTTTTGCCTAGGAACATTACCGTGCAATGAGCTGGAACGTTAGCCTTGTTTGTGTCCGTCCTGCCATTTGGTGGACATTTGTCGTGTAATATATCAAAAAAAAAAAAAAAAAACAGAGGCAAAAACCTTACCAACAAAACAAGTATCTATCAGTATCTACCCCGGTTCTGTCGTGGGAAAAATATCTGGCCAAAGTTGTTGGCTATTAAAAAGTCATTGCATATGAAATGCAATTAATGAGTTACCAAATGCAATTATTGTCGTCTCTGCCAAGAACTCTATGGGCTGGGCTAAGGTCGATTGCCAAAATGGTTTATCATCTGTGCGTTTCTAGTGAAACTGCCAAGTGAACAAGGTTAAGGGGAATGCACAAGAGCCGCAGGATATTTCGGTAAATCAAAAACAAAAAACTGAAAAGAACAACATCCGGTAATTTACTTCCTTTAGTTCCGTATCGATGCACCTTGAAACCCAGAAACAACGAGTATTTCAGTTCAATGGCTTTTGTTGTTGTTATTCGCCTGGCAAGTGGTAGAGATTTCAGTTTTTATGAATGAGCCAGCAAGCAAAGGACAATGCGTCGGCGCAAGTAAATTAGGCAAGCCCAAAGTGGCCAGGCAGGTAGCCAGCATTCTAATATCCTATTCCCATATCGCCTGACTGCATCTCGAAGGAAAGAAGGAAGAAGGCAAGAAAAGGAAACACAGACACAGGCAGCAGCAGCAGCCTGCAGTTTCTCACACTCGGAACTCCACTCGCAACTCGGAAATTGTGTGGGCGATGCAAGTGTGCGTGTGTGTGTGTGTGTGTGGCACACAATCTGGCCCTGAAATATGTTGGAAAAAAAGCGCACAACAGTTGTCCATGGGGTCGATCTCCCTGCTCTTTCTCCCTTTACCTCTCTACAGGGCACACACATGTTCCCTACTCGCTGCCCGAAATACTGTCGACGCACACAGTTGCTTGTTGTTGGTCTTGTTGTTGTTGTCGTAGTCATGGTGATAGCCAGACAGGTGCACAATTCTCTGTCATTTTAGTCAGCCGCTTGAGTTCCAACCTTTGCTCATTCGTTTGTGCTTTGCGGTAGTTGTTGCCTGTTGACCGCATGCCACATTCAGGGTGCGAGTTCCTCTCAGTGGGAAACGTTCATAAATGAGCCATTTAGCGAGTCACTCAACATTTTGTAGGTCTGTGGAACCAACTGTCTTCTCCTGGCCAGCACATCTGACACAGCAACAGTCTGACCCGAAGGGAGAGAGCTCTGATTACACTTTGACACAGACTGATACCATGTTTTTCAGTTGCTTTGGAGTTCCTAAATGAGAAAGATGAATTGGAAAAGTTTTGTTTTTTGATAAAAAATTTTCAATATTTTTTTTTAGATTTTATTCTATACCTTACTAAAGCATCTTAAGCAAACTTCATGAAGTAATTAAAAAAAAACTTTTGATTTCCTCTCTTAACCTCTTTCCCGTAAGCTTGCTTCATCGTGTAAAGCCCGACTAAGCTGACCACCAGAGACCTGCAACGAGAACTTTATTTTCGAGTATACTCGCGCACTTACTCCGCATGTTTGTGCTCGCCGCTTTGGTTTGCAACACACCAAATGATGGCAAGCACATTGAGTCAGAACGGGTATGCTTTTTACGAAGCTACGGGTCAACGCGGGTATTTGTACTGGCAAAAAAACGAGCTCGCTTATACAATGATTCGTAAATACACGAGTGCTTTTGCATTTTTTCTTTTGTGTATACTTCTTTAACAAGCTCTGCTTTTGTAGCACGGTTGAACGAGCTTACTCGTGACAGCACGTTGCAGTTTTCAGCTGAACACTATGGAATATTTTTTAGTCTTTAATATTTCAAAGTTTTTAAAGCCAAAATTTATGAGAATAATTTCGCATAAATATATTGCTATAATAATTTATACGCAGTTTGGTCTTCCTAATTAATAATATTTAATATTTAAGTTCCATCGATGAATTATTTTAGGAGTTATCTTATATATAGACTGTATAGGAAAGAAAACCATTAGGTTGTGTGTGGTGGAGCACCATCTTGTTGAAACCAGTAGTGGCCCCTTACGCTTTCGACGAACAATTGGTATCAAAAAATTGGTTATCATATCGCGATGACGCTTCTGATTGACGGTAACCGTCTTCATCTTCGAAAAGGAACGGCCTAATAACCATTTTAGCACATACACCGCACCAAACGGTGACTTTTTCATCATGAAAAGGTACCTCTTGAATCTCTTGAAGATTTTCAATTTCATAAATACGGCAATTTTGTTTGTTTACCGTTCCGTTCAAGATGAAATCAGCTTCAACGGTCATGATAATTTTGCATGTTGACTTTTTACAATTTTGTTGATTGTAAATTTCAACAATCTGAGAGCGTTCGCGTGGCGTGTACTGTTTCATGGTAAAAATCTAATTGGACTGACGCTTCAAAAGCGCTATGTAACTGTCAGAAGTGACAGTGTTACCGTCCATATGACCGACAATATGACCAACCCTGTATATCGACTCAGTTCTTCATGCTGATTAAGTATCTATATATATAAAATACTGACTGATGACTACCGCACAGACCAAAACAGTTTTAATAAGATTTTGGAAAATTCCGTAGTGAAATTTGGGTAATTCGTATAAAACTGTTGTATGAAACTTTTTTAATTAGTAATTTCTACTATAATTTTGGGTTTAATATAGCTAGCTTATATTGTTGTTTTGTTTTTTGTTTAAAAATTTTTATCGGCTACTGTCATACACGACAGACTGATTGACGGATCCAGGTATCCACAACCAATCATATACAGATCAATGACACCGTTGGCATCTTTGATCTACTCATATTCTTCTTCAGTATCAATGCCACCTGTAGTAGCCTCTAAATCAAGATCAATAGCACTTGGCAACATTTTAATCAAGATCAGCAAATAATCTCAGTCATAGATCAATATTTCCCTCATTTTTGCCTCATCAGTGCCATTGATATCCATATGATGCACTCGTATTCATTTAAAGAGTCCCGGACTCCTGGATGATTCCCACTCTCACACACACATTGCGTTCCTATCAAAGTATCTGGTTTCATTTCCGCTCTGCCAAAGAAGGAGCTGTGAAACGCATCCAAGAGATTCAACCTTATTGTTGTTGTTGTTGTTGTTTGTATTTAGTGTGTTGTTTACAAGTCTAACAATCAAAGCATATCTTTAGAGGTTGCTGATGCATCTGTTTATTTTGTGGGTAAAATGCAGGTACACTGCAAGGCCAGGTTCAGTTTACATAGAAAATTGATATTATTCTTAGCCGCTGCACGGAAGCAGCAGCTTCAACAGGTGTGTGTGGGGGGGAAGAGGGGGGGGACAGTTGGGTGGGGAGTTGGGCTGCAGCTGTAATTATGTTAGTATGCGTGTCAAAACATCTAGCAATGATGTGTCTAACAACCAACCCAACACACACTGACTTGTGTTTACGATTTCCTTCCGTTTGCCAGACTAACAGTTTATTTATTTAGCTTCAGCTTGGGCTGCTCACTACACAGAGAGAAAAAAAAGATGTTGCTTAAAGTCAAGAGAAAGAGCAACTCAAAATGAGAAGCGTATGAGGAAATCTGGCATTAAGGAACCATCATAGTCAAGTATACGGAAAAATGATCTAAATCTGCCCATAATCAGTGTTTGGAACTACCTAGGTACAAATACCTAGATACATATTTTGTGTACCTTTTACCTTACCTCGGTATTTTCATATTCGAGTACCTTTTGCTTTACCTAGGTCTTAATTTTCTTTTACCTTGTCAATAGGTGAGGTACTTTTCGAACGTGATTTTTTTCGCTCCGATTACATTATAGCCGAGATGTTGCCGCGCTCTGCCATGTTGAAAAGAATAGTTTCGGGAACCTGTTTGTGGCTTTCGCTGGACGTCCGGTAAACATACCCTGTGCAAAAACTATACGATCCATGCTAGATAAGAGGAGATAGAGCTGCACTGATGGCCTCGTCGAGTCTTTGATTTAAGAGCTTCTCCAGAACCTTGCCGACCGTATCGAGAAGGCATATTGGTCTATAGGACGGTGCATCGCTTGGTTTAGGAAGGAGTACCAATAGTTGTTTCTTCCAAATGGATGGCACTCTTTGAAAGTGTTCACAAACACTACTGGATGCAATGTCATGGTTAGCTTCAGAGCACGGTTAGGAACACCATCCGGGCCAGGTGCCTTATTGGGCTAGAGGTTCATGGCCGCCGCTCGTGTTTCTGCTTCCGTGATAGCCTCTATTGTATTTGGGTCAAAAACAAAAGGTTGCATTGGTGAATCAGACAAGCGAGTCGGAAAGATATTTTCGACAATCTTTTTCAGCTCATACTTGGTGTGGCCTGTTTATTGGCATAGAGTCGTTTAACGACTATTTTGTGTGCCTGCCCCCAAGGATCATGGTCGGCGGAGTTGCAGGAAGCACTCCCGCTTACTCGTTCTGTTCTCGTCTTTCAGCATCTTTCTGGCCGACTGGTACACTGCCTTTCTAAATGAAAAATTCGGCCTTCCACGTGAGCGCTGGTAGAGCGTCCTGGCGTGGAGGCACACACGTCGGGCATCGGCAATACGCTCGTTCCACCAATACGTAGGTTCATGCCGTCTATAAAGCTTCCGCCTAAGCCCTTTCCAAATGTCGCGCTCTTTCTTCTGCAGACAGACGAACATGACTATTTCGATTCGGCTGTTGATGGTGATCAAGAATATGAATGAACCTTTGGTACAGAGTATAAAAACTGCTCTGATGATTAATATACGAGTATAAGATCTAAATCTGCCCATAACAGTAAAGGTCACACCTGGTCAGAAGGGGCCGAACACATTTCGCAATTCACACTTATGCCAAGAGACTAAAATAGCTTATTTATCGCTGGCCAGCGGTCGATGATGTAAGTCAGAGCAGGCTTGCGTCGCTACACTCTCACTTTTTGGCCCCGCTCCTCTTTACAAAACCTGTCCTAGAACTATAACTCTTACAAATTGTGACCTGAGTTCATGACAAGCACGCTAAGTTAAACAAAATGTTTATGAATGAATTCCTTGAAACCTTTACTATAACTCTACAAACCAATTTTTTTCTAAAATCAGGTCTTTACTTTATCGCTTCTGTTTTTCCCCCGGTGTATGCGCCGCCTCTTGTAACAGGTTCTCTCTTTGTCTTCTCACTCTCATACACGTAATTTATATGCCTCACGCGCGCTGCATTGACATCCGATTTACATTAGTACCCAACTGAAAGAGATGGAGAGCGGAAGTGCTTAGCTTACTACAAAGAAGATCCCGATTCGCACACGTGCACAGATTCCATACAGCAAAAGGAGAAAGATCCTTGCGCAGGCAGCTTTAATTTGATATCAATTGAATGCCAGCTCAAGTGTCAGCGACAGCTGCTCCTTCTCTCTCTCTCTCTCTCTCTCTCTTTCTCTGTAGGCGCTTCCTGCAACTCCCTCTTCTAGCCAAGGAGTACATTAAGTGTGTGTGTAATCCTTTACTTTCCTTTGTTCAAAAAAACAAGTTTTAATTGAAATTCAACTGAAAAATGGTTGGCTCCTTTGGCACACACCATTCTCTGCAATTTGGTATTCATCCCAGGGCCAGATAATTATTATGTTAACCCAGCGAACGTGTGCGTTTTGGGCAAGTACCGAAGATCTTTTGCCGTGAAGAGTGTCGCCAGTTTTATGAGTTTGTGATTGGTTTAGGGGCTTCAATAATTTTTGGTGGTTGATAAGTAGTCGAAGGGAGAGGGGGGGGCACACACGCACGTGCTTCAACCGGAAATGGTCGTAAGCGAGGCGCATCAACCATCTCGCTCTGGCGTTTGCCCCAGGCCAGCTGCTGCTGTTGTTGTTGTTTACCCATTTCCGCTTTTGGCTGCTATTGTTCTTTGTCACTTTACGCAGTAAATCAGAAGAACACACAATATTTTTTATAAATAATATTTGAAGTTACTAGTTTTTTTTTTGTTTTTTAAACACAAACTGGCGTGTGCTGACTGAATTTTTAAGTGGCCAAAAACAAGAAAAAAACAAAACCAATCCACAGCAATCCTTTTATGGTAACAGTTTTATATTAAGAGCCTAAAAATGGTCAACAGCTGTGGACGTTTGATACTTAAAATTTCTTGGCCCTTTTAATGCCGTTAAATTGACAAAATATTTGGGATACTCTTTCGTAGTGAGAATTCTATTGTTGTTTGTAAAATGAGAAAGCAATCTACTCTCATTCTCTTGTTCTCTAAAACACAAGATGAGGGAGAAATAGTTCTTACAAGCATTTCCATGACTACTGCTGATGCCCTTAGCCTGTGAAGGTGAGCGATTGTGTAATGTTTATGGCAACACTCATTTGTCAAATAACAACAACTCCAAGAAGGAGATTTTAATTCAGTAACTGAGTGCTTGAGTAGCTACAATTGCGCTACTAGCGTCCTCAAATGGAACAACATTAATTAAGCATTTATAGATCTAAATGGTGTTTTATTTTAAGGCTTTGCTTTTTAAAAATAAAAACAATAAACCAAAAAAATTTCTGTTTGTTGACGTACACATTGAGCCAAAAATGAGCTTCGTCGCTGATGATAATTTTTCGATAAAAAAGTAGTAGTTGTTCATAGTAGTAGGGTGCTTATTGATAAAAATTTTGTTTATATATTTAAATTGTTGGCTTTACAAAATAAAATTACACTAGGCAACAAGGTCCAGTATATTAAAGGGTTGGTGATCTCTCTCTAGATGATTTTCGTGTGCTTAACACGAATCTGTTTTCAAAAATAATTCATCACGTCGAGATTGTTAATAATTTAAGCTTAAAGTTGCAAAAAGTGCCTGTTTTGACCCTTTTCAGACGTGTTTTGTGGGGAACCTAAACTTTTGTTCTGAGTTTTTTTTTATATTATCGTAAATTACTATTTCTTAATTTTAAAATAACTTATCCCAAAGAATTGTACGATTTTTTTAAGCGAAGATATACCATTTTGAATACATAGTCTCGATAATAATAATATAACAAAACTGTCTGCTGCACAAAAGTATGACTTGCACAAACAGTACAACCAGCTAGTAATTTATATAGAACTTCAATGAAAATTTTCATAAAAACCCATTGCATACTTTGGGGCGGCAACAATATAATGAGTTTTTCTGAACTCGGATACAATTACTAAAAATGGTATATCTTCATTGGAAAAAATCGTAGAATTGTTTGGGATAGTTTATTTCAACGTTAAGAAATAGTAACTTATGATAATATCATAAAAAAGTCAAAACAAATGTATAGGTTTTCCACAAAACGCATCTAAAAAGAGTCAAATAAGGCATTTTTTGTATCTTTAAGCTCAAATTTCTAAAAATCTCGACATGATGAACCATTTCTGAAAACAGATTCGTATTCAGCACGCAAAAATCCTCTAGAATCACCACCGACCCTTCAATATACTGCAAAAAGTCTAATTTTGTTGCCTTGTGTTATCCTATCAATAAATGAATGTTCTCAACAATGGTTTATTCACCGTCTGTGGACAATTTATTTATATTTTCAAGGGCCAAGAGATACTATAATCTTGACTATACCATCCACCTTCCCCGCTCGTCAAGAGATAGTGGATCTTTCATCAAGAAGTCGGCACTCTGGCCCTTTAGTTGAGATTAAAAATCACCATTTAAACACCTCTCCCGATATCGTCGAGCATTATGGAAGTCATTGAATTCTCCCCTTTAGGAATACCGACAAGGTCTTTCTCTGAGATTGATGTATGCTGGAAGTGCAGGAATCGTATCTCCTTTAAAATAGGGCAATTTCCTAGAAAATGCCTCATATTTTCTATTTCACGCATGTTGCATTTGCCGCATAATTCTACGACTCCAGTTCTGTACGGTTTATAGTAGAGATTTTGTGTTTCCGTTGTGGCCTTAAATAGGCCATAATACATATATTGTAGACACCTAGCATGTCCACAAAGTAGTTGACCTGCGCCAGGTTGTGGGACAAATTTTTATAGATTAGCCTTCCAGCAGATTGAGATTGATTCGTTTTTCCAGGTTATACTTATCATTTGATCAAACGAATCACTCCATGAAGCACTATTTTCAAAATTTAGCTCAAAAAGTTGAGACCTTTCATTGAGGAGGTGATTGGCAATAATATTGAGATATATAAAAAGCCTCAGAGTGTACGTGAATAGTGTTGGAAGACCAGTTTTAATGTATATGGCATAACTAGGTGTGTTTTGCGGTAATGTAAACAGCTTTTCAACAAAGAACGTGTACAAAGTATATAATAATAATAATGTTTATTTTTTGTTTAACTATTAACATAAAAAAATTAATACTAGTATACATTAGCTTTACAATATAATTCCCGTAATTAAACAATGAAATAATATATACCATATGTACTTTTCTGTAACCGACATGGACATCTCAATCCGTCTGTCGGCCAATAGCAGTTCTTCTACAC